>VWZS01004213.1:149879-358270 GCA_013397075.1 Rhabdornis inornatus
AAAATGATCCTGTTTAAAGCAAAAAAAGTGCTGAAGTATATTTAATTACATTAAAAATTTGATTGCATTCATTTTTGCAATAGGTGATAGTAGAACAAATACAAAGCATATGTGAATGCTGCAGTAATGATTGTTCTCCAACAAAAAGCAAAACATAAATATTAAAATGTTAAAAATGGGGTCGAATGTTTGGCAAAGCAAAAGGAAAAATCTTTACTGAACTGCATTCCTACTACAGACAGCAATGAATGCAGTTCAGTAACTCTAATAGACACTAGATCATTTGTATTTATCCCAAAATTAAATATGTGAAAAGGCAATATTAACTTTTAAATATTGTCCTCCATCTTGAATTGAAACCACAGAATTTCTGAAAGATGAACTACATTGCTATAACAGATAGTTCAGAGGGGCACTAGCAGTCCGGTAGAAATAAGTGAATGTTGGCTCCAAAGTTTATTTGAAAACAAAAGCTGAAATCTTCACGTTGTCCACCTCTGATATAGTTCTTTTCATAATGGAAGTTCCCATATTCATACCATGTAATGCTTAGAAGTTAATTAAAAAGTGCTGTTTAAGCTGCTTTGAATCTTCTGTCAAGTTTCCATGGCTTGATGTTGTCTTACAATAAATTACCCATTTTGTAACTTACATCTAATCCATGCCATTTTCTTGGAATTCAAAAAACCTCATTTTATTGCCCCCACCACACACCATCCTTCAAAACCAAAAGTCACATAATATTTTCAAGCATTGTTCAAAAATAAAGCATTTTTGCAACCAATTCTTGCTATGAAACAATATGCACACAAAATGTATTTCTTAAATCCCATAAAATCCTCCAACATGAGGCAAAATGATAGTGTTTAAAAAGTGGCTGCAGACCGCAACATTGTCATTCAAAGCTGTTTTTTTTTTTGTCCATTTCAGTTCAAAATACTAAAACATTTAATCACTAAAGCATTAAAAAGAATTTACACTCTATTTATTTTGATCAGCTTACCTCTTCAGAAATATATATACCCCAAAAATGTGCATACATTAGCAGCTATAAACATTACATGGCATATCACACTATGTCAGCTTATATGAAAACGTACAAAATGTGAATGTATTCAAAAAACTATTCTGCAGTTACTATCTTTAAAGCAAGACATAAAATCATTATGAAGTCTTGTAAGCATAACACTGTTTCAAACAGAAATAAATATATAACACTTTCTGGTAAATTACAGCAGCAAAAAACAAGAGGCATCCTTTTTTTAAGCAAGATTTTCATCACTATAGCAGCTGTTCAGACCTGAATTCCTCTCACAGCCTGCTTTATATTTTCCAGTAGGGCTTTATTTTCTGGACTCTGATAACGATCTTGATTTGTATACATGTCCGTCAAAGTGGTCACGTAAGCATCAAAATTTTGTTCATTGATTGGTTCCTACGAGATATTAAATAGTAGTTCATATACAACTTTTATTTTCTTAATCGTATATTCATTTAAGCATAACATATCAGCAAGGCATACTGCCACCATTTTTATAATATTAAAAAAGCCTATTTAGTTCTTACTTAATTTTACAGGATACACTGGAACAGGCCCTCCATGTCTGTTAGCAGTTAAATGTATCTCTATGGTTTCAGTGCTGTTACCACAAATATCCAACTGGTTGATGAAACGTAAACATAAAAAAAAGGTATCTATCGTATGAGGTGAACTGAAGATCGCCAAATTCCTTTAACTTGTACTCTCAATCACTTACCATATGTGGCAGCTGGATATTAGCTAGACTATGAATTAAAGACTGGCTTAAATTGGCCAGTTCATGAAGAAGAGACTCATTTTGCTGTTCAATTACTTTGTTCTCCTCTTCTATCGTCTTCAGGTTGCTCTCCATTGTGGTAATCTAAAATGGACAAATTTGTGTACAATGTAACATAAGGCAAACTGGTACAAAGCATGCACTCTCTGAAGGGAGAGGGAACAGAAATACCAGGGAATGGAGAAAAGGTCTATTCATTCATGTTTTAAAAGGTTTAGCTTGAGTCTGCAGTTCTTATCATCACTAAGGCTTTCTTATTCCCACTGTATATTGTATAACTTTAACAGCTTGTCTTTTCAATACTGGTAATAGTGAGTGAATGAACTTGGATTTGATTCCACTCCCTTAGAGCTTTTCTTGTACAGTTGAAAGGCATTAAGGACCTTAGTTCTGCAGGTTCACCCATGCGGTTAAACTCCTAGAAGCCAATCTTAGGGGCATTCTGCAGTAAGTCATGCTTTTCATATATTTTCAGCTCCACATATATCTTGTTAATTAAGCACACACAGCTCCTTGCTGCCAGTGTTTAGCTCTTTGTAAGTATAATATGATTCTGTATAAACTCACAGGGCTGCTTTTGAAAGCTGAACAACTGCATGTTATTGCAATGTATGTACAAATTCAGAGTTTTCCAATATACACAATGACTTGTAAAACTGAAGAAACTGAAGAATATTTGCACATAGCCCCATGGTATTGCTTCATGTACAGGTGAAAACAACTGAGACTGTGCTCTGCTGTGTTTCCAGGTGACCAGACACATTAGCTCTGACCTTGCATGGTACCCTGCTTGAGCTGAAAGCATTGCTGAGAGAAAGCTTCCCTGAGCTTGTGGAGAGCATTGTGCTAATGGAGTTATAAGGATTTCAGATGAGCACTGGCTTATGTCCAGCTCATCAAAAGCACATGCAGACCTCACTCACATCTGTCTGCACTTTCTTCTGTAGCCCTGTCCTTACTTTCCACATGGGGTGATAACTGTTAACATCTATTACAGAGTGTACACTGTGCTCTGTGTGTGTGTAGGTTAAAATATGCATTGACAAGAATAAAGAAGCCAGTGAAGTGGAAAAAAATGCCAAAGAACACAAGGTTTTGAATTCTCAAAATGAGGTTTATCCATTTCTACAGGGGCCTAGAGAGTGAGCTATGGGAAGAATTGATACAATTAAAATGCTGATGGGAAGGTCAGAGGTTTGTGCAGTAGTAATGGGCAGAAGTATAGGTTCTTAAGCACATATTAACTTGACCACGGGTGAGTAAATGTTGGGAAACATTTAGTTAGAGCTATCATGCTAAATAAAACTCTAGTTTTATTTTGGACCTAAACTTTCAGTCTGCTTATGGAAATACAGCCCATCAGTTGATAGAAGTAACTTTGAAAAGTGATGTGTCTACATAAACAGTCTCTAAGTATCTCTTGCTTTGACTACAGATGGATATTGCAGTTAATCCAAGTTGCCAGTATTGTAGGGACATGGTTTTGTCACAGTTAACTGATTCTGAGCTATTTCCACAAAACGTATTATTAAGGAAAATACTTTCTTCATCTTTGAACCTGGACACCTGATCGTCCTCTCTTATTTTGCTTTCAGCTTGTTTCTATTGGAGGGAAATGCTGTACCCAAATACAAACATCTTTCATAGGTACTTCTTAGAGTTAAGTCATACTCCAATATGATTTTTTTTATATTATAGACCAGAATGAGGAGTCTGATGACAGTGAAGGCTCGCTTCAATACACCATACTGCAGCCACCTCACACTAACTTCATCAGAAGCTGACATTCTACAGGTTTTCTATCTAGCTGAGCATTGCAACTTGAATCATCTTTTTGCTTTTTTTCATAAGATGCTGAGTATCTGCAAATACAATGGCAGATGATCAGCATATCTGACCACTTCACTTAGTATCCATCTATAAGTTCATCTGTTTTAAATTAAACTATTGTATTTGTTCACTTAAAGGCTGAAATTTCCCTACCCATGTTTTACCCTAAAACTAAGAAATGTTTACTTGTATGTATTCTGAAGGTAGGATAATCTGTTGCTTGTATGAAACACAGAATTATTTGCAGATTTTTTCTTCCCCTCTCCTCTTTATGTGTTTTTGCTCCTCTCATATACACATGTTAATTTGAACAAATTTACTAGATGATCTTAAGTTAAAAATACTTTCTCCAAAGTCATAAGTAAAAAGGCAGCTGAGTAAAGGAGAGTCTTACAACTGCTTCAACTAAGAAAAAGGCTTGACTTTTCACTTTATTAAGTAGAAAAATTCTACATGGAAGAATTTCCTTCCTGTCATATGAAAAACTTTCATTGGCGCTTACAAACATATGGCTTGCAAATCTGTATCAAACAAGATGGTTGCTACTTATGGTGTTCACATAACTTCCACTATTCTCCCATTGCATATTCCCCATCTGCCAATTCTTACTGAAATCTGAGTTTCACAAAGGTTTTCTAAAGGTTTATCAGCAAACATTTTATTATGCCCAATATAATTTTACTTTTGCAAATAAAGGGGACTGTTGACTTTGATCCCCTTAGTAGTTTGATAATGACTCTGATGTAACTCTCTATGTGTTGTAAATGTAAATTGCTTATCTTCAGGAGAGTGTATGAATTAAAAAATTAAGGCCTCTGAATTTTTTTGTGAAGTTTAACTTAGTTGGGATTCTAGCCTTACTAGCTAGCTGGGTAAGAACAGATTATGCAGAGATTGTGGAATTTCTAGTATGGGAAGTAAATAATAGGTTAGATGAGCATCTGTCAGGTTTAGCTTAGGAAGAAAAGATGACTGGTGGACAAAATAATGTTTTCATGGTCTCTTGTAGCTCTACCTTTTATTAATCATTTTGATCTACCCTTTTTCTAAAACTGCTGCACTGAAGTGTGAAAAATATCCTTTTAACTAAATGGTAAAATTGCCAGCTGAGCTTTCTTTTACCAAGAACATTCAGTAGTCCCACAAAGTGCCTAATCTGATTTCTAAGAATATGCAATGGCACTAGTCCGAAGCTGGAACTGAGACCACTGAAGTATGGCTTCAGTAGTCAGATCAAAGCTTGATAGGAAATTCCTAGATAAATCTCTGAAACTCAATACATGTTTATGCCTGTGATAGTGTTATCATGGCTTTATTTTTCAATTCATCTGGCCAAATATAAAATTAAAAGTTGCAGTAAATTACTGACAACTGGAGCATTTACCTAATGTACATGTAACAGCCAAACTGCTTCACATTTTTTAAAAACTCAGCTAAATCAGTCTGTATGTGAATAGCATATACAGTGCATTAAGAAGAAGGAAACAAGGCAATTGGAAGCTGCCAGATTCAAAATTTATGACCAAATTTCTCAAGAGCAAATATATGTAATTTTCCTGCCATTGATTATTCTTGCTTTATGTTCTTGCAGATTTTGTCCTCATTACCCTACAGTTACATTTGGTCACATCAGGAGACTGTGTAAACCACAAATCAAATCCTATGAAGGCTAATAATGACAGCAGAACTCTGAATGCAGGCATAAAGTAGAAGTGAGGTTTCAGTACCAATCTGGCTAAGGTTTAGAAATCAAATCAAAACTAAGTTGAATACCACCTTGTATTTATGACTATACAAGAGGAGGAGGAGAATGGACATGATGCCCATCTCCAAAAGCAGCAGACAATGAAGTAACAAGGAATGGTTTACTGTTTCCATTGAGACCATTTGGGTGACTATGATCATGGGACTAAAGACTGAAAAACGGTGACTGTGATGAATTTCACGGTTGGAGTCTGTGCTCAAATCATGTGAAGATACAAGCACCAGAATCTCTGCTGGACATTGAAAAATTCTAGGGGAATTAAATTGATTTTTTTATTTTGCTTTTTCCATCCAGTTTTAGGACTGCTGAGTAATTAGATTTTAGTTAATAGTCTAATGTTAAGTTGTCTGCTTCTTTTTTTTTCCCCAACAAATTTTTGTGGAATGAAAAAAGAATTAAGCTGGATCTCTGGAACCACTACTGTTGCCAAGGGTTGCATGTAGTGTATCATACAATGGAGTGTTACAGGTACTCATTTCTCTGTCTGAATTTCCTCTGTAAGACATGGCAAAAGCCATGTTGTTCATCTGGCTCCTTCACCTTGTAACTTATGTTGATGGCCATGTTGTCACACAATATTTTAGCTGCTATTAGAAAGGCATAGCCTTATCAAGGGGAAATACCAAGCTGACCATGACAGGTCATGTTTTGCCTTTATTTTAAAGAATGTATTTTGTTGAGTTCTTTTTGTTTGTTTTTTTTTACTGTTGGTAACTAATGCGAAAATTGCATAATCAACACTGTTTTCAGATTTTAAAAATAGCAAATTATGCATAGATATCTTAATATATAAGAAGCATGAAAGGGAACAATATATTTCCTAAATTTTTTTAATCTGTCATGTAGAAAAAGCAGCTTGAATTTAGGGCTTCATAAAACTGTTACCTGAGTTCTGAGTTTAATCATATCAGCTTCCATCTGGGAGTTGGATTCATTTAGTTCTTTGATTTCTTCATCTAACTGTTTAATTTCTTCATCATTTTCTATACCTGTGTGACATAAAAATAAAAGGGATGTTAAAATAATTAAGGTTTAAATCAGAGTTCAGTGAATTAATTATTTCCATATTTGAAAATCAATTTATTTCAAGCAAAAAAGAAAAAGGAAGCATTCTTCAAACTTTTATTCTGCAGTTTTAAAGTAGCATTTTCTGTTACTTTTCCTTTTAAAATTGAGCTAATTCTCCAGTGAAAGTATTGAAAATGCCTGGAGGATCAAAAGGACCTTTATATACACTCATTTAACTTTATATTACAAGAAATGCACCTGCAGCAACAAATTTTGCTCCACTGTCATATGTAATTTATTTAAAGAGTGTGTCCACTTAGAGATCTTCTGAAGGAAAGTAAAAAATCTTAACATGATAATCTCTTCATATTACAGCACTATCAAGAGAACCTGTAACTAATTCAGAATTTTTTTTCTCAACAAAGAGAAATTTTGTAGATGTACTGGGATATATTGTGATTCTGCAGTTGTTTTAATGCTTGATGAAGGCTCAGACTGGTTCATGAAGGGTTCAGAAGGGTGTTATTAAATAATGATCTATAGAGTAATTTGCAAAATGGAAGTGGTTTCTCTCATTTTGTGAATAAATACTAAAATCCACTGAATTTTTAAGATATCTGCATTCCTAAGAATTCAAACAGGAATAAACTGTAACAGTTTAATTTTTTTATCCTTATAATTAATATAACAAAGCATAAAATAATCCTGGGAAGAGACAAATCTGTTTTTTCTCAAGTCAAAGTGTGAACACCTAAAGACAGAGAAACTGGTGTTCCCACTCTCATTCTTCTGCTGGTGTGAATTTTTCACACCTTTCCCCGCAGCCCCTGACTCTGATAGGAAAGATGTCATAGAATCATAGAATCATAGAATGACTTAGGTTGGAAGTAACCTTAAAGATTATCTAATTTCAACCCCTCTGCCATGGGCTGGGACACCTTCCACTAGACCAGGTTTCTCAGAGCCCCATCCACCCTGGCCTGAAACACTTCCAGGGATGAGGCATCCACAGCTTCTCTGGACAATCTGTTCCAGTGTCTCATCAGTCTTACAGTAAAGAGTATTTTCCTAATATCTAATCTAAACCTACTCTCTTGCAGTTTGAAGTCATTCTTCCTTGTCCTGTCACTACGTGCCCTTGTAAAAAGTCCCTCTCCATCTTTGTTATAGGATCCCTTCAGGTACCAGAAGGCTGAAATTGGGTCACCTCTAAGCCATCTCTTTTCCAGGCTGAACAATCCCAAATCTCTCAGCCTTTCCTCACAGCAGAGGTGCTTCATCCCTCTGCTCTGATCGTCTTTGTGGCCTCCTCTGGATTTGCTCCAACAGCTCCATGTCCTTCCTGTGCTGGGGAGCCCAGAGCTGGATGCAGCACTGCAGGTGGGATCTCACCAGAGCAGAGCAGAGCAGAGGGGCAGAATCCCCTCCCCACGCTGCCTTTGATCAGCCCAGGACATGTTTGGCTCTCTGGGCTGTGAGTTCCCATGGCTGGGTCATGTCCAGCCCCTCACCCCCCCTGCATCCCCAAATCCTTCTCAGCAGGGCTGCTCTGGGTCTGTGTTGGTACCAGGGGTTGCCCCGACCCAGGTGCTGCACCTTGCTCTTGGTTTTGTTACACCTCATGAGATTCCCATGGGCCACATCTCCAGCTTGTCCAGGTGCCTCTGGATGGCATCCTGTCCTTCAGGTGTGTCACTGCACCACTCAGCTTGGTGTCATCTGCAAATCTGCTGAGGGTGCATCTGATCCCTTTGTCTATGTCATTAATTAAGATATTAAATGATATTTGTTCCAATATTGACCCCTAAGGGACAACACTTGTCACTGATGTCCATCAGGACTCTAAGCCATTGACCACTACTCTGGATGTGGCAATCCAACTAATTCCTTATTCACCTAACACTGCACCCATCAAATCCATCTCTCTTCAATTTGGAGAGAAGGACGTTGTGGGAGACCATGGCTGTGGCTTTACAGAAGTCCAGTAAGTACATCTCTAGCTCATCTCTTGTCCCTTGATGCAGTCATCCCATCATGGAATGCCACTGGGTTGCTCAGGCAGGCCATGTGTCCAAGTAGCCAAAATATCCACATATTACTCTTTAAGGCATTCTTCCTGGGCATGGTAGATACTTATAGTTTTCAATACTACCCAGGTTGTACAGAAAATAGCATCCAGATATGGCACTCCCTGGTTAACAAGCTCTTGAACAAAGATAGCCACTGCTTTCTCCAGGTGTGCTGGCTATGTGGGCTGAGGTGCCTCCTGCACTGCATTCAAATGCTCTGTGGCTCTAAACACAGTTAACATCAACAGTTAAGAAGGCAAGCGCTGTCACAGACTAAGTGACTACATAGTTTTCCAAGAAAACTCAGGACTTGGGCACCTCTCAAATAAGTCTTTATCATATTACTTACTTGAACTGAAGCACCTACATTTTGCTTTTATTGCACTTCAACTACTGGGGTACTATCCTGACTTTCATCCAAGGTACTTCCATCCTCTTCCCTGCAACTCGAGGTTCCCAGGAAGGATTGCAGTTTACTGGAGCTGAAATAGCACAAAGCCATCTCCATCTGCCATAGGTTATAGAGCCACAGGTCCATATGAATTTAGGGGAACTCAGGAGGAGTTGACATTCTGGAAATAAACCCTTTTTCTCTTCTGAATCCTGCAACAATATAAGACTAACTATGGCCCTTTGATGAATGAAATGTGAACTGGCAAATTATAATGGTATATTCTACTTTGAAATATTCTAGAGTTTTAGATTTATATAGACATAATTCAATCTGACTGCTCTACTCCTGGCTCAGGTTTCCAGAACATAAGACCTGGTTTCATTTCTACTGACAGTGAATTCACAATTTATATAGAATGGATTTATACATGTAGGAAAAAAAGCAATAGAGTAATGGTAACTTTAGTTTACAGAGAATTAGTATTTAAGAACATTATGATTAAAAATTTACCATTACTGGCCCGCTGCTTTATTGTTAGCATTTGTTCTCCAGACAGCTTTGCTTTCTTCATTGCTGAAGTAGCTCTGGGGCATCCTGATAAACTGTGAACAGTAAGGAGCCTGTTAATTTTGACAGGTCATTGCAAAGAAATATGTAATCCAAATCTGTAATAAAAACAGCATCAGAGACATAGTTTATATTCACTGCCTAGCACTGAAAGAGTGCACTAGTCTGAAAAAAAAGGACTTACCAGTAGTGATTTCATTGTTTTGTTTTTCTTCCAAATTTTTTTGCAGACAGCTAATATAGAATTCAGATATACAGTTCAATTTTCTTAAGACAAAATACTTTTAATAAAACATTTTATTTAAAAGCAGTTATTGTGTAAATACTCACACTTGAATTTACATGCCCCATGAATGTCCCTGCTCTGAACTTCCACCCTTTTTTGATTCAAATGTTCAAACATGGAACTGAATGCTGAGAAGACATGAGCTACCTCTCACATCCAAATGACTAGCTCTTATAAACTGCTTTTCTTTGTGAATATCACCTACTGAGCTGGCTATATTGCCCTTTTCTAATTTTTTCCTTGAAATGGCAGTTACTATGTGTTGGCTTTTTGTTGGAGCCCAAGGAAAGTAATTTCAATAAAAGACCTTGTTTTAATGGGCGATATATATGTCTTATAATGAATATTTGTTACATTTATGGATGCACATTCAGTTATCTCTTCTCTCTCACATTGCCAAAATATTAAGCTTTTTAATTACATTGTACAAAACAGTTTGATAGCAAACACAGTCTTAGAAGGCTTTATCGTAAAAATTAAAATACAGATCACACAGTGCTCAGTATTTAATAAATAATGGTACACTGAACTACCCCCTTTTTCCAAAATTACATCTTTTATGTAGTTGCACTATTGCAGATAAGAGAAAACACATATTCAATCTAATTTAATGATGGAAAATTATAATCTTATTCTGAGGAAGCTTTAGCTGCAGCAAAGGCAATTTGGAAGCTTGCTAAACAATTTCCTGTTGCCTTAACATTTCAGTTTGCATAGCCATGCAAACCGAGTAACGTTATGTACTTTTCATTGCATACAGGCACATTTATATTTCATCTCCAGATCTAAAGCAAGATTTTTTTTTACAATTTTTAATTGTGCAAATCAGGTTAAACTCTAATACACAAGTAATCACTCTGTAATATGGAAGAAAGTGGTGTCTTTGATTAAAAGCATTTCTTTAAGCAAAGATGCAACTTCCTTCTAAATAAAGTCCTCTAATTTAGGTATAGTGTTTGATTATTAAAAATGTTTCTCTGAAAAGCCTGGGCTACTATTATCAAGTGCAGTCATGCAAAAAAGAATTGCTCTTAGAAAAATATATTTTAAAAAATATTTTCTCAGCAAAAGAATCTGTGTTCAACATTTTATACAGCTTTTTGACTAAGAAGATGTATAATAAAATGATACTTTATTTATTTACTTTGATACTAGTAGCATCAAGAAATGGCATGACCTAGTAGCTTTTGGCTGTAGCCTAATTGGTAGGATGCCAAATTACTACTCCAAGGTCTGCTATGGACTCAGTGTGTGACTGTAAAAAACTGTCCTCTTGAAGTGTCAAAGGGAGCCTTGAAGACGATTAAGGAGGACAGGATTTGGCATTTTGGTAAAAAATGCTGGCACAGAGAAAAAAATGAGGTAACGGTGTGTGCAAAGTTTCTGCATCATTTAACTGACTTCATTTTTGTAACCTTTCAGTTGATTCAATGAATTTTCTCATATTTTGTCCTCACTCTTTTATTCAGAAGAAGTTAGCATCACAGAGCATTATAACAATTGCATCAGTTTACTCTCATCTTGTTCTGTAGCCTTTTCCTCTATAGAAGTCTTGATTGATGACAACCCCTCAAAATAAAATCAACCCTCAAACAGCCTACAGGTACAGCACTCAAACAGACCAACAAGAAACCTGGATGTTAGAACAGCACACCTGAGAGCAGAGAAAAATAATCAAACAAATCAAATTTGTTCAGAATCACTGTGTGATTCAGCGTTCCTAAATCTGAATTTTGGTGCCAAGGGCCCAATCTTATTCCCAGACCATGATTCTATACACCGAGTTTTCAGGACTGTCTAAACCTGTAGATATCTTCTCAGCTAGTCTGGAAGGTTATCTCTCCACTGGTGTGCCCAGGGTGCTCCAAGGTGTGCTCTCACCCCAAGGCCCCAGCTACAAGGTTCTGTATGTGCAATACTAAGCTTTCCTACTCCACAGAGTAGGGTGGTCACATTCTAGCTGCCAAACAGTAACTGTCCATGGCCCATCACCACTGGAGAGAGAAATATTGCTGGGGTAGGCACGTATGGAGCACCTATAGCTTGGCTGCAGTTCAGGCACCTTGGCAGCAGATGCCTTCTGCCTATACTGAACCACAAAGATCTGTGTTCTGCGCTCCATCCTTGCTGCTGGAACTGTTGGAGAGTTCTTCTGCATGGATTATCTACCTTTTCTGGGGGCACTCACATGAATCATGAGTTAGTGAGAGGAAAGACAAAGGGCTGCCTATTTTTTGGGCATACTATGCATAGAGGATGCAGAAGGCTTCCACATTCCACAGCCAGATTAGTTTTGTTTTAACCCACTGGCAATCTAATACAATGTGTACAGACAGAGGAGGGCTTTGAACAAAATGTTTCTTTTTCAATGCATCTTCATGCCTAATTCCACAAGCTTCCTCTTTTTTCTTCCCCAATCCTTACATGCACAGCTTTAACTTGTGCATCATGCACCTCTACCTTTAGCTTGTTATGTCTTCATCCTTAGAAGAGGCCATGAAAGAACAGATGGTCCTAGATTTTCCAGTGACTTTATGCAACTTAAGAAAGCATTCAAAACTCCCAAAGGTATCCTGCTTATCACAGAGGAAGAATCCAAAGCCAGACCATGCCGTTGCCGTCCTCTGTAGATCTTTTCTGGCAAATCTGTCTCTTCATATATTGTATATTGTATTGTAAGCAGATGAGCTCACTTTCCTGAGCCAGGCACTTTCAGTTTCAGTGAAGCAGATACCAAGTTAGTAACCTAAATTAAGAGTATTGACTTTTACTACAGTTTGTTTAACTTGTCTAAATTCTTCAGAAATTAGTTAGTCAAAAATACCAATGTGCACCCCTTTTGCTTTTTTCTGTTCTTAATTAAGTTACCTAAAACTATTTTAAGTAATTGAAAAGTAAATTAGGACTTTTAGAATAAGCTTCTACTCTGCAAGGACATTCTACCTCTTCTATTTTATCTTATTGACTAAGTTTACTTCTATAGAAGGCAACCACTCTTTGAACTGAGAACAGCCAAAAGAACTCAGGATATATGGGAAAAACAAGGTCAAGTAAGTGTTGCACCAAAAGTGGGCTGTTGTACAAAGGCTGAACCCTACAGAGGTATAAAGTTAACCAAAAAAGCTTGAATTGACATCCCGGTGAGACTGAGAGTTGCCTGAGATTTCTAGAAGACTGGGGGCTAGAAGGAGACAGAAGAACAGAAGGAGATAGGAGTAGATCTGATTTGATTTTTTTTCCTGTGACTGGCAAACAGAAGAATACAAGGGAAAGCTATTTCAGTGCTTTAAGAGTTGTGAAATACATGCTTTAAATATCTCAAAAATTAAAAAAGACTATGAGAAATATCTAGGCAGTAGTTTTGTTAGGGATAATATTATCCTCACATTAAGTATGCTATGAAGCTGTATCAGGGGAGGTTAAGGCTGGGTATTAGAAAAAGGTTCTTCAGCCAGAGCATGGTTGAGCACTGGAACAGGCTCCCCAGGGAAGCGGTCACACCCTTATGGAGTTCAAGAAGTGTTTGGACAATACTCTCAGGCATCTAGTGTGGTTCTTGTATCTGGACTTCAATGATCCTTGTGGGTCCCTTCCAAGTCAGGATATTCTATTATTAAGTTTGAAGCCTGTACAGTTGATGTTTATCACAGGTTTTCAAACTTTACACTGACTTTTATACAATTCTGCAGCTTATTCATTCCAGCAAAGAATTAGTAAAATTAATCACAGTTATCTCACTTGTTCCTGCTATTATTCTCATACAAGAAATCATAAGAACATATAAACACAGTTGAGTATTCTTTCCATAATAAAAATGAGTTAGGATTTCTAAAAATATTGCTGGGGTACTGCTATAATAAAGTCAGTATAAATGTACTAAACCGTGAATTATCTCTGTCAGACTCTAGATACCACAGGGCCTGAAGCCACAACATTTTGATGGGGCTGTGAGAAGCACCAGCAACCAACTCCTGACTCCCTCTGAGCTTTTGATTCACCAAGAGCTGTGAGTCTCTGCTGCATCAACAACCAGATGACCATCAGTACCTTAATTTGTTGGGATGCAATGTGTCTTGGCTCTTGATAAACTTCTAGTGTTGGGCTTAACCCCTAGTTAGATTAGGCACATCATCCTAGAAACCATCCTCTGCCATAACTTACAAAATATTATAAAGACTATATGGCAATTGTCTCTAATAGAGTTGAACATGAGGTGAAGAATGAATTTTCTTTCTGGTTTAGCACTATGGTTAACTTACTGCAACCAGTGCCTCTCCATATATTCCAGTAGATTTGGAAATAGGGCGAAATTTGTTCAAAAATAAAATGAAAATTAGTGAGGGAAAAAAGTTTTAAAGGGTTTTTTAGGTAGTGTTCAGTGCACATTTACCAAAAGATTTAGTTTAAAAATAAATAAATGTGGGCTAAAATCCTGAACTGTTTCAAGAATGTAATTGCACTGTCTTCAGGGATGCAAACAACAGAGGCCACCAGAGATCATTGATCAAGTGGAGCAATTGTCTGGGTGACCGATTTTAGTTATCTGGCTTCCAGCTGTGTGTTAAATATATTTTTTCCTCAGTAGACAGATGCAGTTTAGTCCCTCTTGAAGCTAGATGATTTGCACTTGGCTTGTCAAGTGAAGAAAACGTTTTCCAAACAGAGAAGTAGGTATTTGGGAAAGGACGAGATAAAGGTCAAATAAACCACAACTTTTATATTTGGTATGTCAAGTGTTGAAGTTTACAAAGAAAGAAAAAACAGGGTGTAAAGAAACCAGAACCTCAACCTGGAGTACCCAAAAAGCATCCTGAGGACAAACTTTACAAACCCTGCAAGATGTTTATAGATTCAGCACCACAGTGATTTTTCAAAAAATAAATGAAACACTTCTCCTGTTTATTAAAAATAGCATTGTCTGTAGACTAGAGGAAGGAACAAGACACTTTCAAGGGATTTTAAAACTAAAGATATATTCAAAAAAAGCCCTAGATGTAAATCCTTTTGAAATTCAGGGAAATACAGATCACAGTAAGAATGACTATTTTATTTTGTTAATGGCTGAAACCTTACTTTTACAACTAAGCTCTTCAACTATTTGCTAATGTTTGAAGTTCAAGTGAAGAGATCAAACTCAGTGATCAAAGTAGCCCATTCCTTGGTTTAATATTAAATCCATGAACCACTCTTTTTTTTTCTATGTTGAAGGGTATCAGCTTTAGTGACTTCCTTATTCCCATGAGTAAATTCTGCCACACACCTTAAAGGATGAAATACTCTATGCACAACTCCAGCAGAGATAAAAGGAACCCTCCCTAAACCAGCACTCATTTTTATTTACATTCAAGGGTGATTGGCTTTTCCCCAGGTTCCTACTGAGATGTGAAGCAAAGGGAATCCAGGAGAGAGGTTCTGCAAACAAGGTAGCTTTATTTTCATGGAGATTGCTGTGACTCACAGAGGAATCTCTTCTCCCCACACAACCCCAGCTGCCTTTGTGTGGTGTTGGGTGTCAGAAAAAAATCATCTATTCAGCCCAGTTTCAGAATTCTTCACTGGAAAAAAAAAGATTTTTATTAATGTGGCCCTTTATAGGTCTTGTTTCCAGGCTAAAGCTTTTTGTTTGTTTGTTTGGTTGGTTGGTTGGGGTTTTTTGTGTTTTTTTTTGTTTTGTTTTGGGTTTTTTTGGGTGCATTTACAACTCACACCTGAATGCTTGCTGTGAAAAACTTCAGTTTTGAATCAGGAGGAAAATCTAAGTTAAAATTACTAAAAGCTTGATGTAATTTGGAAAGTGACAGCTTCTAATTAAAGTTGTTTTCCAAAGGTGCTGAGGAAAGTAGTTGAAATTTTATTCTGTTTAAATAAATCTTTGCTTCAGAAATCAGAAAAATCAATCCACTACCCAAACCACCATAAAAATTATATAGCCATTATGATTAAAACAAAATGCAAGCTTTTCAACACAATTTTAATAATATTTGATAATTGTTTCAGAAAAACTTTCTGGAAAGAACTATGTTCTTATTTTAGCTGAGGGAGGGTTGAATTAGCAGTAGAATCTGGTGAGTCAGGCACCGAATGGACATCAAGAGAGAGTGAATGGCCACCCAGAAGAAGAGAAGGTGTTTGGTTTTTTTTACTGGAGATTTAAAAGGTAAGATAGCATTATAGCTTAATTACGCCTATTCCTCCTAACAAAAGAACAAAGCAGGCATCAGGTAAGAAAAACGAAAATAGGAATTATGCAGAATTGTTAACATGGCAAAGCTGAGAGAAAAGGCCCAAAGAGCACTCAGTTTGAAAGGAATCCCTCTGGGGCACAAATATACACCAGAAAAGGGATTAATGAATCTTGAAATGCTGGAACTGTAGGAGCACTGCCAAAGTTGCCCTTCAGCTGGGCACATAGTCCCTTGGCAAATTTACATCATATTTAGTTAACTGAAGCTGCTTAGTCAGCAAAGAGGCTTTGTGGGTGGGCTTCTCACATGTGTTAATGAGCTTCGACCTGTATCATCCCTGAAGAGGGAAAGAGGTTTGGCTCTTGCCCAATGTGCAACAACTGTTCAAAAATCTCTCATTTATTCTTCGATGAGTGAGTACCCACTGCAGCACACTACATGACTTACAGGTGGCCCCAGCACTAAGCCATGCACTTAACGGGTCACAACTGAGTGCCCCAGGAGCTGGGGGCCGGCTTCTGCAAAGCTTATCAGCCTCTCTCCTGTCTGGTGACTGCCCTCAACAGGACAGATGATGTGAAGACCAGTGGATTTACTGGGCTGTTGAATAGGAAGAAAGGTTGAGACTTCCCTGTGTATAAATAGGTAAGGTGTATGTTTAGCTACACACCTCTGATTAGTGCTCTTAGGTGACTGAAAATTTCAAGTGATCTATTTAGTGACCAAGTACAGCTCACTTTGGCACTTAAAATGAAGCACAATTTCTCTAAACACTTTGTATAGACAGCAAGGAGAAAAAATGTATTTCAAGAGGAAAAATCATCCCTCCTGAAATCTAAAAAGTCATCCTGTATTCTCTGCTTTTTTATGAGCTATGTCTGGAATGAGGACAAGCAGACTTATAACCAGACAGCTTCTGCTAAGTGCCTGAAATCAAGGAGGTGTCACATTGCAAACACCTGTACAATTGCTGTCTGCTGTAATTTGTCAGGTCTGCTAAGCAAAATGATTTTTCTTGTTTCTATTGTGCAGTCTGCTTTTTTTTTAATATGGATTTCATATTATTTTCTCTGTGACTTTTCCAAGGTAAGTAAACCTCTTAAGTCCTTTTAGATTATCTTACTATCAAGAGCCTTCCAGTTTAACAAATGGTACATTTGATTGAAATGCTATTCCATCCTTCTTCCATCTCATAATGAAAAGACTTGGCAGAACTATCTGCAAGGAGCCTAAATCTTTCAACAACCAGGTTCTGCATTTAGTCACTTCTAACTTCTGCCAAATTTTAACTGACCTGACTGAAATCTTCAGTAGTAACTGTCTGGCCAGGCTCATTTTTTTCCCCAAATGTCATAGGAAAAATACTTCTATTTCTCATAATGTACTTCTATACCTCTATTCTGTCCATATGCATTGTTTTGTCCCGACTGAGGAGAACAAATAAGTCCAAATAATTCCATTAATAACTAACTGACTGTGAATTGGAGCAAGAAATGACATTTCATGGGGTGTTGCTCTGAGTTTAGAGATGCATTCTGCTGTCATCACGAAAACAAAAGTAGATTGGGCAGAGCTATAAGCCTGTCCAAGACTGTCCCTTGGACATGCTAAGTGGGTGTGAGTTAGCGTTTAGTGCCAGACCCTCCATGTACTTTGTGTATACAAGTGGGAGCCTTCCCTGCCACCAGCCCTGTTCAGGGCTGCAAGGCCTGGAGCAGAAGAATGCTTGCTGGAAGCATTGCCTGAGACTGCCTGTCCTGTTCTGCCAGTGCACCAACTACTGCAAATGCTGGGGACTGAGGAGCTCAGAAGTAAGAAGACTGAACAGGAGCCATAGGGACTGAGAGGGGAAAAGGGCCAGAACACTACAGTAGGAGAGAAGGGGGATGAGAAGAGGAAGGTGTTGAAAAGTAGTTTAGGAAGATCCTTTTCCTCTAAGGTCAATGCAAAATTACTAAGTAAAAAAAATCCTTTGCACTACAGGACTCACATATTTTACTTTATTTTTTAATGTATATTATTATTACATATAATTGCCACATTTCTTTCCTTGTCTTCTTGGAAATGTCAACGCACTTCCATGCCTGTCATTTTTTAATGATGTCATCATGATGATGCTTACCATTGTCAGTTGTGGCTACTGTTAAATGCAGTGAATTTGGTTAGTTCTTATGTACTCTTAACGATGTATGGTGTTCTCCTGCTGAATTGCAATGTACAGCTTGTAGGAAAAACTAAGAGATGAGAAACAGCAAAATAAATCAATGGCAGGGAGAAGACAGGCAGATTAAGACCAAATGAACAGACACCCTAAACAACTTTAAAAGCCTACCAGAGAAAAAATAAGAACTACCATGAGAACTAAGAGTGAATTAATTTTGACACAAATGCGGCACTCTGTCAACTTACTGTAGCAACAAATAAACACAAGGACAAGAGTTGACCTGACAAGAGACCTGGCTAGAAATAGAACAATCAAATACTTTAATGCATTGCATATTAAAAGCTTCTTACAAATCTGGAGTTTGACAGTATTTATGTCTCATAAATAGAAAAAAAAATAGATTTCTCTCTGGCAAAGTTTTTACCATTTTCAGTGTACTGCACAGGAGCACCTTTCAAAAGATACTGCTGGACACAAACTCCTGGCAAATAGGATATTTTGGAAGTTTAGAGCACCTTGAGAATTCAGCTGGCAGTTTGGATCCTTTGTGTTTTAAGCTTGCAATTGGCTTACCTGCAAGCTTCTGGGTCTTCTCAAAACCAGAAGAGAAGTGGACCAGAGATGGAAAAGTTGGCAAATACCCACTGGGAATGACAAGGCTGTTGCTAGGGGACACAGAGATGCAGCTAGAATAGCAAAAGCTCAGCTCAAATTGAAACTGGTCAGAAATGTAAGAAACTCCAAGAAATGGTTCTTTAGGGACGCAGAGAGCAAGTGGAAACAAAAGGAAAATATTGGCACGCTGTTATATGGGAGAGGTGAATTAGTCACCAGCAATGCAGAAAAGGCAGTGATTCTTGATACTTCCCTCACATCTCTCTTTACCAACACTGTTGGGTCCCAGGCTTTGGGAGCAAAATCCCAGGTGGATGCAAACACAGACTGACCATCGCTGATGGAAGAGCTGCAAGTGAACTGTTACAGGAGCTTGGCACTACAAATCCATGGGCCCTGACATTGCCCACCCAAGGATGTGAGGCATGCTGGCTGATGTTGTTGCAAACCTCTTCATAATCTTTAAGAAGTTGTGGAGATCAGGGGATAGATATCCCAGAAAACTGGGAGATAAAAAGAGAGATAGTGACAACCACACATACAAGAGGGGCTTAAAGGAAGATCTACAGGCTCTTTAGCCTTATTTCAGTCTCTGGGAAAGTTATGGACTGAATCGTCCTGGGGACTATCGTAAGTCGGATGAAGCACATGATTGGGAAAAGCCAGCACAGACTCACCAAGGGCTTGACAAACCTGCAAAAGCAAATTTGCTCTTTGTGACAAAGTAACCTGCTTGGTTGATGGTGGGGGCTACCCGTGGACATTGTCTACCTGGATTTCTCCAAGGCTTTTGATACGGTTTCCCATGGCCTCCTCCTAGAGAAACCTGTTTTGGTCTGGACAAGTGGTCTGTGTAGTGGGTGGGAAACTGGCTGAGAGGCTGCACACAGGGTGGTGGTAAACAGCTCCTTTTCAAACTGCCAACCTGCCACAAGTGGGGTCTGCCAGGGATCCATATTGGGCCCAACCCTGTTTACAATCTTCATAAGTGATCTGAACAACGGGGATCAAGTGTATCCTGATGAAGTTTGACAATGGTACCAAACTTAGTAGGGAAGCAAACTCTTTGGAAGGGAAAGTTGCACTGCAGGAAGACCTGGATAGGCTGGGAGAGTGGGCTGACAAGAGCCTTATGAAGTTCAACCAAGACAAGTGTCAGATCTTGCACCTGGGAAAGTATTCAAGAGCGCAGCACAGGCTGGGACCTACCTGTCTGTGGAGCAGCTCTGTGGAAAGGGACCTGTGGGTCCTGGGGATACAGGCTCAGTGTGAGTGAGTGGTGCTGCTGGGGCACACAGAGCCAGCGGGGCGCTGGGCTGCATCAACAGGGGCATCACCACAGAGACACAGCAGTCACTGTGCCACTCAGTGCTTGTCAGGACACACCTGGAACACAGTGCTCGGTTTAGGCTCATACTATGCAAAAGGATGTGGACAGGCTGGAGAGCCATTGCTGCCCTAATGATAAGTATTTTTATGGTTTTAAATGCTGAAGTTGAGAAATGCCCCTGTTAAGACAGGATGTGACTTCAGGCAAATATTGAAAGCTCTACAACATTTTAGGAGAAAATTTGCAGCCACTAGCTTGTGTTTTGTAAAGCATCTGTATTACAGAGCTACTGCCTCTTTGGGGGCACCTACCCCAGATAAATCCTGGGGTAAGATGCTGTTCTGTGGTCCTCAGCACCAGCAGGGTTGACTGTAAGTGGTATTTGCAAATCTTCCTTTCAGAAGCTGAGGATGATCACAGAGGATTTTTATGCAGGATCTATTTCTAGCAAAGCATAATGAGAAAAAGGATCTGCATATGAAAAATCTACATCTCCAACCTTCTTCCCTCACATTTGTCATCTCCTAAATGCTTTGAGTGTTTGAGAACTTAGAGCTCCTCTGAGGATCCATGTGAGTATAGATATCAGCCAGCTTCTAGAAAGCAGCTGCAGAGGGCAGCTCCTACCTTGAGGTTTTTTTGGGTTTTTTTTTTTGTCTTTTCCTCTTTCGTAATCTGTTCCCATGCTTAGCAATGCAGTTCTGCAACTCAGAGCTGTGACCACCATAGAATTTTTGGAGGAAACAACACTGGCAGTGCTCCTTCACCTCAGGACATGCATATGTGCTAATGGCTGAACTGAGTGAACTTCCTGTGGGCTTTCTGACAGCCTTACCATTAACTAAACCTTCCTATGCATAAAGTGAATAGTCCATAACAAGTGTCATGTGTAATCATCTCCCATAACCACTTGATAATTTCTACATACATTCCTTCAGAAGGGAAAAGGCTGTGGATGATGCCCATTGCTTCCCCCCAGCACATCTAGACATTTTGCAAACACAGTGGCATGCCCTTCATGCTCAAATACAAATCCTGTTCTATAAATTTTTTATGGATCTTGGAGTCCTACTGTCCTCAGCAAGTATACAGGTTCACTAAAGAAAAATCACCCTTCTCTACGCTTTCATCTCTATTTAGCATTAACTTGTTAATGGGGAAAATAATTTGATCATCTCTTGTATATGTTTTGTATATTACAGCTCTACTAACATGTTTTTGTACTGGCTTTGTCTGGAATAGGGTTCATTTTCTTCAGAGTAGTTGGTATGAGGCTGTGTTTTTGATTTGTGGTGGAAATAACATGGATAATTCAGGGATGCTTTCCTTACTGCTGAGGAGTACTCGCACAGAGTCAAGGCCTTTTCTGCTTCTCACCCCACCTCATCATTGATGGGGCTGGGGGTGCACAGGTTGGCAGCTGGGTGGGGACACAGCTATGACAGCTGATCCCAACTGACCCCAGGGATATCTTACAACATGTGGTGTTGTGCTCAATATACAGAGGTGGGGGAAGAAGAAGGAGGAAGGGGGGGACATTTGGACTGATGGTGTTTGTCTTCCTAAGACACCATTACTTGAGCCCTGCTCTCCTGGGGATGGCTGAGCACCTGACTGCCCATGGAAACAGTGAATTAATTCCTTGTTTTGCTTTGTTTATGAGTGTGGCTTTTTCTTTACCTATTAATCTCTACCCACAAGTTTTCACACTTTCGCACTTCAGATTCTCTCCCCCATCCTGCTGGAAGTAAGCAAGCAACTCTGGGGGACTGAGGTCCTGACTGGGGTTAAACCACAACAGTTTTCCTTAAAAGCTACATTAATGTGTTTGAAATGGGTGAACACTGATATAAATAAAAGTGAACTGAACATGGGAGCAAGAACAGAGTTTTAGGCCTGAAAAGGCATTTCTGCAGGCGATTTCCACTGAAGTCAGCACAAGCACATTCCTTCACTGTGCTAAGGAGCAAGGTTGCTAAATCCAAATATATTCTGAGAAAGTCTCTACTGATCACAGCACTAGAAATGATGCCATCCATAGGAATCTTCTTAAATCAAATACGGGGATGTAAGGGTCTTTTCAAGAACAAAACTGCAAAGCTACAGTATAATAAGCAATTTATGTTTCATTATAACCTATTTAATTTATCTATCTACTGATTCCATGCTTACATGCCTTCCAATTCATTTGCATATTGCTGATAGGTCACCTAATTTCACACTGGCCTCTCTTCCTAGCAGAGGTTCCTTTTTGAAGCATAGCACACTTAATCTTATGTTTCAAGTCCCTCCTGATAACTCTCTGTTTCGATTCTTTCCTAATGCAAACTCCTTGACAAAATAAAGCTGTTCACAGAAATTTCTGCGAATAGGCAATGAAATGTTAAAAACTAGAAACTTTTGTTGGTACCTTTGACCATAGGGTAGGATTCAAAATGCACTGAAATTTATGACTTTTTTTGTTGGCTACTTAATTCTGCTGCATAAGTGTGAATGTAGGAATATGCATGTATTTAAATTCCAGACCAGCTGGAGAAGGTTTTTATCAATTTACCAGCCCTTGTGGATCAACTCCAGTGTCCACTGATACCAGTGCAATAACATCATGTGTACAATGTCAACAGCAGCTCTAAGAAATCTCTACCTGAAAAACATCTTTCCTAATATATAGTTGACAAATTCAACAGCTGGCATCATTTTCACAAGCCAGTTTGCTGTTCATTTCCAGAGTATTACAGCTGTTTAATAACATCATATTAACAGCTATCTACAAATGCCAAAATATAAAAATCTCAAAGACATAAAGGACAACTACACATGCAATGAATGTATATATATGCACAGAGAAGTCTGCTGGTAGAAGAATATTTCCACTGGGGAGGAAAACAAATCCTGATAGGAGAGCAGCAAGGTGTACTGGCAAGAATGGAGATATTAACTGCTCCTTCCTGAGGAGCTTTTACTGGCTCAGTTAAAGGCCACAGCCCTGCTTTCCCCCCATGCATACTGAAACCAGCTCTACCTGCAAAAGAATCTCCATAAATCTGTTCTCACTGGGTTAACTGGCATGGCATTGCTTCTCTTCAGAAGGTGAGAATTTGAGATTTGTAGAAGATGAGACCACAGCCTGTTAGAATGGATACACCTGAAGTGAGGGAATATTTCATCCTTATGTAAGAAGATGGAGAGTCTGTGATTTGGGTGGGATTGAGCTCCAGATTAAACATCTGGGTTTAAACATCTGCATGGGAACTATGTGTCAAAGCTGATGTGGCGCTCCGGGGCCTGTTCATTTAACAACACCAGCACTCCTGTAGATCCCCTGCCAGGCACATGCAGCTCTCAGCTGTCATAATCAAAGAATGGAGTGTCTCACAAGTCTTCAGACATTTTGGCCAATCCAGTATGGCAATACTGCATGCCCCAAGAACACTTCAAATGGCATAAAGTACCCATGTGTAGGCAGGGGAAACCAGTCCCTCTTGACACACTCAGTGACATTTATGGTACAACTTAAAGGCCGGTGTCTACCTCGCTGAAGTGGTCAACTCCCCAGGATCCACTGATCCTGAAAGTGGAGTAAATGCATCCTACGTCTTGTACAAGCAGATTTTTAAGATAGGTGAACTGTTCTGATGCTCAATCGTACATGTGGGGTTTGATTCAGTTGTCCATATACAGGCATGAAATGCTATTTTGAGAAGATGCATCACTAAGGCTGATAAATATTACACTGGACTATCTTTCTGAGCAGCAGCTGGAGGCCATATAAGTAACCCAAAGGCATCTAAAATGGCTCCATGTGCTTCTCTTTGTGTGAGCAAATGAACCAATCATTTTTAATAGCCTTAAGACTTCTACAAAAACTAATAATATTTTTAAAATAATATGGCTTGTTATTAATATTACCACTGCTTATGGAAGCTTCAAGAAGTTGTTCAGTTTGCTCACAACTTAGAATACTGGCCCTTTGTTACATCAAGATAATTAAGTAGGATCAATCTACATCAGTCTTTTAAAGCAACCTTTCATCCTGTGGTACTGTCCTCTAACAATGGATCTTTTTGCCCCAAAACTGATCTTATTAGGTAAGCCATTCACAAGTCTCTGTTTCTACTTAAGATGGTGGTACAAAAAAACCACACATGGCTGTTCTGTAGCTAAATGTCATATTTAGATTACTTTACTAGTTTTTTTGTTTCACTAAAGCATTCCTTAAAAAAAAACCAAAACTCTAGCCACAATTTGCTCTTTAAATTGTTAAACTTAGGATCAGTACATTTCTTTTAGGAGTTAGTTATTCTTGTTGCAAGAATTTTCTCCTTGAAACTATAAGTACTAGGTGAATAATCCTTGCAAGTAATCTCCCAGTAATTATATTGTACCTTTTAACTAAAGGTAAAATAATTTCAAAATTTTAATGACAGATATCTCTGAGTTAAATAAATGTTGCACCATTATGAAGAAAGTCAAACTGAAATATGAACACTAATACTGATATTTTACTGAAATTCAGAAACCTAAACCCACATGTGGTATCTGGATAAAAGGTCAGTTTTGCATCTCCTACTTCCTAAAGCCTCTGGGAGCAGCAGGCTGTGTAATATATTTGGCTACTAAGGCAACACCTCAGGTCATGGACCAGAATCCCTTCATGGTAGATACCATAAAACACTGAGTAGAAAAACAATTCTGAGCCTAAGCAATAAATAGGAGCTATGTGTGCAAAGTCTCAAGAGGTTGAAGTAAGGATAAGGCTTCTGAGTGAAGCTGTAAAGGATTGTCAAAGAACGAATCAAAGGAAATAGTTACAGGCAAGAGAAGGAAGAAGTACACTTTTCACCTCTATATCTACAACTGACTACAGAACAAGATCAAATTGGTTTAGCTAACAAAAGGGTACAGAAGTTCAACTGAGGTCTGCCTGGAGAGGGTGACAAATTAGGGACATCAACTTGACGTATTTGAAGTAATAGAGTTCTATATTAGTGATTATATAATAAGAAATTTGCTCTGGCATTATAGTCATTTTCAGGCCTAGATTCCCAGCCAGAGCCCAAAAAAAAATCCTTGTTTCTTCATAATCTAATATCTAAAATGGCAGCAAGTTTTATCCCTAACAGACTGGCCACTTTCTCCTCCTTTTACAATCTATGAAAATGTTATCATTGAAGCTCTCGTATTTTTGCAAAGTTTATGAAAAATCAAGCTTTGTATTTATTTTGTCAAATATTTACATTCCATTAGTTTTAAATAATGTTCTGTATTCTACATATATTGTTTTCAGCAAACATGTTCATTACCAAATGAATAAAAGTACTTTGGTTTTATGGAACTCTTTCCTAATATTCTTCAGTTCCATGCTCTGATGTTTGAGAATCAAGATTGTGTTTGACATCTCTGAAAATAAGGTGGACTCAGATATGTCCTACAATGTCTACCCTAAGGTAATTTGTCCAGAAATATGTAATAAAGCAATAGGAAGTTAAAGTTACTGTCATGCATGATTTTTGCCCTAAAATTTTCTATATATTATGGATTTAAATGCAGGTCTGTATCTGCATAAAAAACTTGCATGTCTGGATTTCCTGTTACCGACAAATACACATAAGCAGATTATTTTTTGATGTAATAATGGAATTCAAAAGGAACAGAAAAATGCCATGAAAAAAGTTGTATTTTAAATCGGATTTAAATAACAAACAGGAATGAAAAACTTAAGAGATAGTTACTCACCTACGATGAGTAAGAAAACTACCACTGACATGTCCTGAGCCATCACATCCTGGTGTTGGACATGACATTCCTTCCGTCTTCACTGACTTCCAAGAGAACTGTGAGCCATTTAGGTACCCATCCTTTTGCCTTTTGGCAGCAAGAGGACACCCTGATGCACTGCGATGGGATGCATATTTTCCAGTTATGTGACCCTGACCATCACAGCCAGGAACTGGACATCTGTATAGCAGATAGACGAGATAAACTTTATTGTCTTGCCATTATACACCTGGTAGCCTCTACAACAAAGTCAAAACAAACCTGACACAAAAAGCAAAGAATAATCTTACACTGTGGTTGCAAAAGTATTCAAGATACCCTGTAGTGGGTAAAATTACAAGCAGAACTTTACAATTTGAAGAAAAAAAAAGTTCTTTGATAAATTCTAAGGAAGCTAGCCAGTAGATGCAGTCACAGCTGTTGACATATTGCAACAAAAGGACTGAGATATGTATTTGAATTGCAGATGTTTATCACAGTAAATATCACAGTGGAGTAGAAATATTTGCTACTGAGTTCTGATCAGCAGCAAATTGCCTGTTAAACCCCTGTAAGCATAAAATACTACTTAGTATAATCCTTGGTACATTTTATTTATAGGTATGGAACCCAAAGAAGACTTGTTTGAAGTCATGAAAATGTCATGTATACACAGTTAATTTTGGTGTGGTCAGAGCAGTTTATTAGAAATGTTGAGCTCCTTTAACCACTCTTTGAATAGGTATGATGATATGAAACTATGTGCTACAGAGAGCAATGAAGGCAGTTCTGTATTCATCTGATGGTTTTCCTTACTTGGCAATTGCCCCATACATTTGCTCGGTATACTGCTCTGTATACTCTGTATACTAAGAACCAAATAACCAAGGTTAGAAGGAACAGGTTAGAATCTTCAAAGTGAAATGTTTAAAGAAAACTATGGGTTTTTTTCTTTTTCAATGTGCTGCTACATAACACACATCTGAACTAAAGGCTAATTACTTCACCCTTTGTGAACTAAAATATTCCTGCAACTCTCCACTGAGGATCTGGTCCTGAATGGTCTAAGCAGTCAATAAATCCACCAAGTTCCGTGGCCACTGATATCAGAGTGCCTTGCAAGAAGAAACCAAGACCTATAGGTAGGCATTTATTTCTCTTGCAAACTGCATGAACAATCAGATTTATTGCAGCAGTCTCATATAAACACTCAATTCTCTATTCCCATAACTACCTCTATTTACCATGTACGGTTTGCTTACTTGTAATATGCAAACATGTTTAAGGGGCATTTAGAAGATAAAGATCTAAGTGATTTTTTAACATCATGTGAAAATGAAGAATTTTAAACTATTTCCAAATTGCAGATGATTGTATCCTTGGCTAATGCTGTATCTAGTGTTTGTATGCTGAAACAATCAGCACAGATACTAGATTTGCTCATAGATATCAATGGGGTCATCGGCCTTTGGATAACTACCACACAACAACATTTATGTCTTAAAAACCCCGAAGATATATAAGCCCTTATAAAACATAAAAAGGCCCTTTGACAATATTTGTTCTCACCTAATTGGCTCTTGGTCTTCTTTGTCTTCCTTGCTTTGTGCTATCCTGATTCCACTCTTCTTTGCTCGCGGACAGCCTGAAAGACTGTGTGAAAGAAAACATTTTAGAATGCAATTTCTCATTCTTGGGAACACTTTACAGGACTATGCTTTCTGTCTGAGAAACTGGCAAAATAGGCAATCCTGCCTAGTTTCCACAATCAAAGCTCAGGTGGGTTATATGAGGAGAGCTGCAGCAGCTACCATGAGCAGGGATCCATGTGTGGGTCTGTGACACAGGACAGGATTGCTGGTGCTGTGCAGACCACACACACAGGAACTTCCCCAGGAGTCAGAGAAGGCAGCTCTTAAACCCTCTGCCTAATAATTCCTTCAGCTGCCTCAGCAGCAGCACTGGCATCTTTAAAAGGAATGAATAGAAGCCAGTGCTTCAGGGCTGAGAGACATGATGTCCTCTATGTCTGAGAGGGATGGAAGAATAGAAAAAACAGGAGTATCTCTTTGTAGGACTAAAGATGTCTCTCGGGAGCACATTAGTAACATTATCAAAACTTCCCAAACATCACATAACAATTCTACAGAATGATTGAATAAAAACATGGCAGAACTCAGAGCTTTCAATGCCTTCCAGAGAAAGGGTTCAAGTGTTCAGAATTCACCTAGACAAAAAAATTTGGCAGAGACAAAGTTATATGTTAGGCTAAACAATGCTACATGTAATTGAAGACTGAAAATATTGTTTTCAACTACATAAGCTCATCTTCCCTTTGCATATGAAGAATTCATAAAATTCCACTTCAATTCTATTAAGAAACCACTTAATAGACTTGACAATGACCTTAACAGATTTTTAATTTTTTTTTTTAGGTAGTTGATATCTGAGGATACAAGTATGTCTATCAAAAAAGTCATGCTTCGTCCTCTATTCAAATGGTATTTCCATATTAACTATCCATATTAAAAAAAGAAATCCACCAGTAGAACACCTCCAAGTGTTGACATGTGAAAGAAGGGTCACCAAAGAAAAAAATTCCCTAGAGAAAGAAACAAAATAGAAGATTAAATTTTTGTTTGAAGCATGAGGAAAGGTACTTGAGTGTTGTGTAGTAGGTCCTGTCTTTGTGAAGAAGAGAAAGAGTGGTAACAAAATTTTCGGTTATTTTGTCTCGTCAAAACCAGTGAGGACTGAGGGGAAGAAGCACATAAAAAGTTGACGCAATCACAGAGAGAATTCTGTGTTAGAAAATGAAGAATAGACAAAGCCAGAGTTTACATGGTGCAAAGTCATAAATAAGTCAATTAAAGAAAGAAAGGAATGTTGGCACAGTATATTGGACATAGTACATTATCTAGAAACTTTTAGTGAGATGTCAGGGCTGCATCTATAGTGTTAAATAGAAAGGACCTACAACTGCTGCTTTGACCCAAGACCAGAAAGTTCACATTTGTACAGCTAAGCTTTCTATCTCCGTAAAGCAGGACAACTAAACCCACATTATTTGTAAAGAATTATCTGGAACCAAACTCAGTCCCAAATCATATCTTAGAACTGCCTGGGAGACTTTTAGTGGCCCAGGGTCAGTGCCATGCCAGGGGTCATGTCAGCACTAGTGGAACAGGCATCTGCACTCTGATATGTGGACCTGTGCTCTCATCCCATTTCATTTTCCATTTTAAATGTAACCAGCCATTTTCCTTTTGAAAGCAAACTGCTGTTTATTCCAGCTTGCAGAGTGGATACCAAAGTACCATAGTTCCTTGTGTACAAACTAAATCTGAGAAAGCCTGTGGCAATTAAGAACAATTTTCTTCAAAAATAATAATGTTGCCTGTAAGAGGGAATTATGAGGAAAAGGATCTGAGGGGTTCAGAATAAGAGGAAGCTGGCTGGGGCAAGAGAATAGTTCAGGAACTGAACTATTTCAGTTCACTGGCTGACACACGACTTGGTTTGTAGAAAGTGAAGGGGAGGGGACAGGAGTTAAAGATAACCCCCCTTTTTCTCTGAGAGTAGTTGTACTCACTGTGTGAGAATAAGCAGAATCTGCATGTGAAAACTAAGCATCTAATAGGAATTCCTCAGAAAGCAATACTTTTTTTAGTAGGTATACAGATGGCATGCTTGTAGATGATGACATTTTCATAACAAAATCTGAACAAAGAATTTCTGCCTTGACTAATGATTTAAAGCTTTCTACATATTAAGTCAATTTAATTATCACCTACTTATTGGTATTTTGGTGCATCATCTCTCTGGATCTTTCTATTCTGGTACTATGATTCATTAGAAAATTCTAAGACCTTTCAGGTCCTCTAAACAGACATTTCCAACAGACAGTTTCTGAGGCTGTGATTAATTAATTTTTCCTCTGACAATGGATCCATCAAGGAAACACATGTCAAGGACAACCCTTTGTTTTAATTTTTTTATCCTGCAATAACCAAAGCTATTACAAGATAAGCACATTACTTCATTTTTCTATGACTTTAATTCCTTATATATGAAAACAAAAGACAAGGAGGGAAATTCAACAGCAGTGCACGGTGCTATAAATTCTTGCATAAAATAAAGGGCTGTGTGGAACTGCAGTTATGGCAAAGTTAAATCTGCCTCACGCATGCCTGCTGTTGAGCAGCCATTTTAAATACTGATGATACCCAGGCACCTCGGCAGCCATTTAGGAGAGAAGTCTGTCGCTCCTTTCCTTCTGACACAGAGAGGGTTGTAACTGATGGTGTCAAATACAAACAAAAATGCTAACTCAGATGCAGGCAGAGCTAAATGCTAATTTTCAGTCTTGGAATTAGAAAGCCCAACTGACAACATGCTGTGGGGTCTTCCATGCTTAACAGCTCCAGATTTAGGCTACTGGTTTGCTGCCCTTTGAAAGCATTCATTTTGCCAGCCTTCCCACCTCAGAAATGGCCTTGACAGATGTCATGATCTAAGCAGGGTAAGGCTGGTTCTGTGTAAGTGTGACAGGTCTCCTGAGGACATCTGCAGATTTAAGTAAAGGAAATGTTACTTCACTGACTACGTGTCAGTGTTTCTGTGCCTGCAGGCAGACAAAGACATGGGGGTGCCAGAAGCCTTTTTGGGAGAGAAATGAAGGAGTTAGTGATCAATATAGTCATGATGGCATTTCAAAAGGCTGCATGTGTTAAATCCCAATGGACTGGGCAAATTCTAGATATGTTTATTTTGTAGAACAACTTTTTATATCTTTATATGTACTTGATTATGATGCACAATCAAATGAACTTGGTCCAGCAGTCATCTGCAAAAATACAAGAATGTAAGAAATTACAGACAAAAGTAGGTAACACCATTCAGCTCATGGTCCAGTCCTTTAGTGGCCAGGAGACAACGCACAAGGAAAAGTTGAAAAAAATGAGTCAGCATTCAGTGATTCTCCCCTACCAACCTTGCCAGCTTTTAGGTTTCTTGTTAGTAATATTTTTCTTCTGCATCTTCACTGTCTCACCTGATTTTGGTTCAATAGATGATCAAACACATAAATAGCTTCCCTGAAGTTGGGGTAGAGTTATAACAAGCAAAATGCTGGTAGAGTGGTAGCTGATAAATTTACATATAGTTAAATGCAGTTCCAAATTTGACCTTAAATTCCTCTGAAAGCGTGATTAAATCTCCTGCATCATGTAAGTGCTTTTAAAATACTTATATCTTCTCCTTTATAATGTTATTTGTAGTTTTGATGTTTAACACTGCATTACAGAAATTGATATTGTGATCTTTCATTTTCACAGCATGTTCCCAATCTCTTATTTTATTTATGTTTTGACTTTGAACTGTTTGCTGCTTTTAGTGGGAAAACACTTAAACCGGGAATTCGTGTATTGACTCATTATAGCCAATTGTAAAACTACAGGGACTTGGTGAAGAAAGAAAATATCCAGACTCAACAGTACTACTCTGCACGGGAGTAAAGAATCTTTACAAACATAAGAGAGGTAGACTACACTATTATTCACTATTTGATTAAACAGTGGATAGATATTTACAAAATATGACACAGCTCTTCTCCACTGATTTAGTTCTCAAATAGCCACAGGGGAATTCCTAATAATACAGCATTTATACCATTACCTCTACAGTGTAATTGATCAATATCCTAATTAGCAAATGAGAAGTATTCTTTAGCCCTTGGTAAAGTTATAGTTAAGGCAGCTTTCATCCATACATTCCTTTTTCCATTCTTCTGGCTTGATGTAGTACAAAGTGTTGCAATTTAAGAACAAGCTAAACTTTTTTCTGAAATGTACTAACAAGACTGGTACATATTACAGGAAAGAGGTATTTTCCCCCTCTGATTAAAGCTGATAAGGCTTCATCTGGAAGAGAGCTGATAAGGCTTCATCTGGAAGAGGAGGTAAAGAACAGGGTCCAATTTTGCATTTCAAGGAATATGGACTGAGTCTGGAAGAGACTGGCATGAACATTCAGGAAATACAATTTGTGGGAAAAAGATGCAGGAGTAGGATTTGAGTCCAAACTGTGAAGAGTTAAGTTGTTCAGAATGTAAAGCAACAGAAACATGAATGTTGAATTGCTTCCTCAGGCTACTAGAGAAGGCAGAGAAACGGAATTTATTTTGTATAAAGATTTTGATATATATTAGCAAAAATATTCCTACCTATTTGGGTAGTGAGTCATGCTGAAGCTGAGAAATGTTATTCATTAGTGGTTAATGAGTTAGACCAAGGTATGTCTGTGCAGCACTCAATCTTACTTCAGTATTCAGAGACTGAAGTTAGGTCAGTTGAAGCACCTTTGAGCCCTGCAGTTATTTGATTTAAATAACAAAACCTTGTCTTTACATACCTTCGATGAGAAGCATAATTTCCAGTAATATGCCCAGAGCCATCACACCCAGGGGTGGGACACCTAGAATAACAATGGAAGAGACACCCAGCAGTTACTGACAGGAAAGATATAACTGCCCATTTAAAAATATTCATTTGGCTCAGTCCTTGTTTCCTCAGGTGCCAGCCTTTGGGACCCCTAACCATTGCTAAACCTGAGCTTAATTCCAAACCAGAGACAAACATAGTTTTCCATTCATAAAATTATTTTTCTTTGCTACTCCTCAGATGCCCACTCCAATGCTTCCTGGATATCTCAGATTAGTGGAGATTTCCCAGCAATGCAACATCCCTAGACCACCAGGAATGAGTAGGGTTGACACCAAATGGACTATCCCCATGGTGAATGTTTAGGTAGTGGCTAACACCGCAGTGAGTAATTTTCTTTTCCACTGAAGCTACTGCTCTAATCCCACTGCACAGTGTCACACATGAGGTTGCACCATGAAGAGACTCTTTCTACTCTCCATAAAGCAAAGGAAATGCCTAAGAAAGTGTGTAGACAGGGAAGTAATGCTGGCCTCTTGCAGAGAGATGGTAACCTACCCAAACAGTCCCAAATACAAAGCACCAGACAGAAATGGTACAGCCCTCAGTGGAATTTCCAATAGTGGAATGACATTAGAGCCATCAAAGAAAATGGATGGATTTTTCTACATTGCAAAGATGATTTTGATCATCACAGAAAAAGCTACATTATAATGCTAAGTAAAATCATTAGCTGTTATTTGAACTGCTATACTAAATCACAGAAAAGACAAATAATTAATTTATATGCATTTTACTGAACAGACAAATGCTACATGAATTCCAAAAAGTCACTTTTCTTGAGCCTGAGTTTTGAATTTTAGCCATGCTATTTAAAGCTTTGTTTGGAGAAAGCATTCAAATTCAAAAAAGCTTGCTCACAAATTCAGATGTTGCATTCTAAAACATCAGATTTCCATAACACTGAATTTTTCCAGTATTTGAATCAGGAGTTCATGCAGACTTTGGCATTCACCCTTTAGTTACATGTGTGCTTTCCTCAAAGTTGGTCCAAACTGGTAAACTTTTATTTTACAAGGTTTCTACAGAGACTTGAACATTTCTTAAAATCAGTAATTAAGCAACCCAGAGTTCAGTGCTATGGAGTTGTCGTGTTCCATTAAGCTGAATTTTAGCTGTTTTAAGCTGGTAAGCATTACCTACTTCTGAGGAGCTCAGCAGGGCCAAACTTCAAACATGATTATTGCTACCTTGAAAGACATAAATTAAACTGGATTGTATTCAATGAAGTTCCCATATAATCTTCATCTGGACCAGTTCAGTTGCTCTATAGAAAACATCAAAATATGGTAGCAGTTCTCAGATGTTAGCTGGTCAAACTTATGGGGTTCCCTACAACACTGAGGTTTCTCTTCTCCATCTCAAACAGGCTGCGCACTTTGGACAAGAAATCTAAACAATGTGCTTAGAAACAATTCTTCTCCCTTGCTTTGTCTTTGCACAGGACCAAATATATGACCATGATCTTGCATGAAAGGTATATTAACATGGCTCTTAAAGACCAACATACAGGTTGATATCACACATCAATCTTTCTGCTTATAGAAAGATAAACCCCATCATTTCTGCATAGATCTTCCTGATACCAGTTAGGTAAAACTATGATCTTTGATAAAGGAGTCATAACTCAGGCTGTATGCCTCTTACCCCTTGTTTTTTGTTGTGATTGCACATGACTAGCATAAACTTTGGTTATTTCTTTAAAAAATAAGTAGTCATGGCATCTAATCTGAAGGGTCTTATAATTAAAATACTTTCTATCTATATATATATGTTCCCATTATTTATTTTTATTTTTAGGCAAATGTTTTGATTTGCAGATCTACAGAGAGACAATCTCTTGCTTCATGTGTTTTCGTTTTTTTTCATGCTAGGTAGCTTCAGTGATCTCCAATGCCTATTTCCATCAAGACTAACTGCATCACTGAAGTCTGACTAAAGCTTCTAAGATGCTGAATCATAAGATATGGGGATAAGAATTAATTAAAGGAATTGACTACACTTTAGCTCTATATGTCCATGGCCTTCAAATGAATAAAGGAGAAACCAGAGCCATGGGACTATTCTTCTGTAGTCTGTCTGGGGTACTACAAAGATTTCTTATTTATGAGCTCATGAGTTGAAGCCACCATTTTCCTTTCCAGACTTTCTATCCTTTTGAGGATAAGCCATCAGCAAAATGGAACAGTGTTTTTTTCTCATCTTTTCCAAGTATTTTTGTTACAGTCAGCATGATTAATAGTGTCTTAATGAAAAGGTTTTATAAGAAGCACCAGTATATCCCATCCATCAGTCTTAAAATAAGACCACTGCACCTCAACCATTTGGACAGTCTAACACAATTTAAAAACTAGCTTATTTCTGTGTCACTAAAAAAAGAAAAAATAGCAACTGAAGCTAAAGAAGAAGTCATCCTGCTGTAAATTGAATTGAGTGTCTTCAGAAATGGCTTTGCACAGTTCATATCAGTTTAAAAATGTACTTTTGATTAAACCAGATGAGATCTTTATGTTGGCAAGGATTTCAGAAAGACCTTTCAAATTATGATTTTGGCACTGTAATATTTGTTTTCAAATCTCATAAGTTTATATTTACCTTCATGTAACAGATGAAATGAGAGTTTAGTGCAGTTGGTAAGAACATTTTAAAACTCTGGAACACTTACATTTCTGCTGTTTCCATTCTATGGGAAATGCTCTTAACAGTGTGACACATAGGATGCAGATATGCAGCAGTCTATTACAACTATGAAGCTATTACAATGTTTACCTGCTATCCTAAACAGATTAGATAAGGAGACAACCCCAAGTTTGCTATTGGAATTGGAAGTCTATATTTCCCAAATGTCTGAGCATATGTAGGACTTGCATATACCTTACTACTTTGCTATCATTTACTACCTATACATTTATGACTTAATCATATGTCCAAACAACAATGCCAGAAAAATTTATGCACTGCTTGTAAGAGGCAGGAGATGTGAAACTCTTTGAAAATTACTATCAGAGTATGTGGAAAAAGAAAGCTGCAGTTTTCCTTGCTTACTTAAAGTAAATCTGTTTTGGCAGGATCAGAAATTCATTTGTAGAATTTACATAATAGCTTATTGTAGCACAGGAAATACTTTAGTACTGTAATGAGAGAGGTGACAAAATGAATTGACTCTGTGAAGTTCAGGACATAGAATACTAGCACTTGACTACAAATTCAGGGCATCCAGTAAAAGAAAGGGCTTGTCAGGGAAAGGGAATGCAGTTAGCAGTGCCTTGATGGCCCATTCATTTCACAGATCATCCCAGAGAAGCATTTTTGGGAAAATAAGCAGAAGCAGGAAGTAGGGCAGGCAGCAGAACAGCAACAGCTGTGGCAGCTGGATTCAGTATTTGGCTTAGATTCAATAGCAGGAGAAAAAAGGGTGAGACCTAAATTGAGAAGAACACAATTAAGCCCTGCTACTCATTCTTCACTGTTGGAAGATTGAAGGTATGCAGCAATTAAAACAAACTTCTGTCAGCTTGAAGAACTCGGGGAGGTTCCTGGGACTGGGGAGGAAATGGATGCCATGCCCAAATGAGCTCTGGGAGGGTTTTTCCAAATGGCAGTGGTTAAAAGTCTTGTTGAAACCTCAGCTCACAAGACTCCCCAGCTCTCACCAGCATAGGGCACTACAAAAAAGACCCATAATTAAACCTATATTCCTAGGCTTTTATCTAGGTCTACAGGAACAAGATAAGCTTACATGTAGTTTACATACTCAGATTTACAGCTTTACTAGCATGAGAGCAAATAGGGTTTTACACAAAGTGCAAAGACAGAACTGCAATAGTTTTCTCCTCATTACTGTGTATGACTTTGGTTGACTTACTTTTTCAAATTATTTTAAAACATAAATTAGATCCAAAACACAAAGACATAAAACCTACTTCAATATTTTTATTTTTGTGCTGAAGTTATCAGCTCTCCTGGAAAAGAATTAAACCAACAATTTGTCTCACACTGGCCAATGAGTTCCCACAAAATGCCTTTCATGACCTGTCATAAGTAAGCTGATGTATCAGCACAAAAGACTGATGTTACCTTCACTGTTTAGTTTACAACACTTAGTACCTACTATGTTGTGCATCCAATCTTCCCTTCTGAACACATAATAATCTATCAGAGAGAATATCGTATAAATCACTAATTAACTATTTAAAACAGATGTAACTAGCAAAAGAAAAAACAAATTGAACAGGGGAATAAATCAGGAAATTGTGCAAAAATTCAGAATGATCCTCAATAATGTTCCACACTGCAAAAGAAGTGGGATTAATAGAAATTTATATCTTTCCCATAGTTTTATTTTGACCATGCTGTCAATCTCTATAGTAGAGGTGTGATTTTCTATTGCAGATTTTTTCATAGCAGAATGTAGAATTTTTTATTGTCTGGTGGTGTCCATCTATTTGAGATTCTGTTTTATTTGACAGAATCACCAGGAATGGAATTCATAGACTGGGAGGCTGGAAGGCATTCACAATAATACTTGCATTTCTGTTATTTGTCTGAAATCTGAGATTATTTTAAAAACATTACTGGATAAGGTCTCACAATACTGCTTTGAAAAAAGGAAGGATTTGGCAGAGGAAAACTGGACAATAAAGAGTCTAAATTACTTTACACAGAAGCGGAAAATATGCTAGAAATATAGATTCTTATTCACTGCTCTGTTTGTAACTAAAAAGCTGTGTGTCTTCTGAAACTACATACAGATTCATAGACAAATTATTGTGGGTTGTTTATTTTTTTCTAGAGATGTAGTCCCAAAACAAAAGGTTACAAAAGTAAAATTGTCAAGAAATTGTGTTTGCAGTTCCCTGAATTGAATATGTGAGAGAGGAGAAAAAAAGGAGAGGGCAAGAAAGGGAAGGGATGAGATGAAGCTCTGTCAAATTAAAAACTGGATTTTCTGTGGAGTATAGCAGGTTTATTGCATGTCTATTCCTTTATGAATTTGAGGGCTTGTCAAAAACTACAGGTTTGCAGTTCTTGACAAACAAGTCCTCTTTTTAACTAGCTAAGAGGCCAAAAGAGAGAACAGACTTTTCTCCAGTTCCTTCCTATGCCAGTCACCACTAACCTGCAGGGAGCACTCCAGGGTGAGAAACAAGATCATGAACAGAGTTGTGTGATCCTCAGTACAGATTTTTGACCACAGGTGTGTCAGTAAGAGTCAGTGCTGTGACTATTGGTATGAAAACACCTCTTTAGCAGGAGCTGGACAGATAGGATTTTGTCTTTACTCTTCTGAGTAGTCAGAGCAATGCCTCCCAGCCATTACTGTTCTAGACAGATCTGTGAAAGCAATCTGGATATGTATATCTGTAAAAATCTTATTTTCAGTCCCAGGTACTGGTAGATTGTCAAGCTCTAATTAAATATGTGAAGTGGGAATGCTGCTGATTTTTTTCCTCATGACGACACAGAAAAGCTGTTGTCTGTTCTAATTCCAGTAGGAACACAGATATTTTGCATTTTAATCTTGTTGTCTTTTATTGTCTATTTTTTACCATAGCATTTGATTTTTGAATGATACTTTCTTTTGATGTCTAGACCAAAACCCTCTACATATACAATCTATCTATGAATTTGCAATGAAAAACAGTTTTGTTAGGATGGATTTATTTTCCCTTAATTTTCCTCTGAGAGGTGCCATAGATACATACTTCTTCACTCTATTTCACTCCTTCAAATTTCTTTCCTGGTGCCTTTCACCCTGTTTTCAATCTGCTATCCTTTTCCTGCAGCAAAGCAAGAACCTCCATTTGCTTTTGTTCTGCAGTTTACTTTGCATCTATATTTGTCTCCAGCATTTCTCTGCTGCATTCTACTCTCTCATTTCTCAAATCTTTTCTTCTTGTCTCTTCTTCTCTCTTTAACATTTTCACTCTCTCCCTTTTGCTTCTTTTTCTCTCTGTTCCCCTTGGCTGATGCTTTCAATCTCTGTTCCTCCCTCATCCTTCTTCCTTTCATGATCTCTAATAACCTTGAAGTCGATGCTTCTTTCTTCTTTCCTCCTTCCTCTTTGTTGTTTTTTCCCATTATCTTTTCTTTCATCATCCTTGTTTTCCTCCTGCTCTTTTCTCCCAGCTGATTTTATCATTCCTGCTGTCTGCATTGCTTGTGGTCCTCTCACACTGCTGAAATAACTGGGTACACATTCTGCCCTTGTGTCAGAGGAGAAAGTGCTGAAACCTTAATACAGAATTTATTGGCTGTCAAAACTCAATGAGTCATTTTAAGTATCTTGCCCTCTTTTATTTTTATTGAAGTCCTTGTGAGCTTTATCACTGGCTTCAAAAAGAGCAGAACCAGGCTAACACTGGGCACTTCTGGAAATTGCATTCAGAGCTCATTTGAGCTCATTTGAATTGGTTCAAGAGGCAACATAAACTCTATGGGACAGTCATGCAGATAATTAATATTTCAGGAGATTTTACATCTCTTGTTTCATCTTCAAGGCTAAACATGTACCAATCCTCACAAATGTACCTATAATGACTGTGCAAAGTCAGACCTCTATAAATATGAGAGTTTCATAAAGATGCATTGTAATCCAGAAAAATTAAATAAGTTAGATTTGGAATAATATATTAATTATTTCCTTCTATTCTAGATAGAAGGAGTATTTAAGCACGGAAATTTAGTTTTAGCAAAAGTGCTAAATATAATTTTTCCACATGTAAAATACTGATAGCATTTCTCACTTAGCAGAATGGTACTAATATGACAGGTCTCACCAGAGGTAATAGGGAAATTAAAATGCCAAACCCACAGCAGATATAAAGGAAGAGGATTTTGGGAAATGACAAGAGCCAGCAAAACCAAAAAACTGTAGTGGAAGGACAAATGGGTGAATTTAAAAAAAAAAGAAAAAAATCTTTTTTTATCTTGTCAGGATTTTTTTTGGCATTGGATCCAATGCAGTTCCCAATGCAGTGGGAGTGGGCAGGAGAGCAGGGAGACCCAGACAAGGATCCCTCCTGGAGGGGCATTACTGAGTTTTCTCAGAAGACATTGGGAGAAGTGCACATTGGAGATTGGAAAGAAGTGTAGAATGGAAAGATTTGTTGTTGCCGCTTTCACTGTACAGTGTTTCTATCCATGAAGGAACAATGCCAGGCCTATGGAGCTAGTCCAAGCATGAGACTAAAATAATTTTGGCTCAGAGGCCTCATGGAGTAACTTCAGTCTTTTATCTCTGCAGAGAGATTGCTCTGTCTCTTTCTCTTTGCCTCTAGAAATCCCCAGCAACTGAATGGTTCTGAACTGGGGTGTGCTGACTGCATACTCCTCAGGTACGATTTAATTAATTCCCTGATTTTCTGCATGTACTACTTTTTCTGTCCTTAGTGGCTGCTATTATCTGTACTGCATTCCTGCATTTTTTTAACTATGTGGGGGTGTGAAAGAACATGATATGCTTTTTAATTACACTGAAATCCACTTTCCTATAAGCAGCCTAAAATGCATCATGCTGGCACATAGAATATTGCCATGCACTCGAATGCGCAGATACACACAATGGGTTTAAATTAATTATAGTGCTTTAGAAAAAATATTCATGTGCCCTCCATTACCACCTCTGCATGCTGCCTCTCTTGTTACCAGTCAGGACTTCTCAGCCTCTCAGCAGCAAGTGCCATGATGTGCTGCCCGCTGTTCTCACATCTAGCATCAGCACATACCCCCTTAACATGCCAGTTGCCAAAGGCAGGGTATGTGCCTAATGTGAAATAGCTTCTGTGCACTACCCAGGGGGTGCTCTGTGCTCAGAAGCTGCCAGGGGGAAGCTGTGAATCAGTTCTCCCCCAGGCACCTTGCCCACGCTTTCTCTCCTGCCAGCATTGCCTGCCTTGGAGGCAGCACCAGGCAGCTGCAGATCCCCTCCCTGCAGCACAGAGCACTTCCTGGCACCAGGGATGAATCAGTTCCAACATATGCAAATTCAAATGTTCATTTCCAAACAGCTCAGCCTTTGGAAAAAGCTTCATTTGTATGTGAAGGAATAACATAAAATTATGGAGGTACAGAGAAAAATGCAGGAGAGGATAGCCTTTAGAGAACATGCCCTACAACTAGGAACAAAGCCATGCAGATTCTCTTGTCTCCTAATAGCATTGCTGTAAGCCTGTGCTAAAAAAAAAAAACAAAAACAAAAACAAAAACCCAAACAAAACAAAAAACAAAAAACAAAAAACAAACAAACAAAAAAACCCAAAAAAAACCCCAAAAAAAACAAACAAAAAAACCAACTAAACATAAAAAACCAACAAAAACCAAAGGACAACCCACATGGGCTTTTTTCAGTAAATTTATATGGACACATTTGTCTCTGAAGAAGAATGTCCTATTCCTGGTTGGTCTACTAATAAGGGAACCACTAAGCCTCTCAAAAATATCTGCCACTCAGTCACTGCACAGCAAGATTGGTCCAGGTTTGCAGAATAGGCAGTAACATGATTTCTCTAGCTCCCTGCATATGACAATGGGTTCAAGTGAAGCACTTGAAGACAGTTACACAGGTATAACATTTGGTATTCACCTTAATAGATGTCTTCAAAAGCTCACATAACCAGCCTAACTTTTCTGTTTATGATGAAATTGGGAGTTTTAGCTCAAAATTAAATTAAAATTAGGCAGACTGTTGAGTACTTTGAAAATTCACTCTTTAAACTAGATAATTTTTCCCCAATAAGAAATGTACACTATAGTCAGTAACCTGCTGATTACCTTGAACATCTTAAAATTATCAATAGAGTAATTCTTGAATTTTCACCTCTATGCTGCTGCCTCTCCCATGCTCTTTTGTGCTTTGTATATCTTGTCCTAGGTGAAGCAATTAACAAAGAGTCTGATGGGCACTGCAGTATGACCCTGAAGCTGTCACTTCCTGTCAGTTTCATGAAGGTTTGGAATGACTTCAAAATCTATGAATCTGGAATACTTAAAAAGGTCAGCATCACAGCAAAGAATGCTGAGAAAAGCTATCAGATTAGGATCGCTAAAAGCAGAGGAAAAAAAGATTACCAGATTTCATGTAGACTGTGGCCTTGAGTATCCACTGAAGCTGTTGGTAGGAGATTGGGCACAAGCCAACATTAGCCATTCCTTAGCTATTCTATTTATCTGTTTCTTGTTCAACTTGTGCATGCACAAACAACAAAGAGAAGGATTCTACAAGATCACAGGAAAGGAGAGAGTTGGATCAAATGTATGGGGGAAAGAAAGCTGACTGGGAAGGAAGGAAGGAAGGAAAAAGAGCATGGAGAAAGTCTAATTTATATGTCCTTCCTCAAAATGGTGCATCTAATATATAAAGTATGAAAGATCAAGCTTACAGAATAATTCTAGACGTATATAATAAAGAAAGAAGCAAAAGTCCTGCCTCTAATGTGAGTTCTTTCAGCCTAGCATTATGGCAAAGCCATAAATCAATAGGATTGTAAACATCTGTGAGTTCTCTGGGAAATATATTCTGCACAGCATGAGCGCTAAGATGTTTGCAAAAAAACTCCAAGTCCATTAAAATAATCCAAGTGACAAAAAATGTAATGGGCTGGGATTTTCTTCATTATTAACAGCCGTTTTCTTACACTCCTGTTTCAAAAGAACAATTAAAAAGATGATTTTCAGTGCACATTCAGAAAGGTAAGGTAAAAATAATAGTTTGGTGTAAAATGTTTAGGTGACTAAACTAAATTGCATCTTAAGGCTGAGAGTTGTTTTGCTCCACATGCAGCCACTGCATTGTGCTTATTAGTAACCTTGAGAAGTGCTATTGTAGCATGAAGTTCCTTACACTGGGTGGACTTTTACGTGTTTTCTGCATGTCTGTGTTTCTCTCTGGGAACATATATCATCCAGTAACAGGGACAGACTAACATTTGGATAAAGGGAGTAAACTCAAGAGTTTTGCTTTCCCAGACAGATAAAGCAAAGATACTACTTTCTATTTTGGGGTAAAGTGTCTACAGCAAGTGAGCAAAATACTTCAATTTTCATATCATGAAAACAAGCAGCTTTTTTCCCTCTAGGCCTAAAAACATTTGTCAGAAGCCTAAGTGAAGAAATATGAAAATACTGAGTGTGAATTGTATCAGACTGTGAGAGGCAGTCTGGTCTAGTAAGAAGGCTAATGAACAGTGCAGCTAAGGGAAATCCAGTTTTGTTACTGATTTTCTGTGTGACTTTGTACTGATTCTTGAAATCCTCTTGGACTTGCTCTAATTTTTCATGTGGCTGACTTAAGATTCATGCTCCACACTGAGTGCTAACTTACCTCAGACGTGCAGTAAACATACTTAATTCATACTGAAGAAAAAAATCCCTAGTGAGAGTCCAGTTATGAACGTGTCTGGAAGGAGGACAGTTGGGCATTACCACAGTTATGCCCATTCCTACAAGTATTCCATCCTACTGCCTCGAGATAGACTCCACTGGGCAGACAAATCAGATGTAATGAACTAACACTTAAGAAGGTACAATTTTCTTCCCAACACTCTCAGAACCACAAAGACTAAGATGCAGGTTTGCATTGCTACAAGACATTGCCAGATGGTTTTGGACTTGAAGGACTCGATATCCAAGACTGAAGAAGTTAGCTTGCTCGTTCTTACGAGTGTAAGGGAATTTTACTGCTGTCTATGAATACCTAACAGGTTGGTGTGGTGAAGGAATATCAGAAGTTTTCTCAGAGCTGCACAGCTGAAGGACAGCTAATATAGGCATAAAGCTCAGCGTGGGAAAACCAATTTATTATAAATGAAAAAAAAGAAAACAACCAAACATCAGTCTGGTCAAACACTGGAATGGTTGCGGGAACTCTAGCCTTGGCAATACTCACAACTTGAATGGACAAGATCCTGAGCAACCTATTCCAACTGGACTTGTTCTGAGCAGGAGTTTATACTAGCTAACATCTGGATACCCCTGGCTACATGATTTTATAATTCTGTAACACATCTTAAAAGCTGTATCAGAGAGAATACTGTTTGGCCTCCTATTGTCAGTACAGATGCAACTTTCAGTTCAAGACTGTATTCCAGAAACATCACATGCTATCACTTTCCCTTGATTCCAGTCTGTTCTAGATAGTTTAAGTTTCAACCATCAGCAAATTTATCTGTCTAGTTTTTTATATTCAAAATATTTGTGTATTTCCTTGTATTTGTGTATGTTCTTCTCAACAACTGAAAGTGATGATTTTGAAGTCCAGCTTGCAGAGTTAACGAATGCTCAGAAATTCTCAGTGAGGTAGATGAAGCAGATCACAACAAACATCCTGATCAGTGAGAGGGACTGTGTACCCGAGATAATACTCTCAGCTTCTACTCTGGGCATCCATCTGCCTCTGCTTTGGAGTTTCCTGCTCGCCCTGAAAGGATGCTGCAGCTGTCTGGGTAGCAGTAAAAGAAACAACAGAGCTCTTAGTACAGTATTCAATAACCTGAAATTGGTGTCATTTCACCCTAACCTGTCAGAGTGGATGAGGCAGTTTGCACATTATGAGAACAAAGGAGATATCCCTTCAGCAAAGGCAGGAAACTTTGATAAGACCATTAGAATGGTTTCAAGCTAAACTCTTCATTTTTCTATTGGAATCTGAGACTGTATTGAACAGCACTTAAGTAATAATTCCAGCTCCATATGAATGTTCCAAGGTATCATTAAGTAGAGCACTTGAGAATAAATTGTGCTTTTCACTGTCATGGGATATGCTCTCATGTCGTTTCTCACTTTGGCCCTCCTTACTTTCTTCTCACAGTTAACAAAGGCAGAAAGTCCATGTTTCTGTACAATTTCGCCTTCTGCAACTCCCACAGGACAAGGAGAGCAAGCTTGGTTTATACTGTAAGCATCTCACGAAAGAGCTACATCAGGTTTGTAGTCTGAGAGCTGCAGGAACAGCTTCCCAAGCAGCTGCATAATGCAGGGAGGTTGGAGGTTCCAACAAGGGATAAAGGTCTGTGCAGGACAGTGGCCCCGTAGCTGCACACAGTGCTTGGGCATTGCTGTACCTCAGGGCTCACAGCTCCCATGCACTGCAGAGATAGAAAAGCAGTTCTCAGTGAGAGGCTAACTTTGCCTTATATGACTTTTACAAGGAAGTTTCCGTCTGATTTTTTCAAAGCAATAAACTTCTTTTCCAAAACCACTTCCTGTTTTAGTGTGCTTATAGTCAAATAACCCTGAGCATGTATTTACTGCTCCTTACTCTGATTTCTAATTGACTTGGCTAGTGTTGGTACAGACCTTGTCTAAACTTCGATTAATGCTTTTATTTTTCCAGGCTGGTGAGGAAGAACCATAACTTTCTATTATCAGAATAAATGTTTACATCTTCTAGTCAAACTCTGACAAAATATTTTTTAAGAAATCACTATCCTCGCAACCATTCCTGCTAAATAAAAGCCCCTTGCCAAGGACTTAGAAGAATATTACATGGGGTAGGAACCTAGCTGCAACATAAATTCTCTGTTTTGATTATCTCAGAGGTTGGAATCCTCAGCTACACATGATGCGGAAGAAGAATATCATATTAACCTTCTTGCATGGAGATGGGCATAATTCTACTCAGCACCCATTCAGACAGAAAAACCACTAATTTCAAGATGAATACCAGATCACAGGAAGGTCAAATGTGGAATAAGCTATCCAGCAAACTACACGTTACAGAAATGTCTCCCATAGATTGCCACTTCCCAGTACCCATAGTTTTCAACTGCATCTCTTGCACAGAATGCAATCCATTGGCAGTGTCTTTAGAACAGCCAATTTCCCCTTTTCAGGATGAGACAAATATGTAAGAAAAATCACCCTTTGGATAAGTATCTTATTAATTACATTACCTTTGAAAGGAAGTATCTTCATTGACAAGAACAGATAAAAAGAAGTTTTTCTTAGCCTTTAAGACAATCCCACTATCTTTTAAGATGGAATAAAAATATTTTTGAGATTGTTCTTGATTATATAAGACCTTATATGAAGATATAAACACATCTGGTCTGTGGTACATTAACATCCACAAGAATTTTACAAAAAATTGAGATATGTGGTCCTGATGTGCTTACTTATTAAAATATGTGAATCAGCAGCATTTTCTCTGGCTCCAGTAAAGTTAACACAAAAATTTGTAAAAATGAAATTAAAATCTGTTAAAATATTATTAAACATAGTATCCTGGATAATAGTTTCACATACAAAATTTGCAGAAAATTATTTCTCATTTGCATTGAATATCAATAATTTTTAATTTACAGAGGTTTATTGTATCAAATAGAATTCCAACAAAAATTAAGAACTTCCATGCCAATACTTGAATAATTAAACTTTAAAAATACTCTTTTCTTCAAAAACAAATAGTGATAGGACCCTGCCTATGATAGTATCAACCTGAAACTGTTTTCATCAAGTGGAAGAATGCAAACTCTACATGGAATTTGGCCTTGTAATATTGTTGTCACTCTATTAAAAACGTGCTACTTAGGGAAAGCTTTTCAAAGTTGCAGAACAACATCTTGGATCCAAAGCTGGCTAAAGACTGTGGGAGGTGTTCTATTGACACAGTTGCCCAGGGACGCTGTGGATACCCCATCCCTGGAGGTATTTAAGGCCAGGTTGGATCGTATTGAGTAACCTGGTCTAGTAGAAGATGCCCCTCCCCATGGGAGAGGGGTTGGAACTAGAGGATTATTACAGTCTGTTCCAACACAAACCTTTCTGTGATTCTATGATTCTATTACTTTAAAAGATTTTGGATTACGTCTCAGAAAAGAATTAGAACATTAAGGGATGTGTTCTGTGAATAGGAATGTTGAGGATTAAACCTTAGTTGGTTTTAAAAAGTACAAAAAAAATTCTTAATAATTTTATTCTTTCAGATTCTTCACACTCAAGTCACAAAAGTTGTATTCAGTGTTATTCAAAAGCAAGGCCCTTGCCCCTCCTTCATTATACCTATACTTATAGAAAATACTTACGCTTTCCTGACAGATGGTGCTTGATTAGTGCATCAGAGGAAAACAAACCACCACCTACAATGGTTCCTGGAAAAGCCTTGAGGAGAAACCCATGATCTATCATTTTTAAAAATTATTCAGTTATTTTCATATAAATTTTTATGATCCCCTTGGGGTTTTTTCTATAATTCTTTTACAACTCCTATTCATGGGGAACAAAACCAGTGATTTTTCTCTGCAGTGTCCAGCATATCTCTGCAGTGTCTAGCATAACCAACATTTACAGCTTTTAAATTAAAACTTATTTGTGAAATACCCAGCAATTACTGAATTCACTCCCCATTAAAGAATAACTCTGGGATTTAAAAGAAAAAAATTATAAGTATTTTCAAGAAATAATGATTTTTTTTATTCTTTACCTATTGTCTGACATCATATCTAATTCATTACTGAAATAGGGATTCCAATCATGGAGTCAAAAACAAATGTTTTTTACCTATTAAACTCCGAATTCAGCATTCAGTGTAGATTGCATTTAATGCAGGGTCATTTTATTTCTTTGAGCTATCATCAGTTTATACAAGAGAATAAAAAACCCCTAAGCTCACAGTTTTACACGTAAAAGGGGTAAGTTGTGATTTTGTAATTCTTTAGAATACTTTTGGTATGCACCATGTATTAAAAAAAAAATGCCTGACTGACCTAGAAAAAAGTAGTTCTCTACCTGTAAAAAAGGAAAGAAAGTCTATGACTTGGTTTTCTTATAAAGTGCATATGTATGTTTTGATTCTTTTCCTATTTAATATAGAAGAAAAATACTTGGGTTTGTAATCTCTTCTGAATAAATTATAGTTCTTTTAATTGATCATATGGTTTCATAATGGTGTTCCCATTAATTTGCAGTCTGAAAATTTGGAAACTACATTCTGTTCATCTTGGTGTACTGTTAACTGTGAAGCCCGAAGAAGGCATTTTAAATATCACTCTGACTGACTACTTTACAGCTCATTGTTTGAATGAAACCATGTCAATATTATAACTCTGGAAACTACATCTTAAATATAATTTATTCAGATTCATTTTTTGAGGGGTCTGTCTTTTTTCTTTCATTTTCCACAGTCCAAAATATAATACCTAATGATAGTAATGTGCTTATACTTCAGTCATCCTCTGCCTCCTTATTACAGAAAACATATACTAGTGAAGCTGAGTACAGTGCAAGCACAGTCAAGCATACAAAAATAATTAATGATGGCCAGTAGTAAAGTACTCCTCAAAATTTAAGGTTGTTTCATACAATTGAGGCCATGCTGAAAGAGCACAGTGTTGTTATCTGTGGAAGGAGAGAAATCAACAGACTTTGAAGCAGTGGAAATTCTGTGTGTGTTAGGGTAGAAGAGCAGTTTTACATGCAGATGAGCAAATGTAAATTCCACTTACTGGGAATACAAAAATATTCTAAAAGGAGATTATGATGAGGTGTTTATGAGGGATATGGGATATTTTAGAGATATAAAACATTGATATCGATACTACAGTGCTGCAAAAAATGTGTGCCACATAAAGTCCCAATAGCACTGAGATAAAAGTAAAGGGATGAACTTAACTGCATGGCAAAATCACATGTTACTTTGCAGATACAGACACCACATAATCAAGTTACCAGCTGGCCATTTTAAGAAACCAAACAATGCAAGGAATTTTGTAACTTCAAAAAATTTAAATAAGGCAATCAAACATGAATGCTAACCCAAGAGAGTAGCTGAGGGCATCTGCCCAGATCATCACTGTCGTATCTTAGCGTAACTCTTCCAAAGGCAGCGGAGCTATGCTAATTTACACCAACTGAGGATCTGGACAATCATGTTTAGGACTTCGAGTGACAAAATTACTTTTATTTTGGGGTATGTATTAAAGGGTTTTGGCAAGTCTGACCAAACACAGAAAGTGCAAAACACTGCATTTTTAATTCCCCTTTTAGCAACTGTATAGTTTATGCAACTTCCCATGGGGATTGCCTCAGCACTTGGGATATACCACAGCATCATGTTGCAGATCTTTGCAGATCTGGATGGAATGAGCAATTGGTTATGATCTGTTGATTTGAAGCAAAAATGATCAACACCACAATGGGAGTCTGCACAATTACCAAATTGTGCCAAAGAAAAGACCCTTGAATTGATTACAAGCAAATGCCAGGCTGAATGAGATTAATTACGTAGGACAAGTTCAATGACAAAGAAGTATGACCAAACCCAAAGAAGACAGAGGCAACTGTACAAATGGAAAAAACTCCAAGACAAGAAGGCCTTAGAGAGATTCATTGGGCATATTAACATAGCTAAACAAATTCATTTATAATTAATCACAATTAAGTGCTCCTCTCAGAATAGTTTCTAAGAAACTGCACAGTATGGAACTAGAATGACTGACAAGAGAAAAGTTTCAAAAATTAAAATAAACCATCAAACAAACATTCACACTGAAATATTTGGTGATTAGTGAAGGGCTAGGAACTAAGGAGTTTATCTTCAAAACTGCCTAAGTTGTTATTGCAGACACTGAATTCCAATTTCGAAGTTAGGCATATAGAAGTTGCAGGGGTGTGGATGCCCACCACTTATGTTCCCTCTAAAAATGAAGTTTAGACTCTAAGTCATACAGGTATCTTTGAAAAAATTACTCTAATTCAGTGACTGTTCATCTGAATTGAGACTATTTTGGTAATAACTGAGTGACAAATGGTTTTAAATACTGATTCAAATCCAAACAGTAAAAAAATACAAGCCACTTTTATCTTTTGCTTTGAATAATTAAGTACATAAAGAAACAGGCCATGAACTGTTTGGCTGCTGTAGATAACACTATGCAAAGGAAGCCTCTCATTTCAGAGCATTTCATAGTATTGACAACTTACTAAGGCCCTGATTCTGCAAGGTGCTTCATGCAAACAATTTTGTGCTTGCATGGAACATTTCACAGGATCAGAGATACTGATATGCAGATGGCTTTTAAGGAGCTTTTTAGAGAGTACATGCTTTTAAGACTACCTCTGAGTAATGAAAACAATGATGAAGGGTCTTATGTAAACAAAACTCAAGTGTTTTCCATTTCAGAGACAAAACTTGACAAACTTAAGTGCGAAAAATGGAATGACTCAACCTTACCGGAGTCTCAATGAGTTATTCTAACAGAGAAAAAGCCCAGCCACTTCCATATGTAAAACTTATTGCGACTACAGAGATGAGGTTGCTGCAGATGATGGGTTTCTATACAAAGGACATTATCATAACACCACACAACATGAGGTTGGAAATGCTAGGTATAACCTACAGTGCCCATTTGAGTATTGAGAAGTGCAGGAACAGAGCCCAAGGTGTTCTGTTCTGGCCAGGCATGCATGCTGCCATCAAAGATAAGGTATCCAAGTGGAAATCTGCAATAAATACAGGAAACAAAAATGCAAAAAAAACCCACTGAAACCACATAAGATTCCTAATTTCACTTGGCCCAAGGATTGTTGAGCAAAATGGGAAAGATTATTCCTTATAGGTGAACTAATAATTGGGGATCTATGTTTCTTGATTTTGTTTTTAATAATTTAAATTAGACTAGCACACTAACTTGCAATTTAAGAACACATAAAAAAACTACAGTTTGTTCAGTTTTTTGTTACCACAACATTGCAGATAAATTAATAAAACACTATCATTTACAAATGGCTCACTTAAGCACTTTTTAAACATTTCTCCAAATACATCATATCTCATCTGGTCCTTGCAATCACATTTCCTATACAAAAGTTAGCTAAAGCATCAAGGAATTTTAAGAAGTGTCTGCAGATTCAAACGATACATACTTAGCATCAAAAGAGTATTTCAACTTAACACAAAATTACTTACTAGACTCAACAACCTTATTATTCAACAAAAAATTGTAATGACAACTTCTATTAAGTTTCCATGTTAAAAAAAAAAGACAAACAACAGGAGTAAAAAGGTGATAATAGGAATGGACATGGTTATTTCTCTTGCAACAAAGAGTAGTTTTCTAAGACAAAAGTGAGTGAAAACTATATAACGGGTCTCAGTCTTGCTACATTCTTATAGGAGAACAGATGTAATCTCAACAGGAAAAGGGAAGGGGAAAGTGGGAAAGGAAAGGCAAGGCAAGGCAAGGGATAATACTTCTTTGCGGATGAAATAACAAATGCACATCCAGGAACTGAACATCAGAAACACCTCAAGTAGAAAACACAGGATGTAGGTGGAGAATTCACTCCAGCACGTAAACAGAATTCTGCAGAAATAACTGGTTTGAGTACATTAAGTGACTGTATATTGGGAGAGCTATCAAGGTTTAAAATACTGTAGGCACCAGTCAATGTCCAAGAATAATGTGGTTAACTGTCTAAAGAGGGAAATGTTTCTGTGGTATTTTACTAATATATCCTAATAATTTTTGTCTCTGCATTTTAAATTTATATTTGGAGAAGGCCTGCTTTTTACCAGATGACTACAGTAAGGAGGAAAATACTACTCTTTTCCAGTAATATTCTATTTTATATATTTATCAGAATAAAAACAATAGGACCTTCTCCGTTTCTGGGAGGCTGTCTCTTCTTCCCAGTTCTTGCTGAGAAAATTGCAGTAAAATCACACCAGTAAAAATAAATAATAGATAATATATTCATATAGAAGAGTTTCCCTAGGAGTATAAGGTAAGGATATCCTTTGTATCATGAAAACACTGTACTGCATGGAGTTGTTTTTCAAGAAGAATCATGGCTAACAGGAAGAGCTTCAGAAAAGTTCACTTTTCTATGTGAACACTGCCAGGGTGACACCTCTGGGAATGGGGAGATGAGTGAAACGAAGTTAAGAGAAAGAGTAGAAGATCACCAAGAATATGGAAATCACTGTGGAAGAATGATATGGGAAAAAAAGATGGAGGCACAGAAATTCAGACTCATACTTTGCTGTGGAGAACATGCAAAAATAGACTGAGCCTCTCACTTTGAGTTAAGAAGAGATGTGGGAAACAAAAGCTCTCAGGTTTCATTGTAGTGAGGGAAAAGAGTCTGCACTCCTTCCTCCAAAGGAAATACCAAAAGACATCCATCACAGAAAACAAGAAAATCCAAACAGATGCTTTGGGACTGCAGGACTGGGAATATTACAACAGTATCAGGAAATACCCACACTGGTAGGCATCTGATTAACTGCAAATCTTTCTCAGGATCAGATTCTTCAGAATAAGCAATAATGGGATCTTCTGGCAGAAAATTGACCCAAGGCAACAAGGGTAGATGTTGAGGATGGGATATTTAGCTCCACAGCAGACCAAGCTAACATTTAGTTTCCTAGATACATCCCTAGATACATAAGATATATGCATATATATATATGTATATATATATATATATATATATATATATATGCAAAAATGGCCTTTGAAAAACTGTGATTGTCTTTACATCAAAGTAGCACTAAGTAGAAGTAAGTTTGTCACTTCCTGGGAGTCTCTGGTACCTGGTTTCTCAGGTTCTCACATTGACAGAACACCGAGTAGAAATTCTCGCAGTCAGCAAACTGTGTTTTAGCTGGGATTGATTTACTGATGAACAAAATGTGTCCTTTTAAAACAATAATTAATTTTAGCTTTGGACTATTTGGATTGTTGAGGTTTTTTCTTTTTTTAAATTTGTTTTGAATACGATTTAAAATGCTTCAAAATGTTGTTTATATCAGTATTTATAATTCCACAGCATTACAGTTTAGAAGTAATTGTAACTGTTAGAAAAACCTGCTATGATAAGGAAAAAATAAAGAAAACTGATAAGAAAAAGTCCCTTGGTAAGGTCACACTGAATTTAATTTATAAATACTTTAATATTGGTAGCTGTCACTGGATGGGCTGTTAACTGCTTTCCTAGCATAGTTAACTTTACTCATCAATATACTGTGCCTAGGTCCTTTCAAAATTAGTTACTTTTCACAAGCACTATAACCAAAATCTTAATACTGGAAAGGTTTGGTGGTAAATATTCAGACAACTTTAAAGCTGTCAACCTGAGAATTAAAGCAGAAGATACTGTTCTGTTATTTGGAGATCACTGACCAGGCTGTGACTGCTTTAGTCTGCTGACAAACTATGCACAAAGGCTTTCACTTTTCTATTTGAGCTTTGGGCGAAAATGAAAAATTGTGCAGTCTTCATGGTAAACCTGAGCAAGAACCCTTACAGATGAGAAGCATAGGTGGTAAGGAAAAATTATGCTGACCCTGGAACAATATAATTGAAAGTTGCAACTTTATTATTGTGAGAGCCAGGAAATTTGAGTAGTGGAATTTTGGAGCCACAATTTCCAAAATTGTGGAGCCACAATTTCCAAATTGCAATACAGTAAGCATGACTGTTAAGCAAAAGCAACATTTCTCTAACCTTTTAGGATTCTTATATTATTTGATTGTAAATATTATATGATTGATATTATTAATTAATATTATTTGAAGTGTCTTCTATTTCATATTTTAGTTGGGATACAAAAAAAATCAGTGTGTTAGCAAAATTCCAGTTAGGAAGCTTCATTATGCATTAGTTGCATGTGTTGTAAAATACACACAAAGAGATCATGTATCAGTAAAATGTGATATGAAAGCTTTAACAGCACGTGTGATATTTGATATATGGTAAAGCCATAGAAGTATTAAATCCTTCCAAATTATGCAGTCCAGAAATATGATTCTACACTGCACTATCAGTTCTTCTACTACGCTATCAGTTGTTCCTTGTACCCTACACATGAAACAAGTATTTGACAAGAATTTTTAAAAGGTTGAAATCTTTATGGAAGAATGGGAAAAAACTACATTGAAAACCTGAACAAGGAATAAAAGATGAAGAAGAGATGAGAAGAGTACGGATGGATAGTGACAGGACAGAAGGGATCTCAGCTTGGGTTACAGGTTAAAAATGTGTATACATTTTCCTCTTCAGCCTGGGGCAGGAGCCAAGGTTACTGATTCTCACTACTCTTCTGCTGTCAGCAAATATGTGGGAAAACATCCCAGCAATGTTGCCCATCTCCTCCTGATGCCAGTCCATGAAGATCATTAAAGCTCCTACTGCTGCTGGCTACACAGTGGCCCAGGCTATAGAGCAGACACCAAAATTTCCCATGGTGACTGGTGGCCTAACAGACAGCCAGTAGTATCCCATAGTATGGAATTTCTGCTTCTTTTCAGCTTCTGCTTCCTCGTTTTAGAAACAAGGAAATTATAGTCCCAGACCTCACATACAGAAATGTAACAGATGTAAACGAAGTACTTCACAGTTCAAAAATTTCAATATCAAATTCTCTTATGTAGCTTTGGTTTAGCTGCTTTGTGCCTGCCTGTTACATTTACATGATCACATCTTCTTCCATCTTAAGCAGAGAACAAGAGCATAAATGAGAGCTGTATAAAAGATGCTGCCATCCACGGGACTCCTACTTCCCTGCTTTCAAATATATGTGGGAAATGCTAAGATGCTTTATTTCTGTCTCTGTACCAACTTCACAGGATGTAGAGGCAGAGGACAATAAAAATATGAATGTGATGGAGGCAGGAGATGGGCTGATCAGACAAGGGAGCTTGAGACAGGGAACAATGTAGGAAAAATTATGAAGAAAAACAGGACAGAGTAAATGGGCAAAGTGGAGGCTGGGCCTGATCAGAGTTTTGGGATAGGAGAAAGGACAGTGTGTCTGCTCTGGAACTGGACTCTCCCGCTTTTTCTGCATAGTTCATCCCTTTTCACAAATGGTCAATTACATTGCATAGATCTGCTAAATTCCTGTAACTCCAAGCAAATTCAAGGGTTTGAATATATACAGGTCTCTACAATGTGAAGAACTGACAAATTGAGTCCTAAAAGTATCCGGCTGAGCAATCAGAATTATATACCTAATCTTTCTGGTTTAAAATGAGGATAATAACAACCCTATTTACTTCAGAGTATAACTTCCGATGAAGAAAAAAATCTTTTATAACTAAATTAATTAGGAAATACTGAGATGTGGTGGCAGTGACAAATGTGTGAGTGAATAATAGGTCTATCTTCAGGGGGTAGTTTGAGAAAACTGGAGTGAATAACAGACCTCACATGGGATAATAAAGGAAAAGAGAAGAAATTAATTAATTGCTTATGCAATGATTACTATCTGCCCTGTGCAATGATTTACATTTTTATCCTGTGGAAAAATATATGATCAGAAAACAGAGAATTGCCATATAGTGCAAACACAAAAGAGAACTGAGTTAAGTAAGCCTGCTTAAAATTCTGTGATTTTGAAACTTAACAGAGTTTTATGTGTTCAACTGGTATAATGATAACTGCTAAATTAATAATTTATTCTAATAAATAATAAATAATAAATAATAGATTTTAAACCTAAAAATATGACTTCAACTTAATCTTGCTTTTTGCATGGCAAAAACTTGAAATAAGTAGAGAAAGTAGCATGACATAGAAGTGGGATCTCAAGCTTAGGTGTTTTGGGATATTTTTCTTCCTGGTTTCTACCAGGCAGCCTTGACTGCAGATGTTTGAGAAAAGCAGAGGAGATGAAGCAATTCAGAAATGGCTTCCTAAGATAAGGAGAAACCTTATAAAGGGATAAAGTAGCAAAGTATTTTCTTAAAATATTCATGCTGCCTCAAGAGTCTCGACTGTGTTTTGCTTATGCATTCACATTTCCTCAAACTTCTACCATTTGACCCATCAAAACCAAAAATCCAGGTCCAAATCTGAGTTTCTCTGAGATGCTCATGTCTTTCTCTGCTTATACTTAAAGGTTTTCCTTGATCTCATTTACATCCCCTTTGCATATCACATATTCTTCTGGCAGCGTATATTGGCATGACCTAAACTAATAGTTTGAAAAGAGTATTTTTTACTTTGTGGGAAATCAGCTGTAAATTTTGTATGTGTTGCTTACCTCTAGCAACTAGATTAAGTAAAACTAGAAAGTAATCTTACTCCAGCAGTTTTCTCATGCTTGTGGTCTTATTTTTCCCACAGTTTACATCAAGAGTTGTTTATTTTTTTTAAATCAGTGTATGTACTGAACTCAAGAAATGTATTGTAAAGACAGAATACTGCTAAGCAATATGGCAGCATAAGGTATCCATTCATACTTTCCCTACTGAATTTTCCTCATTTCTTGTCAACATTTTTCCATTTTAACCAAATTACCAGCTGAGGAGAAGTGCCCTGTCATAGCACTAATAAATGCTATAGTTCTTCCACACAGGGAGTTGCAGTAGAGCATATGTGCAGAAAGACAGAGCAGAGCTAAATTTCATGATTCTCTAATGTTCATTGCTCAAAACTGTTACTCCAAAGAACAGAAAGAAATGGTAAAGAACTCATTTTGAGCAGGGGATAACTAAGTAAACATTAAAAAACCTAGTCATGTGAGAAAATGCATTAGGCTGGTAGCAATGGTACGAACCTGGGGAAAATTATGCAAACGTTTGGGAAAAACAAATTGTTTTCCCTCAAATGTGTCTGAGAAACTGCAGTGCTTTACTGCTTGTGTAATCAGAAGTGTTTCATCAGCCTAATTGCATGGGAATTTTCTTTTCTATTAGCAAACTCAAAGTTCAGAAAAATTTGAATAGGAATTCAAACATTAAGATGAAATTCCAGAAGTTCTGTCTTTTGTCCATCCCTGTCACCTAATGGACACACAAAAGGACATACTAGGTCAACAGACTTATGTACAGAGCCCCCCTGTATGGAATTTCTAGAGACTTCAATGCATGTTCCAAGCCCCTTCTGCAGCAGCTCTCCAGACAGCATTTCTAATTTCTGATACAACTTTACACAATTTGCAGTCAAATAAATATTTATAAAGAAAATATTTGTTCTTTATATCTTACTTGAGTTCTTGTGAGCTTGTGGCCAGCATACTCCGAATGCTTTTGTCAGCCAAGGGACAGCCAGATAAACTGTAAGACATGGCAGGACATACAAGTATGTTAATCTTCTCATTAGCTGAACACTCGCATACAAACACAACATAAAAATTAAAAAGTAAAAGTTTGTAATGCAGAAAAGCGATGGGGCAAGTGCTGTAATATTGAATTCCGTAATATAGTTAACCCTCTGAATATATTTAGTTATCAATATTACTTCCAAAATTACATACTGTAAATGTTCTTGTTCGTTTGTTTGTTTCGCTATGAGCTAGAAAAATATAACAAAAATATTGGAGATTCCTGGGTTAACTACTTAAATGCTTAAGGAATACTTTGGAAATTTTAGTAATCTATTTAAAAATAAAAGACGTTTATACAACACACAAATTAGCATGCTTTTAAGATCAACATATATTACTCAAAGGGTTAACACATAGTTCAACGTTTTACTTTGACAGCATTGTTGAGGTAAGCTGAAAACAATAAATTGAAAAGACAGAATCCACCATGAAAAAAATGAAGTCACACCTTCTATGTGAGGCGTAATTACCAGTCACATGACCACTCCCATCACACCCTGGTGTTGGACATCTGCCACCAAACAAAAACAAAAACAGCCAAAATAGTAAGTATGTTTAAAAAAAAACTTTTAAAAGTTTCATTGTTTCCAGTTTAGCTGCAATGACTGCAAGGGGTTTTAAGCATCCTAATCGAAAAGCTGCAAAATGAACAGGTTTAAATGAAAATGGCGTCTCAATACAATATAGCATCATTAAGAACAAGCAAATACACGTTAGCTTATCACTTTACTTAACTGGCAGTTTGAAACATTTATATGCTGCAAATGTTGCATGCTCATACTGCAAGGCGTATATGTATTCGTTGGTTTAAAAAAAGACAAAGAGAGAAAAAGTTAAAAGGAGATAAATAATTTCACCTCACATTATGCTTACGTTATTAAATCCTTTTTGCTCTCTTTGCATTGAGGGTATTTGGGTTTAGGACTTGGGATTGTAACTTCACCAGGATACCTTCTTTCTTCAAGTGCCTCTTGGAAAGGATCCAAATCTTCCGGCTACAGGCAAATATATACACATTAATTTCAGCTAGATAAGGTCACAACTTACACAAAATAATATAAAGCAAAGTCATCAGATGGTATCCCCTTCTTAGCCTATTCTGACAGAGAAAATTAATGAAATTATTTCATGTTCTTTCACGTACTAAACTTTTGAATAATATTTGAATATTTTGATGAAGACTTCACAATATGTGAAATAAATAATTTATTTAACTAGAAAAATAAAGAGGAGAAACTCCAGCTTTTTCTATAGCTGTCACATTATTTTTTTCTAAAGACTCAGGTCTTTTCCCTAAAGTCACTGCACAACAGAGGAAAGGCAAAAAAGATGACTTAATCCAGTATCTTACGCATCTAAAAGACATCTTAAATAGCATTTTTAAGGATTTAGAACATCTCAAAGATGAAAGGGAAGCAATCTTAACATCTACACATAGAATCTCAGTCTGGGACAAATCTCAGTGGATCTGTTTGGCAAGACAGAATGATATAATTTGTAATTAACTTTAGTGATGTTCAGAAATTCAAATCCATCTATTTCAGGAATGCAGCGGCTAAATGCAGGGATTCAAGGATTCCTGCAGGTGGTGCTATAAACAACATAGTAGGAGCAGGGAGTTTTACTTTGAGAAAACAAGCTGCTTTACCTCACATTTCCTTGATAGTGACAGATTTCCTGCCAACTTCAGTGAAATTAATACCAAAACTCTACCACTAAAGCTAGAATTCATTCAGGATATTTAGTGAAAATGCCTTCATTACATATTTCAAAGATACTGAGAATAGTTTTATGGTTTAATTAAAATTGGCAAGAGATGTGCTACACACAAATGATTAGCCTATTTTTTGTCTATAAACCAAGACAAATCAATCTCTGAAAGTCCTCAAACAACTAAAGTGAACTGAGTGCAGGATTTTAAGCCGCAGAATGGGTAAGGGTAAAAACCTGACAGAAAAAAGCAGCAGCACTGAACCTTGTCAGCAGACCTCTTCAGTGTCCTGTATATTCTGTTTTGAAAAGTAATAAAAATTCACTGACATATTTTCTTTATTTGCCTCTTCTGTTTAAAGGGTTTTGCTGCTGTCTTGGTATTACAAGTAGAAAATTAACACTGGTTTCTTATATCCCTTCTTTGTATTCTTTAAGAAAACGTATTTCATTAATACAGGCCCTTACACAGAGCTATCAAGAGCATATAAGTAATCTAGAAGATAAGTTGAAATAGTTGAAAGCTTACATTATACTCTGCTGCTTTGTTTAAATTTATTTCTAAGTAACACATGCTTTCAAATTCTCAGCTCATCATTTATGGTTTTCAAATTCAGGAGAGTATCTTGTCTTCCAAGCTGATTATCCCAGTATTGCACAGTTATGTCAAGTTGCTTATACAGAGTAATATAATATGGGTATAGCAAAACATCTTTACTGAGAAAATATTTGCTAACAAGATGATGCTGTTAGCAAACATGATTCACATTCATGGTTCAAATGTTGTCTTATGGAACTTAGTCACAGATCAGATGTGTGCCAGCATGATCTAGTCCTAAAGATTAACCAGCAGAAAAGTCCTTTTGGTAGGAAACCACCAGTTTTGTCACATACTAATTTTGCTTCCTATTTCCCTCCACATTTCAGAAAATTAATGAATTACCAAAATTAGCCTGCAACAAGAACTATACAGATGAAAAAGACATACATTAATCTCTTTGGAATCATCTTCATCTATCCTACTTGGCTTCATTTTAGTGTAGTCCACTGGCAAGTCCCAGCAGTCACTCTCGTTCAGTTGGTAACAGCGGTTGTTCATCACAGCTTGCCGTTGAGGGGACATTGGCTCCAGTGGGGTCAAAATGGTGCAGCAACCATCTCGCTGCCTCTGCTTGTTCATGCTCAGATCCAACGTCCCATTTTCATCGACTTCCATATCAGGATTCTGTTAAAATAAGAAAAATATTGTTAATTCAGCTTCACACTGGCAAACTGCTACCTCTTCTTCAATCTGATTGCCTAGCAGAATGACAAAATGCTTTTCCATTCCTGTATAGATTGTAAGCATTGAGCCCCCTCCTACACATAACATGATGCTGTTACACAACATTAATGCTGTTAAAGTAGATTTCTTCCTGAATGGCTAATTTGATGTTTGGGGGGAAAGGGGAGAGTCTTCAGTACCCCTCCTGCCACCCAGCACATAGGTGCAAAATCTGATGTATAAAGGAGAAAGCTCTAAAGGTATTTTCTTGCCATTGTCTTTATGTTCTTGCTTTATTCTGTGACAGGTGAAGTAACCTGTGAGGTAACATCTGCATAATTCTTGTTTTCAGTCCTGGCATCTGTCTGTGTGATTAAAGAAACAAAAAACAGCTACCATCAAATAATCTTTGTTTCTTTTTTTTTCTTTTACATTAGCAGTCAATGCTTGAATACATAATGTCAGAAAATTAAACAGGGAGGTAGGGTACCAAAAGAAGTCCTTTTGGACACCATTTGTCAATGAGGAAATTGATTTAAGTTTCACAGATCCTTCTCTGCAGATGAACACGTATTAACAATTCATGTATTTATCTTGATAATAATTTGTGCCAATTTCTGTGACAACTGGTACTGTGAAAAATGGGACGAGTATGGACTCTTGCAGAAACAAACAAGTGTTGTCTATCATGTTAGATAAGGAGAAATAAGATATCTTAAAATGAACAAAAAATTTAAAAACTAAGGACCGATAAAATAAAAATGCCCATAGAGAATTCCTCCTCTTTCCAAAAATGGAGTGTTCCATGAGAAATTTGGTTTCAAAATGAATGTGAATCTGACTGACTCCTTGTGTGTCTGGTGACTTCTTTCCTCTCGAGTAACAACAGAGCTGCAGAAAACCACTGTGAATGCAAATCTCTCTTTCTGAATTACTGCCTTTTATTAGAGCTTATATCTAATTGCTGCTATCTGGCTAATTTAATTCAGAAAGTATTTGTTTATCTCCTCAGACTCATTCCTTCAGTTGCAATATAGTGACACATTAGGAAAGAGGCCCTTTCTGGCTTAGATGCAGAAGATTTTTAGCATTGTATTCCAACTTCTCCCATCATACTGAATAGAGAAGAACTGCATTTATTTACATGCTAGGAAGAGATTTCCCTCTTGAACAGTATTAAATAAATTAATATAAAAAGCAGCACTAGAAAACAAAGTCTATTCCGGCTTAGAGCATGAGTATTACTAAGACTTACTGCTACAGGTTTAGTTTGTTATGAACAATCATAACATGAGGCGGTTTGCACAACAAGGGAAAGCAAACCTTTGTCTATAGGAGAAGAACAGAACATGTCTGCCAGCTCAAAATCTCTCTACAAGCACAATAAAAATGTTTCCTCTGCACTGCATCTGTCTGCTCAGCCATCTAGTGGTCTCCTTTAGGCAGCACTGTACTTTTTGCTTGTGCACGTTAAAAACTCATTTTTGAACAGCTATCGGAGACAAAACTTTAAAGTTAAAAGTGAAACCTCCTAAATCTTTAACAAATGTTAATAGTGCACTATTTTTTCTTAATACAGAAAACTTAATGACAAAAGATTTATTTGTATCTGTATGGCCATTTTATAATATACTGAGGCTCTATAAACATGCAGAACATCAGTCACTCTGCAAGATTGTTATGCACATTTTAAGTCACCTGTACTGGAGAATTTGTTCATTTCAAATGTATTATGCATTGACTTAAGAACTCTCGTATCACAGACAGGCAAGAAATTGAAACATACAGCCTGAATCTTACAAGCTTAGGTCCCATTTGTGCCTTTTAAATTAAAATGCAGAGTTAAATCTTAATCCTTTTGCCAAATATATGAATCAGACTGCATTTTGCAAAAAACCAATACCCAGACAGTAGTAAAATTAATACCACTTGAGCAATCCAATCATCTTTTATAAGAGACAAATTTTAAAAAGGAATACATGCTATATGTTCATTAGTTTATAAAACAATCATGATTTCCTTCGATACTTGTGAGCAATTTGTATCTTTCTCTCACCTTTTATTCTGCCCTGCTTTAGCAGAGCCACTAGATTATGTCAATTTTGAGGGAAAAAATAAAAAAACAAGACAAGAACTGCTAAAGCTTTTCTCTCAATCAGGGCCACAGACCAAGTACAGTTAAGAGAAATCTTCATCAACAAAGAGATTTACTAATTTTTACCCTTGCACAGAGATCCTGAGGCTTAGTGGAGAGGTTCTGAGGCATCTCCCTGCAGCGGGTGGAGAGATTCAGAATAGCAGTAGCAGCCATGTGCGCTGCCTCCATGTCATGAGTATAGTCAAAGCTGCTCTTGCTGCAGGTACTGCTGGCACTGCTGCCTCCACCACAACTCATATTGCTGCTGCTGCTAGGGGCATAACTGCTTGTTGTGCTGCTGGTTGGACTTGAATTCTTACAGTAGCGTTTAGCTGTGGGAAGAAATATGACAAGGATGACTCAAAAGAAGGAGCATTCTGCATAAGTGAAGAGGAAAACAAACTGCTGGAGGTGAAATTTATAATGAGGAACAGTAACCAAAGCCAAAAAAAAAAGCCCGCAATAAGAATGATGACTGTATTTCTTGATTTCTGTCTGTGAGTTTCATATGCTACATGTGTGAGATCGTATGAAATAACTTCCTGTAAAAATCTGCATGACATGATCATGAATTGTTCTGACAAACAGGCTGGATTTATAAAACAATAAAAACACAGAAACACTGCTTTTACCCCACATATATAGTCAGACAGAAGGTACAATCTGCTCAGCTCATTCATTTTTATTAATGATGGGCAATGTAACACTATGGGACCTTTTCCTATTTACACAAGGAGCTGTTAGTTTAAGGCCTAGAACTCCCCAGAGTTACTGGAGATCAAACCCACTGCAAGGCTGATGAGCTTGGCCTCTGGGCCACAGCACCACCCATATGTCCTCAAACACCTCATGCTTCCTAAAAGCTTTATTTCATCCTACACCACAGGCAAATATTGTGGCACTGGCCATCCCAAAGACAGGAACACGATAGAAGAGAAAAGGTGGCTGTCATGAGTTAGTTTTACCATGACTTGCACAAGGGCAAAAGCAAGGCTGTTTAAATGGCAACAGGTACAAGTGAAAAATCCCCCCTACCCCTTCAAACAACCTGAGCACCTACAACTCTTCCTAAAACCAGTAAGGACTAAAGACACCCCTCCCTGCTCCCACTGCAGACAGTGATGCCCAGCTGTGCTCTGACACAAGCCACAGGTGGTCACAGAAGAGCCAAAGCACTGACAGTGCTCATGTCCAGCCTATCTAAACACAAGGCAGCACTGTTGCTGCTTTTAAGTAATGCTCCTTGCAGCCAAAGGTATCACAGAAGTAAGGGAAAGCAGCCCTATTAGTCCACTTATTTCCCCAACTCTCTTCCAAGATGAGCTCTGTTTTAAAAGTGTTTATAAAAATGCAAGAAAGTGTGAGCCTGTCTCCAAAATGTAGAAGTTTACGTATTTTCAGAAAAAAATAAAAGTCAAGGTCAGAGGATATAGCCATGCATATTACAGCAGCTACTTCCCCTTAAGATGGAAATGTATACTGCAGAGATCATACCTTATAGTACAGTGTAACAATAACCAACTAGCATGCTGATTAGAGAGCTATACAAAAAAGGTCAGGCCCTAGACAGAGCTGTTCCGTGATGGGCTCCATTTAAATGCCAGGCTCTTCAGTTGTATTTGTCTGAGCAGACATACATATAATAATCTGCTCCCATGAGCACAGCCCATTTGTGAACCATGGGCTGCTTTGGTAGGCAGGCAGGGCTCAAAAGAAGAATCTGAAAGCAAAATGTCTCTGCTAGAGCTTATGTCATCCTTCTTTCTCTAAAAAACTGAAAAAAAATCATGGCATTATTTTTACTGCAAAGGAAGTAGTGTTTCAGTTAAATCATAACGGAGTTTTCTCAGGAAAGCCACATAATGCACAGGGTGTGATTTTTTTAAGTGAAGTGAATGCTAAACATTCGTCACATTTTTTTTTTTGTTTTGAACACATAGTAGCACTACACTAGCAGGCTATCTACTAATAATAAATTTGTGAACTGTTTCTCAAGAGTTTCATTATTAATATAGCAGTCAATGGTGGTCATTAAAAATTCAGCATTTATCCATTGTTACTTTGTTATAGTATCCAAGACATGCAAGAATTTTCCTGCACTTAGGGAAGCAAATAATTGAATAATTCAGTTTCTACTGTGTTACATTAACACAGCAAGCACCCTGTACCAATGACCTTGCCAAATTAGAAGTATTTTTCAAAAATCATAGGAACAGATAAGACTTTTGCCATTTTCAAAAAATGTTATTCTTGTTATAGCAGGTCACATTTAGACAGGCATAAGAGACATACTACATGGGAAATTATATATATATATGTTAGAATGTGTGCTAAAGAGAGGGAGGGAAAGAGGCAGCTTTTATACATAGGACTAACATCAGAAAATCATGCAGGCTCTGATATGGACTCCTCTGTGGCCTTGGTCAAACTACATTTTCCCTTGAAGTCATTTTCTCTATAAACAGAAAGTTGCTTCTAAAATTTAGTGGTGTTGTGATTCACTTGCAAAACACTTTGAAGATGTAAAGTGCTATAAGCATGCTACACAATTATTAGCTTTCAGATTACCAATAATTTAAGCCAAATTTACTTAGACGGAAATGGCCATGGTTATCTTAACTTTACTGTAGCTGTACATTTGAAGATGAGTCACGTAACCCAGGCTGTTCATTTCACATTAGCTTTCCAGGAGAAACAAAGACCATCAATTTATAATGAATCAAATCAATCTGTTCACTAATGAAGGGAAAGCTGCATTGTTTCAATACCAGATAGTTCTGCTTGATACAATGCCCACCCCTGTGGCACTAGGTTTACGAAGCTCTGCAGTCCATGTATGCTTTGTAATCCAGAATGAAACCAAATGTGAAGAACATCTTCCCCATTAAAAACAGACACAGGTCTAACCAGCTCCATACCCAAACTGGGCTTCCATCAGATGTGCCCGGGGGCTGATTACGAAGAACCTCTCAAAGTCTAAAGGTTTCTCTTAATAATTAACAATGGGGGAGTGGGAGAGAGCCCAAACACACAAACAAAAGGAAGGTATTTGGAGTGGAATTCAGTTCTTCCCAGGCCCCTTTATCCCCAATATGGTCTAAATACTGAATGTTTTAGCAAATCAATTACGATTTCAACACTTTTTATGACTTGCACAATAAAACATTAATCTCATCTAATTTCAGATACCTGATCTAGTTCATTATAGGCTTCCTATACAGGCAGTGGAAAAAAACTGGAACTTTCAGGCCGTGATTCACCTGACCAGTTTTAAATAAACACTTCAGGAAAAGATGAACTGAATCAGAGAAGCATCCAGCCTTCTTCTTGAATCTGAAAGGGGTGCCAAACTCAGCTGTCAGTGCTAACATTATAAAACTCTGGATATGGTCAGATGAATCCTGCTCATAACATTTTCTCAGTGTTTTGATGGCCTATTGGTGGGATGACAACAATTCCTGCCATCACCTAAGCAACTGAAAATGTTGCCATCACCACTGCCTGCTGTGTCCAGTTTTTCTTATCTTTACTGCTGAATACAATAAGCCCAGCATCCAATACACTATGCAACTGGTTTCAAAAGAAAAACAGGCTCAAAAAAAATAATTCTCAAGAATTATTAGATCGTCCTACTAAAAATATAAAGTATACATTTTCTGTTTGTTTTTTAGTAAACCATATTGTAAAAATATCAAGGAAACAATTGAAAGGAGTTATTTATGTTCATATCACTCCCAACTGTACACTTACTGAACATATAATCCCTTTCTCTAATGATGAAAATACTGTACTAGCTGACAATTAAAAAATAATTGAGATGTGAAGCCATTGATTTTTCATATTCATACGACTAATTCTCTCATATAGTCAGAACTAAAGCACTGTTTACCTGCACATTCCCCCCCAAAACCTTAGATGTACTTTTGGGTTTTTCAGGATAACTTTTCAGAACTGAATCTTCTTTTATATAAACATGCTTTGCTGACATACATAACAGGTGTGCTCTCTGGACCTCCATAAAATCTTAGTAGGAATAATTAATTTTTTTTATATACAAATATAAAACCACCTAAAAATACTGTGAAGTTTTTTGAAGTTTTTTTCACTCTTTTAAGCGAAGAGTCTCTTCCTGAAATGTCCTTAATACTCAGTTATTTATAATAACTGTCAGCAAAATCCTTGTTCCATTGAAAGTCAGTGCCAAAATGTTTTAAAAATTTCAGTGTGCCCAGGACTGCGCTTCATCATTCTAAGAATTCAACCAGTTTTCCTGAGCCAATTAAAGCCAAATGTGTTGGAGTACTTCTGAAATTTCAGAGAGATGTGAATCCTAGAGGTTTAATGGAAATCACTAACAGGGAAAAGAAAAACTCAGATCAGGCCCCACCCTACCATGTTGGCAGGTCTCTCTGGCCAAACAGCACATATCACTTGGAACCAGGAGTATGGAACAAAGCCATAGAGCAGCCTTTGTCTGGCAACCAACCCCTCCAGCTTTAAAGGGCTGCCGTTGTTCTGAGGACACAAGAGCCCCCTACACCCCTACCCCCTATACCAGCATGAATTACATGTATGCAGTGTTCCTCAATCCCCTCTGGCTCACATTACTGAGCAGTGACGTGACCTAGTCCCAGTCCTAGAGCCAAGAAAAACTCCTATTTATATCAAAGGAAGATGAGTGTGCATAAAGACACTGACCTGTATCAACATAGCCTTTCATTATTTAAGGCCACCCTAAACTTGTGCTTAATGTTACATGTATTTTCAAATTCTGGTGGTTTGGGAGAAAAAGTGAAGATTGTCATTATTTATTGAAAAAGGGGCCTTAAATGGGAAAAATATTTATCAGTTGCTTATGCATCAGTAATTTGATCTGAAAATAAGCTTTTTCACAGGAACCCCAGCAGTATTGTGATGCTTTCCTTTCTGCAAGAGTAGACAGAATATATATACAATATTTAATACCTAATTTACCTTATACTAATGTATACTCATTTCCTCCCTAACCACAGTTACAGTTAGCACTTTACTTTTAATGCTGTTCAAGCCCTTATTCTGATACAGACAAATAAGACAAAGGTAAGAGGAAAAAAAAAGCTCTTTTATTAAAAATAGGTTTCCTTTCACAACCCTCTTCCTTTCTGCTATAGTGCAAGAATATGTCTGTTAATTCTAAAAGAAAGGAAAATATTCAAAATATCAGACATATGAAGGCAAGAGCTGTAGTAGTTTTCTCTTTCTTCACTTAACTACTTTTAAATGTCAGTCTGTGTTCAGGCAATAGCATAAATTTTTCTGTATAGTTTCTTTCTGTTTTCTTAAACAAAAATCTGACACCTGCCTGAAATTTCTTATAGTAGTTACTGAGTAGTATCAAATATTTTANCTGACTTCTTTATCCTGTGGTTAATTTTTCTCTCCTAATAAAAAACCTCTTGCCTGACTGATCCCATCCATTGTCTTCTCCTGAACTGAAGCTAGGATCAACCTTCCCCTGAACATGTTAAGTATGTTAGGTTTTCCAGAGAATTCAACCAGTGTATTTGTGAGGAAAAAATAAGCAAAAATGCCTCTTTAAGTATGTAGCAGTGATTTCTGAAGTGCAAGGAGGCACAGGTTTTCTACTTCCATATCCCCACAAAGCAAATATGTTATCTTTCTGGGTTACCTGACCTGCTGCACAGAGGTCAGAGTCCTAATGTGACCCTTGAGGCCAGGTCTCCCAGAGAGTAACACAAGGATTATCTCTATATACTTAGCTTTTATTGCCATCTCAATACATCCCAGGAGCTTAATAGCTGGAGATGTCTTTTGCCAGTGCAACAATCCTGAAGCAAGCACCGTATAAAACAACACTTTTTTTAAAAGGCCTTTAAAATAACTTACATATGATAGCATTCCTCATAATACTGTATGAACATGAAAACATGTCTTATTTGTATGATGTTTACATATACAACAACATGATTAACTGCAAACTTGTCTCTCATGTATAAGAGTGTGCACCTCCTACCATCATATCCTTTGGGGGATATATCCCTGGATTGCACCTTGGGAGCTATGGCTCTCTTGCCATAGGCATGGTTGTCATAACTGTTATATTCAAACGAAGTCTTAGAGTATTTCTCTAGTTCCTTGGCCAAGTTGGAGCGGGGTGTGGTGGTGGGGACATTGTTTCTGTAGCCATACTGAGGGATCTCCAATTGCTTAACAAAGCACATGGGCCTAGAAATTAAAGATATGTACAGTTTGTTAGATGCAGTTCAGTTTACTATGTTTGTGCATAATTTATAGTTCAGATTAGAAAATCTTAGTTATTTCTTGTACTCAAGAGACAGCAATATATTATTGCATTTCCTTAGTTTGGTTATTTTCAGCAGACAAACAATATTTATTTCCTTGAACAAAGCCTAGACAAAATTAATTCTAATACCACTAAATCTATCCTGCTGCTAAAAGTATTTTAAAATTCTGTTTTAAAATACTTCAGGGTTTCCCTTTCCCCATGTAATTGCAAACATTAGCAAACATTTTTTCTTTTGGGAGGTGAATTAAAGAGGGACAAGCAGACTGACAGAAGAAGTTTGGACAAATATCAAAAATAAAAAGTAGATCTGGGAACTCCACCTAATTTATGGAGTTTCCTCCAAATGTCTTCCAACAGAATTGTATGCTGTTTTCCTCTGTGCTTTCAAAAGTAACTATTCCTGTTTCTTCCTTCAATATACAAATCCATGTTCATCTTGAGAAGAGTCTCAGAAGCTCTGCTGACTCTGAGTTGCTGCCTTGCAGGTCCTGCTCACCCTTAAATGCAAGGTTCTGGCAGGAGCTGCGATTCCTGACACACAGATGCACACCTCAAGGAAGGTCCTGAGAATGAATACAAAATAAAACTGTTTCAGTTAAATATCTCTTTCATTTAGGATGAGGGAGGACACATAGTCAGAAGAAGCCCTGATTGATGTTATTCAGTCATTTCAGAAACTTGTGAAATCTCAGTGAGAGAATGCTGCAGTGAACTCCACTTTCACACCATCTTCTGCATGTGGACACAATTCTGCAGCTCAAAGCAGGCAAACGAAGGCCAGATCCTGCAAATCCTACCTGTATAAGAAAGTGTTACATGACTGGGTCGTAGGAAGCAACTGCTACACAATGCTGCATGTCTACCTGCTGCTTTTAGCAGGCAGTGAGGATGATGAACAGCACACCTGAGGTGCTTCTCCTGGAATCAAGAATCATATAGCATTTTTAAATTTTTCTTCTCTTTTCTTCTTTTTTTTTACTGCATTTAGAACCAGAGGGAATGGAAGGAACAATCATAGGAACATAAATTCAGTTGAGATCAGAAGTATTATGCTGACTAACAAAGTGAAATGTGATCAATAGTAAAAAATAGGTTTTGAATATTATATAACTTTTTCTGAATGAATTTATTGTCATAGAATTTATTCAGGATATTTATTTAAAGATCACCCAAAAAATCATATTAGTCATACTATTCTCTTTGATTTATGTATGCTCATTTCTTTAGACACTCTTCCTCACAAAATACAATGGGCTTATTTATACAATGAGCTGGTATGAATAATAGTTTGATCCTGTTTCAAGATAATCTATATTTAGCCAAAAACCTGCAATTCAGATCCTGAACATTTGAGTCAAATCCAAAATTTCAGTGGAATAGAAGTCCTATGAATTTGATATCTTTTAAAGTAAGAACTTTCAAATGCAGGTGGGATGGAAACTGGTATGAAGACAAATATTCAAGATTTACTCTTAAAACATCTCCAATTGCCCATCAATTGCCTGCACACAAATATTATAAATAGCTGCCAAGTTCATCTTAAATACTTCGATGACTTAGAGGTAAAAAGGAAGCAAGAGACAAGATGAAAGAATTATCTGAGTTACCTATAAAACCCGAAACACAAGGAAGCTCAAAGTGAAGTTAAGATTGCAGAACAATCCTAGGGAGTTTGCCAGCAAACTGGATGCTGCTTTTGAGCAGTTGCCTTCTATGGCAACTTACTTCAGTGGCTTCTCTGTAATGAGCAGTGGTAAAAGCCAATGTTATTTTTGATCTGTCTTTCTCCATCAAGTGAGAAATTGTTGTATTCCCTCAAAGAGTGGAGTTTTTTTGCTAATGGGATTTGAAGAACTCTTCTCTAAGAAACCTCTGTGGGATTTTGTATGCCAAGCTGTGCAAACTGAATTAGGGGCAGTTAAGACAAAGCCCATCAAAAACAACCTGCGGAAGGAGAGCATAGTCAACAGGAATGACGAAAAATCTTCTGTAGATTTGAACCATAATTCTATGCTCCCTGCTCCATGGAAATGCTGGTTTTTGAAAAGAACATCAAGATTAGATGAACTTTTAAGAGAATATTCAAAGAATGGTGTTGATAATACAGTAGAAACCTTTAAGAAGCTCAATCAGTTCTTAAATCTAGAAGACAGATAGACTAAGAAACCTGTGGGATAAGTAGGAAGTTCTGGGAACTAAAGCTGCAGCACTTCCTCCATGCTCTTTGAGCTGGGAGGGATGTACCTATCCCAGCCCACAGATATTGCAGTATCCATGGAGAAATTCTGCAGCTTTTGGGGCATCATCAGCATAAGGCTGGTACGATCATGCATTAGTTTGATTGCTTTACATGCATCCTTCACACTTCAGCTCCTTAGAAATAGTATTTTTTCCACCCACACATCTCAAAAAAGGAGACAATAGCACAAAGCTGAATACAACTTCAGATAAATTCAAAATCCTACATGGATGAAGAAACGGAGTATAATCATGTAAAATTGATTCAAGGTCCTTTCCATATGAAAATTTTGGAAAACTTTTCTCTCTTTCTGTCCTTACTGACAGAGAATGGGGGGAACAGAGACAAAGAAATAAGCCTGATGTTATTTTGGAATCTAAGCTATACCTGGCACTTTTCCAAGTGTCCTGCCAAAAAGTGTACTACCAGTTTGGTAATGCACGTAGGGCTTCTGGTTTAATTTAAACTGATATTTACTAGTAAAAGCCTGCTGAAAAAACCAAGACTTACCGGTAAATATTAGTTTATTCCCAAAAGATACCAACTTTTTTCACACTGTTCTTAGACTTTGCACTCCAGCAGTCATCTTTACACCAAACAATGCCTAAGACAAAAATGAGCTTTTCAGCTTTACATGTATTTGCCAAAATAATTACCAACCCTCCCCCATGAAAATTGAGTGGGAAAAATACACCGTGAGAATTGGATCCAGAAGCCCTAATTCTAACTCTTCTTTAAAGGAGATATATATGTATATACAATGTATATAAATATAAATTCTCAGATTAGGTGAACGTGTGATGAATTCTGCATAAGAATAAGTATTATAGTGATTTCTAATACCTTAAAACCCGATCTGATGCCTGGTTTGATTTTGACACATCACAGTTCTGATGCTTCTCTTGAGCTTTAGCCAGTTTCTCTGCTGCAGCAATAGGACATCCAGAGAGGCTGCAATTACAGAAAGGAAATTTAATTGTCTTGTCCTGCATAGTTTCACATTATAGCACTGATCCAATTACTCCTTCTCCTCCTTAGCCAGCATCAGGAAGAATCTGAAGGAAAAGGGCTTCCAAAAATGTTTTGATCATGTGTATTTTCTCTAGAATAGACTTCTTTTCTTCTGCTTTCAAAGTTGCATTGTAAATCTTACATCTGCTCTTCTTCTCTCACAGTACATGGGTAGATTATTCATGGATGTCAGCCAGGGAACATACCAGTAGGAGAGGAGAATATAAACTGGAATATACTGTGCAGCTCTGCTAGCAGACTTGTGACCTTTATGCGTCTACAAATGTTGCCAATGAAATGGCTCCTGAAGACAATTAAATGACACCACCATACAGGCCAAATCTTGCGCTGCTTCACACCTCATTCAGCTCCATTAACTCCAATCTTTTTGCTAGGCATATAAATGAGTGCAAAATTTTGCCTTGGGTTGCTAAATCTACATGTCAACTGTTAGTGTTTGTTCATGAATTTCAGCCACTAAAGTATACTTTTTAATAGTAGATGATGCAAAACGAAAAGCATTTTTGCACTGGAAATTCAATTAAATTTGCAAATGCTGAACTATTATTGAAGTGGCAATAATAAGCCTAATTCTTATGGAAAAGATTTAGAGCAGAGAAAAATAAATACATTGATGCCAGCAGATGGTGCTCTTAGTGAAGCTGTAAAACCCTGTGACCTGACAATGGAGGGGTTCCTTTCCTTGTCACAGTCTATTGCATGCTTATGTGACCGCAACTCTCTGTGCTCTCCACAGGAACAGAAATTAAAATGAAAGGCAAATCAGTGCATTCCCAGATGTTCCCTCCTTTACAGGAAATAAGTGGAAAAAAAAAAAAAGAAAAATAAATGTGAAGTAGAGAAAAATGCCCCAAAAGCTGCAGAAAGAGGTGAGCACAGACTGCAGAGTGCTCCCCCCTGCTCACCCTCACTGCCCTAGTTCTGCAGAGGGTGAGGGAGCTCTGTGCAGCTCTGGAGCCATGCCAGGGGGCAGATGTGCTCCACTGACAGGCTCTTCCTCAGACACCTCAAATATTCTAGTGGATATTCAACCAGAAGTGAACGCTGCTTCAAGCAGCAGCAATTCCCATAAAGCCTTCTCAGAGGTTTTTGCTGCATCTACTGGCAGCGTCACTGCAGAGAAGAGGTACCAGAGCTTATTGCAGAAGGGCTGGTACCCACAAGAGTCTTGTGGGGGAAATGCAGCTGATATGAGGGGCTGTAGAAACCCAGAGCTTGGCAAGACTGAATGTCCAGTACCTGTACTTCCTTAAGCCTTCATTCTACAATTAACAGTAAAAAGGAATTAAATAACAGGAACATTGCACAGTTCCTTTGACCCTCTTATCCACATTTTCTGGATTTTTAAAATTGTAAAGAAATAGGCAAGATTTTACTGTTGTTCTGTGGGAAAATTACAACATGCAGAACACTAAAGTAACATTTTCAAAATTTGTTTGACAGAATTTAATTTGTAATATCATCCCTTCCCTAAGAATCTATTACTAATCTTAGGTAACTATGGAAAAGTTGCTTTTTTACTTCATCTTTGTTTTTACTAGAAAACTTACTTCTAATAATTCTGCCCTCTCATTTTTAAATGTAATGAAACATGTTCTTAATGTTTCTTGAACAGCCAAGATTCTCATTCAGTTTTAGTGGAGTAAGTACTTCGGGGTTGAGACTGTGGTCAGTAAGAAAGCTAACACCTGTGTATTTAAATGCTGTTTCTCATGTATTAAAAAACCCCAATAATTTAGGATTAGAGTAGATTTTTTCATGCACTAGAAAGTAATCTCTGAGGAGAGTGAAGTGTGAGAACAAGAGCTCTGTACTAGTTCTGATGATGTTGACAAAATCTTCTTTCTCCCTGCAACAGACTCATGAGGAGTCATGCCATTTGTTTTGTACCACTGCTATTCACCAAATATCAAAACAAAAAGAAAAAAGAAGTCCACTGAAAAAGCTAAGGATGCTTAAAATGCCTTCCATGGATCAATTCATCCATACTACAGCAAACGCACACTCGTTCTCCTCAGAAAATACATGAATAAATGTTACTCTTTAAAATGGATAAAGCACACGAAGCACCATCTGTCAATCCTCAGAACAGAACAACGACACACACTCACTCCCCCCCACCAGTGGACTGCTAGAAGGGCTGCAGTTCGGAGGCACTGTTCCCTCTAGATTGGTGTCCAGCGACGGCATCCTTACCTTCGGTGGGAATTCCTGTTGCTATTTACGTGGCCCCGGCCTGTGCAGCCTGGTGTAGGACACTTAAGAACATTTTCATGCATGGCAAGAACTTGACAAGGAGAGTAAGAGAAAACAGCAGAGTATGAAAACAAGAAAAAAAAAATCAAATCCCAGTATATATGAAACCATTTTAAAACAAAGCAGGATTCATTAACAACCAGCATTCCTCAAAATACACGTGACACACATAGCCAATAAAGCCTGATGAGGAAAGTAATTTTTGTGACCCTATGCTCATTAACACAGGGCAACAGTGAAAGTTATGGAGGTTACAGAACCTATAAACAAATGCATCTCTGGTACAACAGTGAAGCAGAAGACGCCCAACATCTTCTTCATACGAAACCACTGAGCAAAGATCAGCTCAACAGTAAAGAGTGAGCTAGCAACCATACAAAACAAAATTACAGACTGGAAAAATTCTTTCAGGAAATTTATGTATTCTTTATACATAGCTTTATAAATGCAGCATCAAACTCATGAGCTGAAAATCTGCTCTCAAGTTATACTGGTAGAACATTGAATTATTTGAAACACACCTCAGTACAACCCTGAACAGAATTTAACCCTAACTATAAGGCAGCCCAATTGAGCTAGGGGCCGGTTCTGCTCGCTTCCACATAGATATATCATGCATATCCGTATGGTGAACAGAATGGATCCTTTAATTTTCACTTGTATTCTCTAAAAAATGTAGAATTTTTTTTTTTTTTTTTAAATACTAAGAACCAAAATTAAGCACTTAAAAATTGAGGGATGGCAGAAAAAAAATGTAAAAAAGAAATAAATGGTACAAGCTTAAGCAAGTAAATTGATTTACATCCTCATCCACTGCAAGCTGGATGGAAAACTTACTCCAAGGGTGCTCAGAGTAGTACCCCTCTAAATCATAAGGCTCATGCTATGAAGGGCAAAATTATCAAGAACTTTTTGGGAACACTGAAGAGTTTTTTATGACATGAGGCATATCTGAATCCATGTCTCAGAGCTGGATGGCAGTACATCACACAATGGAAAAAGGCCATCCAGCCCTTGTGAAGTTCTCATTTCCTCACACAAGAAGTGGTCTGGAAGCCTGTATTTAGTTCTCACTCAAAAAAAAATCTAATAAAATCAGTAGATGCCTTGACTGAGTTAAGAACTGAATAAAAGCTGTTCAGAGACTTGAGAATTAAACCATGTATACTCATTAAAGATAACCATCATCATCATCACCCCGTCATCAGTGTGATAAAATGTGTATAGATGCAAAAGCTTCACTCTGAAATTCCTAATATTTAAAGCTGTTCTTGAAACATGCTTCACAAGGCCAACATCACAGGAAAAAAAAAGATGAGCTCACCTTTGTCATTTTAGTAGGTACAAGAGCATGCAAACAGTTTAAAGCTATATTCTTCTTTGATTTACAAAGTCTTCTAAAGAGCTTTTTAGTTACCATTTGAAAAAATGATAGAACTTTGAGCAACTGAATAAATAGTTGTGTTTCAGAAAATTACAGGGTCTTGGAAAGCAGAGAAATTAGTTTATTTTTCTACTGTATTCAGAAACCAACCAAACTACAACAAAGATTCCTAAAGCACTTCCTCATCACTTCTGGAAGAAGCCACTGTACCATGAAAGAGGAGACTTGTTATGTCTGCCACTCTTGCAGTGCTAATCTACTTCTGTTTTCCTGTCCATCAGAATCTACTTTCCTTTGGAAGCTGGGGACCATTTTAGTTCTGACCATCTTTATAACATTTCCTTAAGGTTGCTGCAAATTCATTGAGGTTAAGTCTATAAGTGCTGATGGACAGTGAGGATTTTAGGTCCATATGGAATGGATGCCATAACTTCATTTTAAAACTGGTGTGAAAGAGAATTGGATCTTAGCTAGACTCTTCTGGATGAAAACCAGCACAGAGCCATTAGCCTCAACAGATGTATGCTGATTTCACCAGGCAAGGAGGTGACTTCCAGAAATGAAGCCCTCTGCCTTTTGGTGGGTGTCCATGAGCTCATATGGGTGAGCTTCCAACTCAGAGAATTTGCTGACATAGCAAAAAAGTTCCACCCTTGTGACTGATAGAGGATGTTTGCTCAAAATCCTGAGTTCTGTAACTAAGTAAACAGCCAAATTATTAATTTTTATAATATGCACTAGTTTAATATAAATTATGTTTCAGACACAACAATAACAAAGGAAAGGGGTTGCAAGTTTTTCAGAATAATTATTCCTGTACAAGACAATAAAGACAGTTGATGTGACATTAGCACGCAGAAGCAAAAGCAGTGCACATCTTCTGGAAACTTTTTTCTCTGTTGACTAAATATATCTATTAAAATATAACCTAGGATTCTCAAAATCAAAGAATACAGCTTTAAAAGTTGTTCTTTTAGTGTAAAGTTAGTAAAGAATGGAAATGATGGAATAAAGGAAAAAGTATAACACAGAACAGTTGACTAAGTTGAGACAAACCATACTGAAAAAATGAAATTAATTTTTTAAATAAAAGGTTTGAAAAGCATGCTAGAAAAGTTTTTGTAGTTTTATCCCCAGTTTCCATGAAAGAATGTGAACTTACTTTCTGGAGGGACCCTATCTTTGTGTGGGCATCCTGACAAACTGCGGTGATGGGGGTAAAGCCCCGTTACATGGCCAGTTCCATCACACCCAGGGGTAGGACATTTGCTCTCTTTCTTTTCTGTTCTTGAGGGATCTATAATTTACAACAAATGTGTCAAGTGAATGAGTCTTTTCACATTTCTGTAAGAAGGTTCATTTAATCATGTCATTTACTCTTTGGTAAATGTTACTATGAAAACTGGAAAGAGAAAACCCTTCTACTTCCTATCACAGTTCTGCCACTTTTATCCTGTTATCTTCTCAGACTGCGGGCTCCCGTTATCACGGCAATATCCATTCACAGTGATTGGAAAATGACCTTTTTATAGCAAAGCCATACCATTGTCAATCAATGTTCTGCTAGCAAGCATTAGCTCAAGGGTGCAAGGTCATCTGGAAACTGTTCAGTTGGAGTTTCCCTTCTTTACATTCTTATTTGCCTCATGTATTAAGGTCTGCAAATGTACTGTCATAGCAGTTCAATGTCCTGAGTTTAGCAAACTCAGCTCTTCAGCAGAACAATTCCACAAAAATCCCTTCTCCAAGGCTCAATGAGGAAATGGCTCTTGTTTTCTTTAAATTCCTTACAAAGTGGTAAAATTACATAAATATTCCCTTCTCTTCAATAAATTATGGTGGAGTAAACATTGTAATTCGAATTAATGAAAGTATTGTTTGCACTGTAAATCGGGGTCATTACCAACATGCATATGCAATGTTTGAATATTCATATGCTTGAAAGGTTAATGACCTTTTAGAATGTTGTTGGATCTTCTGACTACAAATCAAAGAAAAGTCTAACTAGATACTTTTTCCACAAAATAAAGTTTTCTGCCAATAACGTAATGGAACAGTGGTGACATTAATCCTGATTTAGAACTTTCTCACATAACTTCATCTGCTTATTTCCTTTAACAGAACATCTGTAGAACATCTATTCTTCCAGACAAGCACATGATAAAAATTAAATCTTATCATCTTGACCACACCTGCCAGGTTTTGGACATTATTGCTGATTTTCATATCAGTATTAAAGGGATAAAATTCAGGATACTCAAACTGCTACAATTTTGGCTAAAGATCACCAACATATTTTTTAGTCTATACCCAATAGCTCAATACCCAACCTGAACTATCCTCATTTAATAATTGTATGTTGCTCTTGTAATTTCTCTGCTACAATATTTTTGCTTTCATCTCAAAAATAAGATTTTGCTACTTGTTTTCCAGTAAGCCTTTTTTACATCAAATTCCATCCCAGCTTCAACAAACAGAACCTTCAGTACAACAGGGGAAAATGTTAGTACTTGCAGAACTTCATGTACAACCCATTCTTTTCATCATGAATCAATACAATCCAGAGTTCACATTCTGTTTTGGACTTATCTTTCCCTGAATTCCTTCTGGTAGGTTTTATTTATACTTTTACTTTTTAATTTTACAGAAAATCTTTAGCTCCATAACTCTCCATGTCTTAAATCCACTCTTAAAATACAATATCATACTTAAACCTTGTATTTTGCAAATGGAATCCCTAATTATGAAAGATTTGTTTTACTTAACTTGCATGTGGACTGTAGAACACAGCTCTTTGTTCCATGTTGTTTAACAACAAATAAACATATAAATCTATCTCCAATGTGCTATACAGTTATCACAACACTCCTGGAAATACCATAATCTCATATATCAGGAAATTGAAGAAAGAGATCAAGAAGTTAAACCCAAGGCCACAGAAGGAGTAAATGTCAGAGGAGGGATTTGAATTCCTGCCATATAGGCCTGTGCTGAGACCACTAGAACAGCAAGCCCACAGCTACATACATACACAACTCTAAGCAACTCATCAAGTCAAGTACTTTGGGATGTGTAAAAGTATTAGATAAGTGAATAGATAATGCAAATGAAATATAAATTAAGTAAATATAACAATATTCAAGGACTGTAAAAATGTAGATGATTAATAGACCATAATGGCTTTTTAGAGACTTTAAACTAGAGGAACTTTAGCTACTTGACATGGTTAGAACTCCACCAAAGTCAGTGAAGGTACTGTAATTTAGAACAGCTGAGGATCTAGACACTTGCATCCTACAGCATCAAGCAAATCCTGCTCTGTATTCAAGTCTACATCATGAAGTTATAGCACATATCACATCCTTAAGAGCCTTTATGGTCTAATGAGTCAGAAAAGATGCTGTATACTATTCTCAATGATTCCAAAACTTGTATAAAATTGCTCTTGCACAATTTCCCATTGCTTTTAATGGAAGACATTTGAGTAAACTTTTCACAACGTTATATGAAACACTGGATACTGTTTTGTAAATCCTCTTCTGCTATTTGGGAGAAATACTGCAGTTTTATTGAACTCTGCAACTTTTTCTCACTCCTTGCCACCATGGAAGTATTTCCTGAGTGAAGGTTGTCAAAGGATTTTGAAAGGTTTCAAAATGCATAAATTTCAGAAGAAAACCTGTTTAGAATGCTTAAAATAGCAGAGGGAAAATGGTTAGTGGTCCCTTAATGATTGTTTCAGTGATCTTTGAAGCCGAGGTTCTCACTGCAAACCTGTGTTCCCAAGAAAGATTCCACCTAGCTATATCATACATCTCTGTAGGTATCTCTTCCAGCAGTATTTGGAAGATAACATGTGACAGGAGAACAAATGATATAAGCAACTGCCTTACTTAAAACTTCCTCTCTCAACAACTGCCAGAATATTTCCCACAGGTTTGTTTCATTTGGCTTGGTTTTTTGTTGTTGTGGGGTTTGGGGCTTTTTTGGTTGTTTGCTTTTCTGTTGTTGTTTTTTTGTTTGTTTTTTAAATAAGGGATTTTTTTTTCTTTTTTTACTAAAAAGGTGAAGAATGATCCACTCCACAAAGTTTAATGGTCCAAACTCCCACAGTATTTAGTCCCTGGTTGAGCCTTGGACCTGTTATCAATTCAGCCTGCAGCTCCCTAGAAGTAGGATAGTTCAAAGAAGCTAAAGAATTTTCTAAAATAAGATATCTGTACATTTCTCATTGTCAGAAATTATATAGGCTTTTTGGAGACAGCAGGCCTGTATGCAAAAATCTTTTCCCAGACATATATACAGACTGGAAAGGCTGGACAATACCAGAATTTAAAAACTGTTCAAAAATTAATTTTTGTTTGCCATATTTTCTGTGTTTCTAGAGACATATACTCACAGGGAAATGCATCCATAATAGGTCTATGTGAACAACATTTAGCACAACATCCACATGGTTATGCAGTAATACACTAACTAAATAAAGTTGTCTTCCCCAGATGCCCGAAGTTACTACAGCATACACTGGACTATATATTTGTGGTTAGAACAAAGAAACTTCACTATAATACATTGCAGCAGTGTTTGACATCAGTAATTTACATACTTTTCTAAAAGACTGATCATTACTTTTGTTTAAGACTTGTGAAAAAAATCAAAACTTTCTTGGATCAAGATGTTGTCTGCCTACATGAACGTCACAGGCAGATTACATTTTCAAAACAGGAATTTATAAAAAAAGAGAAAAATGCCCACCATCTCAATTGCAAAGCAAACCAAATATTTTTACAACAAATATAAGATAAACCAAGTCTCTGTTTAGCATCTCCCAAGAAATACCACGTCCTCAACTTCCACTAAAGTCAATGGGAATCAGGGGTGTTCAATGAATCTCAGGAGGTATTGAACACTTAATACAACACAGCCCTACATGTACAGATGTAAACACATTAAAGAGGGGTGTCATAATATAAACACACCATCACCATGATAATCCTGCAAATTAAAAGGCATTCTAAAGGTAACCTTTAGTTTGTTGGGTTTTTTTGTTTGGTTGGTTTGTTTTTTATTGTTCTTGTATTTTTTTTTTCTTCTATTGAATTATGGTCAAGGCAGCACCTTAACTGTTTCCACAATGGAATGAAACCAGTGAAGTGGAATGCACATAAGAAAGAAATTGCTATTGATCTCAGCCCAGGCCACACCATGCCTTGCATAGCAAATGGTTTCCATTACCTTACTATCTTAAGATAATTAATGTGCAGTCACTGCCCCTATCTTATGTTATCGGTCATTTTGATACTGTTCAATTTCTATCAGGCAATTCTACATTTTAGACGGGAGAGGCTTCATCAATAACTGTCATTTGATGATAATTTTATAAGTCACGATGCCACCTACCCCATCTGTAATATATGCTCTTCATAGCTGATTGACTATCTGCTACACAAACCCCCCCTCTTCAATATACTTTGCAACACAATTCTCTTTTTTAATTATTACTATAAAATATATTAAACCTTGAGAAAAATCTTTGCCTCTTTCAACATGATCTCTTGTTTTGTTTCCCTGAGAAGTTACTTTTTTAATTTAGCCAGTGATATACTGTACATATTTCTAACACTGCAGAATGAATTCTTTTATTTTATAATCATACCATGATGCTATTTTACAAACATATCATACTACAATTTTAATAAAGTTCCCATTATGTGGAATTAATAACTTCATTTCAGAAATCTATGCAAAAACTTAACATGTTAGCTCACACTTTCTCATGACATAACATACGGTATATAGAAATATTACCTTTACCATAATATGGCTTTTTGACATGGCCGTCACTTGGTTTAGGCTTCCTGTCATCTCCAGAAAGATGTCTTGGAGACTGTTCCTCAAATGATCTCATATTATCCCTCCTTCCAGCTTCCACTGCCATTTTTTCTCTCATGGCTTTTGCTCTCTCAGTTTCCAAAGCAATTGCTTTCTCAAGAAGGGTTAAGTTACCTTTTGTCATATCAAACACTTCTTCAGACCTATCTGAAGTAATAGAGGTGGTATCATCGTCTCTTTCATGACAACCATCCTCCTTGGCACAGCTAGAAAAAGTCCTAGATCTGGGGCTCAACTGTTCTTCAAGTCTCATTAGGTTCATCATATCAGAGTAATTCCGGTCTGGTGTTCTTCCTTGGAAGTCATCTTCTTGCCTGACATGCTGACGAGTGTTCATGTTTTGCTGTTGATTTCTTTCCTGTGGGTTTGTCTCACTGAGTTTCCTAGCCAGATCAAAACACTGGTTCCTTAAGCACTCCAAACTGCTGAGACACACCTCTTCATCACTCTCCTCCACTATTTTTTCTGTAAGTCCATTGTTCACAGGCTTCCCTAGCATTACAAAGTTCATATTCCTATTGTCTTGCTGTGAAGTATTGTCTGCATAATTTCTGTCATTAATATTTTCTGAAAGCACTACACCATGTCCTTGTGCTAATAATTTAAGGGAGTCCACTGTTTCCCTAACAACATCACTGTCTAAATCTAAACTCAGCTCACTTTTCCGACCGATATTTTCATTTTTGTCACTATCATCTTCCAGACTATTAGATGTATTGCTGTTCATTTCTGATTCTGTCCTGGCTCTGTATGCTGCATCCTCTGCAATTTTGCCAAGATTTAACAAAGACTTGGCCACCAGTTCATCGTAATTATCATACTCATCATTATTGTTATCGTCTTTTTCTGTGTCTTGCATTATTCGAGTATTGTGACAATTCATTTGATGGTCTTCTGCATAAAAAACAGAAACAAAGAAAGAAACAAAGAAAGAAAGAAAAAGGAAAAGAAAAGAAAAGAAAAAAGTGGCTACAATTGGAACTGTTGTTGTAATTGCATGGACAGAAAACAAACTGCATGTCAAATATTGTTAATCATACAGCAATTCTAGAACACTATGGCTGACCCATTTGAACTGAATTCTCTGTAGTCCATTGGGCTATTTTTGTTTATTTGCTATTCACATGAATTTCTTTCACAGAACTGATGAAAAAAAGGCAATCAAAATGATAATTACTACTACTGCTAAATATTATGGCATAAATACTTATAGTTTCTCCTTTTACTTCTATATTCAGTTTTATGGGATTTCTTACAATCACATTATTCAGATGACACAATCGCCTATGTTTCCCCCATTTCTCACTCCTATATGTCCTGTAAATATGGTAGATGGCAAAGGAGTGAATACTACTGGATTTATCCTCTTACTGGTGAATGCCATTCACCAAAAGAGAAAAAGTATACTCAAAGTAGGAAGATGTCACATTTTTAACACCATACACACCATTAACACTAATTGACCAATAGCTATACACAAAGATTAAAATGGCATTTTACTTAGTGGATCTATCAGTAAAATCAAAATCTCTCAGTTCAACTGTGGAGAAGTTAAGAATTTTAAAGGAGTTGTTTTATGAAAGGTGGATAGAAGGAATTATATGCACAATATAATTTTAAGTAAATATACTAGTCCAAATTTTAGTCATATGTGTATGACTATATATGTCATATTTATGGATGGGCTGTTATTTACTGTTTTGTGTACTGTAACAGAAGGTGCAGAGTTACCACATTTTACTCGGCTTTGTTCTAGTAACTGTTGAATAACACAAGGAGAGCTTAATAAGATGGAGCCAGTGAGAGGCCCTGAGGAGGAGATTCACCTCACCTCACCTAACATCTACATCTACATCTACATCTACATCTACATCTACATCTACATCTACATCTACATCTCCATCCATGGTTCTGTCCTTAGTCAGTAAGAGAAGCAGACACTTTACGGGCACAGTGCATCTGATCTGGTTAAGGTATCTTCTTGAGAATAAAACTAATAACCACTAGAAGTGCCTGGTTCTCTTCATTGACAACAAAGGGACTCAGACTTGATGCCCACCTTAAAGATACCCATACTCAGATGAATATAATTCACAGAGCATCTTCTGGTATCCCATGTTCACTCAGAAGTTATGTCATTATTAAACCCAGTCTTAAAACACACATTCATAATTCTGGAGTGATGAACATTGCATCACTTATATTTTAATAACTGGCTATTATTCAATAAGCTATATTTCAACATTTTCCAGCACTGGAAAAGAAAGATCTGTCACTACAGTGACATGTTAGGCCAGTTTTTCAGCTGGTGCAAACTGGAAGAAAACAGTAGAGCTAGGATAATTAACACCTGCTCAAGAGCAAGTTCATCAACTTCTGATACCATCTTTTCAGCTTAGATGTATTTTCAACACTAGTACACCTAAAAACATAGCAATTTCTGAAGTGTGGCTCATATTTTGGGTTAAACAAACCAAAGTGGGAAATTTCAGGTAGTAGGTGGCTTATACACTAACATTTTGGTAATAGAAAATAGTCTTTGATAAAAATAGCTTTTATGTCAGTAGACAAGATAATAAATCAAGAGTGTAAATACAAAGCTTAGCAGCACAAAAATTAATATTTCAGCCACAAGATAGTATTTCTTCTACACAGTGGTTAGGGATCCTGGGATGATAGTAGGCTGTAGTTAAGCAGCAGAACTGGTTGATGACTAGGCTATGTCTAGAAAAAAAATGCTCTAATGGTAAAATATTTTATCTTACATATTATCTGCTTGAATACAGAGGAAAGATAATTAATAAGGAAGATTGTATATTATTTCTACATCACAAGATATTCCAAGCTAGCAGTGGGTTATCTGTTTATCATAAAAGGTGGTTTTATTTTAGTTGCTTGTTTTTCAAGATCGTCATAATTCATTTATGTTTCAGTGCAACAAAAATTAAGGGTATCCAAGTATCAGATTTTCAGTGTGTAAGTAAGGACCGCCACTTACACTTCCTGTTTGAAAAATGTCCATCTTGAATAACTGAATAGAAGAAGGCAATGAAGGCTTAGTGGATAACTAGTCTGTGCTATTTGAAAAGCAAATACACTAATACTTTTCTAAAGTAAAATGTACAAACAAGTCCCACATTAATTTATATATTAAGGATAAAACCTGGCGCCAAGGAGATTGTTCCATAGAAACTGAGGCTTTTGTAGGGTGCTTCTTCTAACTACACTAATGGGCAGTCAGATGCAGCAAAGAAACATAGAAGTAATTAAAGAAGCAATAAGCTATAGCTCCAAAATAGCCAGTGCCTTCAAGTTTAGGATGAGGTATCAACAAACACTGGTGAAATCCACCCAAATCTAGCTGTAATATGATATTGAAATACAAAGTAGAAAAAAAAATTCTCAAGTCATCCTGAGAACTGCTCAGGTATGCAGTGATTATTCTAGGCCAACTTTTGAAATGTGAAAAGTTTCAGGGGTTGTTTCTTAAAAGAGGGGGCTGTGTTTGTAAATGATCACCAAGGGGAGGAATATGTTATACCTTGCCTCCACAAGTGAAAAGTCAAAATATGAATCATGTACTGCATGACAGAAGACATCTAAATTCCTTTTGAGTAGGTAAGCTGGGTGAAAGCTGTAACTACAGTATTTTTTATTCTGTTTGTTCGGCTATATCCTTTTCTGGTCTCCCATTCATTCAGTCATAAAATGAAGAAGGAAAAGGTAGTGGAAGAGAAGAAAGTGTAAAGCACTAATCCCAGATGAGAGAGGCAGGAAAGAAAAATATTTAAATAAGTTTCATTTCTCATATTTTAATTTTTGGCCTTTTTTTGCATCTCCTTTCTTTAACAACTATTTTATCCATGTCTCTTATCTACATGCAGCAGTTAATTTTAATGAGGAAGATATTTATGTATGCCATGTCATCTCCTCAATAACAGTTGCATTCTAAGCTTGCTCTGGTGAGGCACCTGTATCATCTGTTTATCAATAAGAAATTTTAAATACTGAATCAGTTTGTGTATTAGTTAAAAGTCTTCTAGGAAGTATGTTACACTAGCAGCTCTATTTGAATTATATGCCTTTTCTTTGATTCAGTTCTGTAAATTTTGATTTTGCTTTCATTTCACATTTCTGTGATTCCTTAGATTTGATCTTTAACTCAGTAACTACCTTCACAATGTGCTGTTTAATGGCTGTCTGTTAAATGACTGCAAAACCCGGAGAGGTAAAAGATTTACTCTACCCCTTGCATAAGTTTTGGAACCAGTGATGCAAACTAAAGGTTTTAATTTTGTGAAGAGACTGAGTTTGTCTCACAAAGATACAAGCTATCCAGTTTAGGTGAAGAACACACAAAGTTATATCCTTTTTATCTTAACTTTAGGGTTGCATGGACAAAGAATACACAACACAGTTTAAAAAGAATATCAGATTATTCTAGCCCTCTTCCACAAAATATCATGACAATTTAGATATTCTAGATTGTAAATTTGTTCTTTTTAACTCCCAGTAGATATAACAAATGGCAGGAGAAAATTATAGTAGGAGTAGTGTAGAACAGCTATTAAGAGCTGTAAGCCTTTAGCCCTTTAGCCATTTCAACAGAAGTGCACTTGTATTGTGCTAAAAAAAGTGAATAATTTGATTTCTTATTGCACCTTTCATCCAAGGATCTCAAAGCACTTTACAAACATTATTTTAAAAAGCCTCACAACACCCCTGTGAGGTAGGTATTTTAACCCCATTTTACAGATGGGAAATGGAGACACAGAGAAGTTGAGTGACTCTTTCCATGTCATACCAGGAGTCATGGGAGAATAAGAATTATAGCCTCTACATCCTTGACTGTTTCCTCCTTTTGTTCCTATCACATCCAATTTTAAGCAATATTTTGTCAGAAGAAATGGCTTGCTGGTTTTAGTGTAGGGAGTCATGCAAAACAGCACCTTCTTTTTGAAAAGGAAAATACACAGCATTTAGATTGAGAGATTCTGCAGAGAGAGGCAATGATACTTTAGAAATAGCAGCTACATTCCTACCAAAGGACATAGACTTCAGAAACAAGACTTTCCAGATCTGTGATCTGTGTATCAAATTACTCACTTTTCTTCCAAGCATGGGAAAACATGATGGCTAGGAAGCTGAGCCTATATGTGGTCACACAGGCTTCCTGCCCAGATGGATTGTTTCATTATCCAGGCAGCATTTCCTGATTTAAAACACTTCACTGCTCTTGCCACTGCTACTTGTCAATTCCTAAGTGCTCAGAACATGATACTACAGCATCACCATTCTTCTCCCTTTAAGCTGTAATACAAAGTACATGCACACATCGCCACATTACAGTCTCTGATAGCTGGCCTCTGAGAAACATTTATCAAGACAATGTTGGCACAAATGAATTCCGAATCTTAGAAAGTAATGGCATAATATGGGGAGGTGGATTTGTACAATTTGTACATTGCTATCTTGGGGGAAATCTTGTGAGTAAGGAAACTGAAGAGGTGGAAAGCTCAGTGAGCTCTCAACTTCTCCACTGCACATGGAAGAAACAGAGGACCTGTGTAACTCTCCAAGGACCTAAGCAAGTTCTCCTAAAAGTCTAAACACTCCTACTGGCATGGGATTTGGATTAGAGCCCAAGCATTTGCATATGCCTATTACAGGGATGCACCGAACTCTGAAGTTGACCACGTGCATGAAGAATCCTTTCTTCATCTCTGCAAAATTTTCTGAAGTTCTTTTATACTGGAAGTGCTATAGGTAAAGACCCAAGCAATTTGGTTGTTATAACAATTGATTTCTTTATGGACCTTATATACTTAATGGAAATCAAAAGAAAAAGATAACTGTTCACTTAGTTAATTGATTCTCTCTAGTTATTCCATTGTATTCCATTGTATTCAAATTTTTTTTCCACTTCTCCTCCTCAGCCTGCTACAACTACTTACAATAGTTATAATACTGGGACTTATTGTTTAGACTTTACTACAATTACAGTGTTCAATTAATAACCAATGCTCAAAGTAAAATAAATGGAGAATAGAAGTCATTAAGCGTGACAAGGAAGTTCTGAGCTGAAGAACACAGCACGTCACAGTAGGAGTCAGTATTATAAATTAATAGTGAGGACTACAGTGCATCAAGCCCATATAGACCTTTAAGTATTCACAATTTGCTGCCTTATGTATCTTTTCATTCTTTTTTTTCCATTATGTTTTGATCTTTTCATCTTCTACAGGTTCCACATTTTATTTGGTTTTGCTTGCTGAAAATTTAAGCACTACATTTTCTTTTCTAGTTTTTTTTTTAACTTTTCCCTAAAGAGCAAAAGTGATCCTCACAGATCTGAATTTCTTTCCTTTTGTGGAGTGATTACTAACACATAAAGACATTTCTTTTAATTCACCTTCTTGCCATTTAAACATGTTTTAAAAAGAATATTAATACATAATTTTGGTATAAAAGCATATTTAAGATTTAGTTTTCTGTACAAATCAGTGTATTCTTGTCTAAAGGCAGAGGTGTTTTACAAAACTGAAATACTCCTTTTTTTTGTCATTTGTATGACCTCTTATTATGCCTCTGCTTATGTCACACCTGCATGAATAACATCCTGATCTACAAATGTTCACATTAAGTATTGGTAGAATATGGATGTTCTTACTTGGATTATCCCTATAAATATAAAGGCAGAGAACATCAGGTAATACAGAGCAACACACTTTTAAAATTTTTTGTCATTTGTTATTCATCCATGTTTTCCCAATCCAAATCCCTACGAGCTACCTGTATCAGTACAGTTTTGGAAAAGGATCTAAGGACATCTGACAGGTCCTCTGACAAGATCATGGCTGAGGTAATTTTGCTTCAAGTGCCAGACTGCGAGAGCTTCTTAAAGGTTATCTAGGTTCTGACTTGAGCCAATATGTTTAAGGTCTTGTCATTTCACCACATGATATTGCTTCCCTTTCTTTGATCTTAAGAGATTGTCACATGCTATTGACAGTGCACTGGTGCAATGGAATCATGCAGTAGCTGAGGCTGGAAGGGACCTTGGGAGGCTATGTGGTCCAACACCTGCTCAAAAAATGTGCCAGCTTAGAGCAATTATCAGGGCCCTGTTCTGTCAGTTCAGCTTTAGAGGTCTTCCAGGAAAGAAATACCATGGAATCGCTGGGAAATCTATTCCAGTGTTTGGCCACTGCCATGGTGAGAAATTCATTCTTATTTCTAAATGGATTTTTTTACACTTGTGTCTTATTCTTACACTACACACTTATATCTTCTCTCCACTCTCTATACAAGTATCTGAAGCTTAAGTTCTCCCTGTAGCTTTTTCCTCCTCGAGTGAACAAACTAGGGTTTTTTCAGTGTTTCTGCATATCATGAGGTCCAACTCTTTAATTATCCTGGTTGTTCATCACTGGACTCCAATATTTCAAGATTTTCTTGTGTTGATGAGCCCAAAACTGGACTTACTACTCCACATACAAAAGTGTAAGTCCTGTATAAAATGGAATAATCATTTATTTTTCTTTTGATTTCTGTTTCTCAAATATTTTCATCCTGACAGCCAAACATTATTTCCAAAAGTCAAAAAGCAATGAATTTTCTGGAAATTATCTTGTTTTGCTCCACCACAGAGGCAGCAGAAAATACTTTTCTGTTACCTACAGGCATCCCTTAAGTAGCAAAGGTCCCTGATTGGTATGAAGCCTTCTTGTTTGGTTTGCAGTATCTGCAATATTTGGTATAAAATCAGTATTTTTAGGTTTGAGAAGGAACTTGCTGAGATGATCTAGAAGTGATAGGTGAACAGAAGTGGATATGCAGGGTTTGCAAGGGCAGGACAATTTAGCCATTCCCTCCCACCTGGTCCACATTTCTTTGTGAATCAGGTTTAGGCAGCCCTTAATTGTTTTAACTTGGCTTCTGTCTGGGCAGATAATGAGATGGCTTTAGCTGACAACTGGCATTCATTTCATTCTACTTTTTCTCCCAGGAAGTCGATATGAGGGAGGCAAGATATTTTATCTCATAGCCTTATAATGATTCAGTGGAGTTTGGCAGTTTCTTGCCTTCTCTTAGGGTTCCACAGCTCAGCAGGGCACCAGGCAATGAGGAAGCCAAAGCTATTCTCCAGACACTGGGATACAGCAGGAGGACAGCAGGGGAGCAGAGGACCAGCTGCACTGATGGCAGAACACCCACGTAGAGAACTCTTGGTACAGAATTTCTCATGGGGCTATTCCTAAGATTACTCCAGAGACAGTGACCCATGCCTAATCCCTCTCTATATTCATTGCTTTACAAAGCATGCAGCCTGAAGGACACACTTTTAGTTTATAAAGCAGTATTTTCTTTCTCACACACAAATCTCTGAGATGAGAGGTTGGAATCTTTAGTATAGGGAGACATCATCTCTTTTTACTGTTTTCATTTCAATTCAGATCTCTGACTCAGTGTCAGGCCATACAGAACATGTCTCTGTACGAACTACACATCTAGATTCCATTTACAGCTAATGGACAAAACATGCATCCTGGGATATGATTTTTCATCCTAACCTAGGTATCTATAGTAGATTGGCTGAATTATCCCCTAAAAGTGACTATTTATCTTGATTGATTAACAATTAAACTGAATCCTATCCTTATTGCTTTTACTCAAAATTTTCAAGTTGATCCTTGCTGAATTTCAGTGGTATCTTTAGTATGCCACAGTAGGAACTGCTGAGTGGAAGGAATGAGGAACTACCCAAAATGAACTATCTTTTGGTTGTGGATAGACAAAGATATATCAGGAAAGGCTGGTGTGGATGGGATACTACGGATACTTTGGATGGGACATATGCTTATGACTGCATGCTTTGCATTATTGTTTGGTTTCCATTATAAGTTTAATTACTTTTTAGTTGTGTTTGATTATCAAAGAAAGCTTATTTTGCTTTGATAAGATGACCTGACTGGCCAAAGGGACAGAGGCACATATCACTACCATTCTAGAGGATGAGAGAACCTCATCTAAAACATGGAATCATTGAAATTTCTTCTTTGTGTCTCTCTTCAGTTCAGTGCTAAGGAATATGGAAAACAAAGACATCTATATGCACAAGTGCCAGACATTACTTCATCTGAAATGTAAACCTTTTAGTTAGAGTGTTTGTTTCTTTATTTTTATCCCTTCATCTAGCTTTTTAATCTTTTTGTCTCGTTCCCTATGTTCTCATGACAGGGAAGGCTGAGTAATAATCCATAGTATAAGAAGGAAGTAAATACAAAGGATTCTTTACCTCTTTGGTTATAGCTCTCTATTATTAATATTCTGTTCTGTCCCTATTAATTAGGGACAGAAGAATAAACGGACAAATGGAACGTGATTATTCATGCTGATATACTCTTAGTGAGGCTCTGGCATGATTTTGACTTGAGTGACTTAGCACTTTTCCAGCAGTGTCCAGATGAAAAGGTGCTGGTTAGGGATCATTCCCAAGGAGTTTGAATGAGGTGAACATATTTTGGAAGGTAAAAGATTAGCTGTATATGCACCCAAATCACACAACAGTCGAACTTGGCATTAAATGAGTGGACTATGGCCTGTTTTACTCACTCATTTAGATGTAGTCATCAATTAATGTGACTGAAGGGAAGAAAGCAGGAAAACCCATAAGCCAGGATCAATAGAAAACACATTTCAGAAGGAATGAGTAAGGCAAATGTGAACCATTTACCGTGGGTTTGCATGGCAAGGTTTTGGTAACAGGGTGGGCTACAACTTCCAGCAACTTCCCCCATGTTCAGGACAGTCAGTGCAAGCCAGCTCCACAGTGAACCCACTGCTGGTGAAGGCCAAGCCCATCAATGATGGTAGGAACACCTCTGTGATAACATATTTAAGAAGAAAATGTATTGGGTAGAAGTAATTGCAGACAGAGAAGAGTTGAGTAAGAATATGTGAGAGGAACAGGAGGGGTAGGAGATGCTCCAGGCGCTGGAGCAGAGATTCCCCTGCAGCCCATGTTGTAGACCACAGTGAGTCAGGCTGGCCCCTGCAGCCCACGGAGGTCCATGGTGGAGCAGAGACTCACCTGCAGTCTGTGGAGGACCCCACATCTGAGCAAGTGAATGCTTGAAGGAGGCTGTGACCCTGTGGAGGCCTGCACTGGAACAGGCTCCTATCAGGATCTGTGGCCTTCTGGAGAGAGGAGCTCATGCTGGAGCAAGTTTGCTGGACTGCTGACTGCATTGAGGACCCACACTGGAGGAGTCTGCTTCTGAAGGGCTGCACCCTGCAGAAAGGGACCCATGCTGGAACAGTGTGAAGAACTGAAGCCCATGGGAAAGACTCGTACTGAAATTCATGGAGAACTGTCTTCCATGGGAGGGACCCCACACTGGAGCAGGGGAAGGACTCCTTTCCCTGAGAAGGAAGCAGTGGGAGAAACAACCTGTGATGAACTGCCTGGAACCCTCGTTCCCTATCTCCCTGCACCCCTGAGAGAGCAGGTAGACCCTGGAAAAGGGGCTTCATTTTGCTTCTCATTATCCTACTCTGATTTTCATTGGTAAATTCAAATAATTTCCCCAAGGTGACTCTGTTCTACCTTTGATGGCAACTGGTGAGTTATCTCTCGCTGACTTTATCTCAGCTGAGGAGGGGAATGATAAGAGTGGCTCTGGTGGACATCTGGCATCTAGCCAGGGTCAACCCTGGCCAATCATGCTACTCCAGTCAGCCAAGAACACATATACAATGGACCTCAAAAAAGAGAAAATGGTGACTCAATGGGTCTTAGCTAGCTACAAAGAGTCTTTAGTAGCTTCTGTTTATTTTCCACCTATGTGTACAGATGGCCTATATGACTGGAAGTGTGTAAGAATGAGAGTAGAGTACCAGACACCTGTCAAATGCAGGAAATGTATGATATAGTACCAGATATAGACCACCTTTTATGTCACTATGCCATCTGCAAAGATATTTCCAGTGAGGCTCTTCCAAGTACCTGTTCACCTAAAGTCCTCGCACAGCTCCCATTTTAGAAATTGAAGGATTTCACACTGCTGTTCAGATCTGCACTGGAATATCTGAGGAACGCTTGTATCTCCTAAAAGGAGAGTATTTGCTGGACAAAAGTAACAACTTACAGACTTACATACGTTTCTATACATTTGCAACTAAATATGTACCTACTAGCTATGATAGCAGTGGCTTTGTTGCCAGTCTCACAGTGTCTAAATTAAGTACAGCAGCACAGCCTCAGTGCACGGCATCTCTGCTTAAAATAAGTATCCTTGAAGAAGCAACAAATAACAACAACAAAAAAAATCAATCAAATAACCACAATAGCCAGTTTTCCAAAACACATGCACGTAGATACAGAGACAATCTTACACCATACAGAACTAAAACCTGAGTCTGAGTCTGGTGTCAGGATGCTTCAGCCTAGAAGTTATTGTGCTGGAGTTCTCTGGTGAAAGTAATGTATGTGAGATAAAGCCAATACCTTTACTTCTGCCTGAAATCATTCCTCGTTTTATTTTTTTCACTTTAACATATTGTTCCCTTTCAATTGCCTTTTGTGTGATTATTTTTAAGTTCTCATCTCATTAACTTAATTATCTGTGAACTAAAGTATCTAAGCTATTTAGGAGCCAACGGAATTAACCTATCCAACATGAACTTTCCCCCCCTCTTCCTTTGTATCTGGTGCTGTATTATGTTTTATGACTTAAAATGAATTTATAAAATGGAACTGCATCAAATGCATTCCTAAAACACAGTTAAACTGTGTACATTATTTCTACACTGCCCATCTTCTCAAAGATGTGCAAGATTTCAAGCAAAAAACTTACTTGCCAGAGGACAGTTATTCTTTCTTTAATAAATACATTGCTATTACTTTTAGTTATGCATTTTTAAAACAGTTAGTAATTTTGGCTCATTGCTGTTTGTATCTTATACAGACATTAAGCGTAGTTTAAAAATCCTTGTTTACAATATTATAAAAATTCTCAGAGTCTTCACATATTGGATGGAGTTCTAAAAGTGCTCTGCATGTGTCTAGTTCTGATTCTACTAATGACAATAACAAAGAATCCTATCATTAAGAAAAAAGACACAGTAAGCTACTTCACACCATGAACTATAGGAAAATGCTCACATATAACTAGGGAGGAGAAAATATAACAGAAAAAATTGTGCTGCATTGCCTGTGGGTGTGGGTATTTTGTTTAGCCTTGATCTTCCATCTTAAAGCCTTTTAACTGTTAATTTAAAGATTCCACATAATGCAGATTCTTTATGGCAGCTTTCACATCTGTCATATCCTGCTGTCCATGAAGGAATCCTAACAGCATATTTCATTTTCTCTCTGCAGTATTCCCATGCTGACCTCCTAAGTGTCTCTTTACATCTTGCTGCATTTTGTTTCCTTCATATGTTCTGTCATCCCTTTTACATTTGGAATTTATTGTTTCCATTTCTGTGTCCAAAGACTTTCCAGTCACTGAACCAAACTCTTTCTTAAACTCGTATCATATCTTTAATGGGGATTTCAACAAGAATCACTTTAAAAAAACCCTTATGAATACCAGCAGTAATTTCTAAAACACCTCCAGATTAGACTTCTCATGTGGCGTGTTGTATAGAAAGGAAGAGTCATATTTCTATTTTTCTTGGTGATACAATTACGTCTGTACTCATCTGTGCCTTAAACCTGGCAGACACCTTAACACTGATCAACTCAAAGCTCTGCTTTGATGAGTACAGCTCCAGCCTTACAATGCTCTCTGCCCATCTGCTATTTAAGCACCAAAAGATTCTAACACTGAGTCTTTTCATACATAAGTTTCCAAACAAACCTAATCCAATAGGTATGCTCTAATGCACACCTGAAATAAAAAGGCTTCCCATTAAGTGTTGCTTTGACTGGCTTGTTTAATTTGTAGCCAAGCAAAGAACAGCTTGTTTTCTTCTTCACTTCCCCTGCTCACCCCCACCTGCCCATCGCCCAGGTTAAGCACATTGTTTAGTGGGTCACTCACTAAAGAACCAGAAGAGTCAGAGTATAAGCTCTCATGGTTTGTATAGATGGCATACCATAGTTCCCAAAAACATTTGCTAGTCACCACAATAAAAGCTAGACTGGATTCAAGGTCCATTAGGAAGCAGAAAACACAAGAGAAGAGTAAGACCCATACTGGGTTTTTTAATGATATTTGGTATTTTTACGCTATTTGGTATTTCGGGAAAAATACAATGTCTTTATTGTAGATATTATACAAGGACACTTGCCTTGAAGACAGAAATACAGTGGCTGTTCCCTGTGCCCAGGACTGATTTTGTAGCCTAATATTAAGAAGTCAAGTCATAAGATAGTTACAGGGTCCTTGGAGCAAAGAGAGATCTCAGCATGGCCTGCTTTCTCAGGAGAATGACCCACTTTGGCCTATGGCAGTTCTTGAACGTTTTTTCTAGGGTGTGATAGAGCTCATCAGCTTGTGTAAGAGCATTCCCTATGCAAAGCAGCCACTGGTCTAGTCTCCAACCTACTGTGTTAGGAAAGAAGGACATGTGGCATTGAACTCCTGCATCACTTGTTACGCTTAACTCAGGCACCTGCATTACAGATAAGGGCAGAACGTCCATTCTATTCTAATGTGAAACATTTATCTCACTCCACAATTTTAACAGGATCCTTGGTTCCTAAGACAAGATTCCAGTGTCTATTCATCTAAAAGTTGTCCTTTTAGGTTATATTTTGAGGACAGGACATTCATTGACTGTGCTCACTAGATAATAAACAAACATGACTATAAACTTTAGTATACTTTTTGTAAATCCAGCTTCAGCCCAATTCCTAACAGTCATTCCTAACAATGATCTGTTGTTCTCTATTTCCACTATTACTTTCAAAAATATTTTCTTCTCTTAATGATGGGAGGGCAAAGTTTTGTCCAACACATTGCAGTAGAAGAAGAAACAATTTTTAACTTTCCACTGGATGCCAGCCTTAAAGTTGAACAATGTTTTAATTATTGCAGATGACAGAATGACAATATTCTGTAAATCTTCAGCCCAGTTCTTTACAAAGTGTCCAAGAAATTGCTTAGCAGATGTATCTTGTGTATACAGAACTTCTATAATAAGTGGAGGCAGTTGGTGAAACAATAGATTTGATACAATAGAAATCAGAAGAATAGCAGTTGCACAGCTTGCCTTAAAGTATATATGACAAGTAGGGAATCTCACTACAGATGCTTTGCAATGACAGAACCCTAGTCTGACGGGCATGAGCAGCTTTGCAAACACTTCTGTGTTATGTGACTGGAAGTGTTCATGACACACAGACCTTGCCCTTGTTCTGTCAGTAATCCATGTCTGTGGAGCACAAGGAAGAAAACCTCTGCTTGATTTGTCTGTTTTTGTAATTGTAAGTTCAGTTCTCCTGTGGTGTTCCTTTAGTGTCACAGCAATACTAGTACTTACCCTTCCTATCTAATAGTATAGCCTGCAAAATTAAGCTTCTGGGATGACAGAACTATCAGATGATGAGTTCACCTAATAAACCCCCACTAGGTCTTGAGTTGTCAATCCTGTTAACTTTCTCTGACAGAGCCACCACAAGTTTTTGCTATAGCAATATTTACTGCAGACAGCATATAATATCTGCCACACTCTCCATGTGGTGGTATGAATACTTGAAATGCTTAATGTTAGTGGCTATTTTCAGTACTTTCTGCATAAAGCCTTAATGTACCACATAATTCAGAGGATTTAAACAACATTGACCAAACCTCATCTCCTTTAGGTGGTTTCTTTCCTATTATTAGTTGTTGTTTTTTTTTTTTGTATTCTGCTAAATGACCTGGCCTTCCTTGCTGTCCAGCTCACTAACTGTAGCTCCCAGAGCCACTCTCAAGGAAAAAAAATTGAAGAATACATTAATTTACAGAAGGGCAAGTATTTCTTGTGGTAACAAAAGACTATGTCATATGTGATATAAGTGACAAAAGAACAAATGTCAATTGTTTCGAGACCTGTAAAATAAGGAAGAAATGCTTCCATAGTACAAAAGTATTCAAAATTACATATATATGTTCATTACATAACAATGCTTTTGTTTCAAAAGAATTCTTTTTTAGGTTTATATATTTCAGTTAAACAAAATTTGAGGCATTTTCTAGGACTGCAAATTTGATTTGTGAGAATGGACATGGATCAGAAGAAATTATCAATCCAGTCTGTAATTTTATTTCATTTTATTATCTCCTGAAGGAGCTCTAATAAGGCTAAATTAATTCCCACAGTTACCAAATAGAGTGCTCTGCTTTTCAGGATGAAAAGCTACTGTTTGCGTTCACTCTTTTAGGACAAACACTATAAGCCCAGTGGGAATTGTGAACTAATAGGGTCATCAAAATTGCTCTTAGAGCTGCACCCTAAACACAAGAGGAGAAACAGGAACCTATAATACTGACCAAGCAAAAGTTATTTTAAAGCATCATTATTTCTGTAGTGTCAAGAAGGATTCACAGAGTCTGTGGTCACTGTGTAAGGTGCAGTACAGTGTGGGCAATGGACTCTTTGAAGTTGCACTGTGAAAGAAAATTCAAAGAGATCATGAAGAGTTCAGTTCTGTACAACCCCCAAATCTGTTTCTAGAAGTGATATATTCCAAATGTGAGACCTTCTACAACATCAGGTCATTTACAAATAGGGATGCAAAAAGCTGCTTTATAAATTGAGTTAATTATTGGTTCTTTAAAGCACTACATCATATAACAACTGGCTTATTGGCACAGTTGTGCCAAAACCAGGAGATCATTGGCAATGAACACGTTACAGAGAGTCTAAGTGAGAACAGAGCTACAGCTCTAAGACTACAGCACTTTAATTTCTTCTCCAATCCATCTTATTCCAGTAAAAATAATTTACTGTAAGATCTTGCCAGACAACAAATGATATAGGAAAAAATCAAGGATCCACTCAGCATTTTTCTGCAGACAGAAAGATGTAATGGAAATGCAGAAAGGACAGCCTTTTCTTGAGGATGCAACATGTGAGAATCCAAAGCAACACTGCTGAGACATAGTTCCTTTCCAAACCTGCTGCTCTGGCAAGACTAGAGAAAGCTTTGGTCACAGACAAGCCCTGAAACAATTTGACAGTACAATGGGCCCAACATCTCAAGTTCAGCTAACACTGAAGGAAGGGGTTAGTGTATTAAAAATACAAACAAGCAGCCCCATGCCATGTAAAACAGCTTCAGAATAAAGCAGCATTAAAATCAGATGTGGTATTAAATGTGTTCCTAGATGTTTTTACTAAGGCCTTCAGTTCAGATCCTGAACTCTTTACAATATGCCAATGTCCTCTATAGAATTTCTGCTTACATCAAACAAAGTTGTGTATGACAGAGATCTATAATCTGTCTCATCAAAAGTGAATAGTTTCTTTACACTGCAGAAAGATATAATTGAATAATTTGCTTTTGAAGGATCAGCTTTTTCAATCATTTAAGGCCTTTTATTTGTAGAAAAGGAGTTAAATATGAAAACCTTCACATGAGAATGGTACTTAAGTGTCTTTAGTGACTTTACTTGTGATACTTAAGTGACTTTAAAAGTGGAAGTTAAGATGGAGAGGGCTATAGAAGATTCTAGACACAGCCTAGAAGGTTCACTGAGCTTCTGAGTTAAACATTCAAATTGAAGGAAGTCTCCTAAAACAGTTCTTCAAACAGAGGAAAAGTTAGGGATGACATGTGCAACATATGTGAACTCTACTGACATAAAGCTAATCTTGATTTGTCTTGATGAAAACAAGCTCAGCATCAGACCCAATCTTATTTCAGATCATTAAAAAATTATGTTTAAATAATGCCATTTAATGAGTTTAATTTATATTGTCTATGTAGAGTAAAGACCTTGAGCATGGAACACGGTAAAAAGCAGAATTTACTAAAACTTGAGTCATATTTAAGCAATCAACAAACCAACCAACCGACCAAGCAAGCAAGCAAGCAAGCAACCAACCAACCACAAACCTAAAGCAGTAATAAAAAGATCCAAACTTTTTCCACAAGAACTGGAAGTATCCAGGGAGTATTTACCAGCTATCTGTTTCCCCACCCTATTCCAACAACCTTGAGGTTTCCAGGCCTGAACTACCAGTACCAAATGTTTTAATTGTGTTATTTCCAACAAAAACTTTTAGGGAAAATCCTGAGTCTGAATCTCTCAATATGAAATATAAACACTAAACAGCAGAATATATTGTAATCCATGCTTGCTTCTTCAACAGAAAAAGCAGGTATCACAGATTCACAGAATATTCTGTGGGAGTTGGAAGGGAACTCCAAGAATCAAGTGCAACTCTTAAGGAAATGGCCCATAAAGGGATCAAACACACAGCCTTGGTATTATTAGCATTATACTCTAATCAACTGAGTTAATCTCAGTATCAATAAAAGTTCTTACCCTGAGCCTTGACTCAATGACTCCCAGGCTTGAACACTTAACCAGGCCAGACTGGTAACTAGACCAGAAAGGTAACTTTAACTTTTCATCCAGAGGAAAACAATGCAATGGCCAGGATAAATGTCTTCCAACAGCAACTCTGTTTTTTCTTTTCTTCAGGTTGTTATTATTAGGATGTGAGACACTCTAAGCACAGGGTACCTTCTTTTTCAAGGTACAGTACAGCAGCCAAATTTATTAGCAAAGAGTTTAGATCTGCTTTGCCTTATGTAAACATCCGGTATTTTTTTAGTCTTCTTTGGCCCTGAAAAAGACACTTTTCCCCATATACATTGTCTTAAGCAGTGAGATTATGCTTTCTGGTCCCTTAATTTAAAGCCATAATTTACTTCTACTAGGTGTTTTGTCTGTGAGGTACACATGAGTGTAGCTATCTTCTCTGATTAAGACTGAACACCTACTGTGTTCACCAAATAGATCACCACTTTCCTTCTAGCAGTTTGAATAAATTAATATGATTAGTGGTCAGCAGGCTGACAGATGACCTTGCTAATACAGATAGGTTGTCTTCATTTCTTCAAGATGTTTACTTTATCAGGAGTGTTTTCAGCAGCATACACAGCTGGAAAGCTGTGTGCCACCCTGTTTTCCTCAGCACATGGGCTTCTTTCATCTTTTAGATTGGTGTTTGCATCTCCTCTTGCTTAGAGGACACAAGCGCTTCAGATGCAATCTGCTAAGGGGATCAGGAAGATAGTGGAGGGCACTAACAATTTTAATAGAGCTGACAGGTGGATTTCACATTTTGAGGGTATATCTGTCTTGAGTTTATGCATATGAAAGAAAAAAACCACAAAAATATTATGAGATTTAAAAAAAAAATCCTACAGTTTAAACAAATACTGTTGGAGTCAATGGTCTTAGAGGTCTCTTCCAACCTAAATAATTCTATTGTTCTATGAAATCTGAAAACAGGTAGAACCACTATCTGTATGTCCATGTGCTAGCTTTTCATCTTAGAAAAACCTGTACTGTGTCTCCTTTGAATACACACATCTATTTGTTGTTTAAAGCTGTTTTTGAAGTGTATTTCACTTGAAAAATTAGGTGCAATACCACATATTAGTATACTGGTTATGCCAACTACTTTGAGTTCAACAGAAAATGTAAGAGACATTCTAAAAGACCCTTAATTTACCTGTTAAGAAACTGCAATAGTTTTTGTACCATCATCTGTGAAATGGATTTGAATGATGTATCAAATTTCTTTAGATCTAGAATCAACCTAACTCCTCCTGTTCCTGATTAGAAAATACCCGGAGTACAAGCATTTTGAATATCTTCATGTGACATCACAGATGTGAATCTTCATCTCTTCCAGGAGCTTCTCCAAGCGAGATTTTTTAAAATAGAAAAGCATTGTGGAACAGTTTTCAAGATCTAACTACCTGAAGCAAGCTCATCTCAGAAAAAGGTACTTTGGTTTGCCTTGAAAATTGAATGCACACTCCAGTTTTTAAACCAAAGATTCTTTGTAGCTGCCATCACAGAGAAGGGGTGCTCCAAAAGCAGCCTTTGCTCTCACTCCTTCCCATTTGTATTTCAATTTACAGGTTAGATTATCACAGGTAAAACGGGTCATCTCTATCTTTCCTTTTTTTCCTGGGACAGAAGGGAAATCAGAAAAATTCATATTTCCTTTAGTGGCTGAGTTGAACATAAGGGCTTCTCAAGTCTCTTCATAGATGGACAAATACCTGCTCTTTAAAGAGATTCAGATTTAATGGAAATTTAGAGGGTATGCTAGCCATTGACAGAGAGTTTAAAACATGAATTTTGGTTCAAAGGATTGTGTACAGAAGTACAAGCACAGAATTTAGAACTCATTAAAAAAAAAGTTTGGTTGTTTTTTTTCCTTGTAGTTTTAAACTGATATTTTGAGATTTATCATGCTGTTAGGATACATCTGCATGTTCCAATTCCTTTAGATTATCAATGACAAGTCTACAAAGATGTGATTTTCAAAAAGGCTGTGATGGTTTCAGTGAATGCCCAAGTATTTCAATAGGAACTGTTTACCTACATTACCTGTATACTATCTATATTTGCTGAGAACCCCACCCAAAAGTCCCATTCCTTTAAACAAAAAAGTGACATACCTGAGTTTCCCATGATTTGCCCTTTTTTACTAGAAAACTGAATTTGACCTAAGAAACAGTAAAATACCTTACCCTTACTATCCTACCCTCTCCCTTCCCCCTCTTCCCCATTTCTGCCCCTATAGTCCTATTCTATACTTGCTGATGGAATTCTTCTGTTACCAATACTTATGATTTTAACTGTTTTGTTCACCTGGTCTATAGGTACTTCTGGAAATTTTCTGAACTGCTATCATCCACAGCACTAGTGACAGAAACTTTTATAAGAACTGTGTAGGCATCCTGGTGACCAGTGGATAATTCTGCGTTTTGTTTCTGGGGACAGGAATACTATGACACATCAAGACTTCCTGCTACGGTGACTTATAAGGTGGTTTGCTACAATATTATAGTGAGCCTCGTTGTGAGCAGAAAGTGATTGAGACAACTTAATTCATAGCTGACAGATCTAATTTTCCATATAGTCAATACATAAAGGCAAGAGTCATAGACCATGTAGTTTAAGAACACCTAATTTTGCACCTTATTTCCCGGAAAATCAGCAGTCCAAAATCTATCAACGCAGTTTATGCTACAAGCAGGATAAAGTGAAACATCAGTATCCCTCTTGGAAACAATAGGAAAGAAACTATTTTAAAAAATATGATTTATTGATCAGTCTCTAGACCTCACCAAAACCAAACTGTTATCACTCTCTACTCTTTGGCATAGGCATAAAGAACTCCCTACTACTTTCCTAATTAATTGCTTGAAAATCTTCCTTGTAAATCATCTCTTCTCTAACTGGGACTGTTGCATACTAATTACTGTGTTGATACTCAAAAGGATCATTAAATACTTTTCAAATAAAATTCTATTTTCACTTCTCTGATTTCATGAGGAATTTTTCTTAATGACTAATCATTTAGATAGAACATATATTTATTTATTAATGTGCAATTGTTTTATTTTTGGAATAGAATGAGTTCCGAAGGAAAACTTGACCTAGGTAAGTTTTAATTTCAAGTAATATGCAGAGCAGCTAATAGAGGTACCTTTGTAAATTTTTTGCAGTTCTTAACCACAGCCTACTATATATGGAAGGAAAGCAGTCAAAAAACAATGTCAGCCTCTTCATATTGATTAGGACCACTAACTGCATGTGTAACTGTGTTGGAATAAGTAAACCACTGTGTTTCATTATCATATAAAAATAAACTGAGTATCAAGCTTCCTGGCTTGACAGAGGCAATTTTCTTGAGCTCTTGAGTTTTGCTTTAGTTTGGTTTTTTTTCTTTCATCATTTTTGATAGTGTAGATTCAAAGTTTTTAATGTCAGCTGAAATCACAGCAGCAGTTGCACCATAATCTAAGCACCTACAAACTTAGTTACAGCTATTTTTAAAGAAACTGCTGGACATCTTTCACCTGCTCTTCAAGAGAGCAACAGTAGTTGCACATCAGCCTGATCTAACACAGCTTCTCTTCCAGGTTCTGAAACAGCAGAGTTGCCTGCAAAAGGAAATTACTTCCTTGTTGCATCAAACTCGTGCAACTTTTAAGACTGACCATTTATTGTCTATCAATTTTGTGGTAAATTCAGGCAATTGAGGAAACACTACAGATGCAATATCTGAGAAAACTCTGATAGCCACCCAGCTGGCCACCATCTTGCCCAAAGGGAAAGAATACTTCCAAAGTCTTGCTTTAAGATTTAAGATCTGACCTTACAGAATGCTGAAACAAAAGTCATACAACTTTCATACCTGGTTCCTAAGAGGAATCCAACTGAGGAGTGCTGAAAGCTTTTCTTATATTTTTATTGGTTAGAAAGGTGAATCTACCCAACCAAAAACGTGTTCCCTGGAAATGGGAACAAAATACTTTTTAGATAGCTCATTAATTTTTGCATGATTCCTTCATTTCACCCCAGTGCATTATGATGTCTGTCATCAGCATAAGGAGAAAATGAACAGTCATTACATTTTTTGAAAGTATTATATAAAGTCCAATATCCCAAAAAAAGAGACAGTTGAATAGGCTAGTCACATTGCATTAATTTGGTTACTACCAGTAACCTATATGTCTAAATGGCATTTATGCCATGGCATGATAACAAAAATATATAAACTTTAGAAAGACGTAATCTATGTAAACCTGTCACTCACTATATTTTTATATAGAATCAACTAAAGCACACAGAATTCAAGTCTAAATAAACCAAAGTATATTATAATAGCTCTGAATAGTTTCTTGGGGTAGGGGGAAGTATAGGACAAAATTTTCAAAGGGAAGAGGTTCATTTTTGCTCACAAAAATTATCTGCAAACTTGTGACAGAATTTATGTGGGCAATTGTTGACATTCTATAAACAGATCTAGCAAATACCCTTGTAAATGATCAGTACAGGCACCCAGCTGTAGCTGATGCTTTGCTTGTACCTTTGTGAATATTCTCCTGTTAACCGCATGCATTAATCCACTACTAGGATTACACTTTATGCAAGCATTTTTAGCATAAACATACCTCCACCCTCCTTGTTTGAAATGTGAGTGCTGGTGTATTAAAAATATTTGGAAGACAGACTTATTAAAGTAAATGTTAAGAGAACACAGTGGGGTATATTTTCAGTGTGGAGCAGAGAGATTTAACTGCATGACTTCCGTTAGCTTTAATGAGAACCGAACAGCTAAATCCTCACACACCACACTAGAAGATTAACCCAGAAAACACACATTGTTTACTTTTTACTAATACTCTGATTATTACCACGTTCTTCCTCCTCCTCCTCTTCTTCCTCCTCCTCTTCTTCCTCCTCCTCTTCATCCTCCACATCTTCACCCTCCTCTTCATCCTCCTCTTCTTCCTCCTCAATCTCCTCTTCTTCTTCTCGATCTATGTCCTCATCATCCTCCTCCTCGTCACCTTGCTCCTCATTATCATCAGAATACTCCTCCTCTTCTTCATCCTCTTCCTCTTCTTCCTCTTCCTTTTCATCCATTTCCTCTGTTCCATCAGTTTCATAGCACTCATCTACTGAAGAGTTGTCTGCTTTAACCACAAAGGGTTTTCTTTTGGGGGCTGGTTCTTGGGGTTGCTTATCTTGTGTTTTTCTTTTTTTTGCCAACGGACAGCCATAAACACTGTTCAAAAAAAAGAGATGCAAATTATTACACTATCTTCTAGATTTTATTTAGTCATATGTTCTACATCATGATTAGTTGCTGTTTGCAAAATGCATTTTTTAAAGTAAAGTTATGTTTAGGCAATGATGACCAAGGGGGAGGACACAAAACCTGTGAAAATGCAAGTACTATTTGCTTGAAGATGTCACACATTCACAACAGTGTAACAGTTTCAGAAGTGATACAAATGTGTGTTTATCCTCATTCATTTTTTATCTTCTACATGTTACACTCCTGTCTAAAGCAGATGAATATAGTCAAAAAAATGGCAATCATGTCCTACCTGTAGCTAGCAGTACAAAATTCATGAATAAAGCAATGATTCCTAACTTTGTAGTATTCACTATTTTTATTGTGTGCAATTATGTTTCAATGATGTTTCAATAATAAAAATATGATCATATTTTGAATGTTGTTGTTTGTTATTATTATACATAATAACATAATAATACAAAAATAGTAAAGAATCACTCTTAAATTCCCCACTGTTTTTCTCTATTATATGCTATGAGGCTGGACAAATGGGAAAGCAAGCTCCCCAACACAACCAACCCCAACAATTATCATGGCCAGCGTTACAAGTGTTCTCATATTCTTTTCAAAATTGAGTATCACTTCCTTATCGATCATTTTAATGCATTGTAACAGAAATACTATTTCAGACTCCTGGTCTTCTACCAGAGTAGCCACCTTTTTCTCAAAGGTCACGTAATCTGTGTTGGTTGAACCTGATCTCCCTTATGTAACCTCTATAACCTTCTGTGCGGAGTGACTGCACACACACATTAGTTTTTGTTCAAAGAACTTCCTCTTTGAACTTTTTAGTTGTGTGATTATAACACTACTCAAGCTACATCAGTTTTTAGTCTTCTTCCTATGATTAATCAGTTTTGAGATATTTCAACTTTACAACCTTTTCTGCATATCTACTAATAACATACCCTTTTATGTTATATTCTCCCTTTATCTCAATACACCAAGTATCTCTTATTTTCTTCCACTCTAATAATGTTTCGTATTCTGTTGACAGACCACTGAAAAATCTGGTGCTTCACCACATTTAGTACTACACTATGTGGTGTCCTCATAGTCTTGATCTTGGTCTAATTTTATTGCATCCCAGCAGCTATGCATCCCAATTACTTAAACTACTACTTAGGTAAAAACAATTCTATTTCAGCACCCAATCACTTTATTTAAGTGCCTAACTTAGGTATTGTCTTACCTAAATTTCAAATCACTTGTTCACAGTCTGCCTGGCACACACATATCTAAGGAACATAGAGAGTCACAAAATATGGCATTCATGTAAAACCTGCTACAGGAGACCTTCTCTGTGCAACACAGGCACTTTTCTGCCTGTGGGGACAACAGGTGTCTTTGAAATCTAATCCAGCATGCCTAAAAACACCTGCCTCTATTACCAAGAGAAATACTGCATAAATTTCAAATATATCCATCTAGCCAGATTCCAATGCACCTCACTTGGGAATAGGTTAGTTATCCTAGCAGAATATGGATTCCAGACACCTGCATCGAAGTTGAGGCCTAATGGCGCAGGCTAGAGGGGGAATAAATCCAGAAGCTCCAGACTCCAGAGCCATGCTCCATCCAGAAGGCAAATTCAGTGGAAGAGCGTCCTCTTATGGAAGATAAGGCCCAGTGCGCCTGGAAGCAAGAAACTCTGATGCAACAGGCATGAAAAAGCCCAAATCTTCACTAATTTTAAGAGCTCTAAACCTGAAAAAGTAGGGAGTCCTAAGCTTCTGGTGTTTTCTCTTTGGACTATATTTGTTTCTATCTAAAGACACTTCAAAGTAAAACCTATAAATATAGAAGAAATCCTTGTCCTAGATCACCACTACAGTTCAGTGCCAAATGACTGTCCTTCCTCTTGTCCTGTGAGTCCTCCTCTTGGTCAGGACCCAGCTGCCCAGAACTAAGGGGAAAAGGAGGACATATTCCCATGGTAAACACCCCATATCATCACAGTTAAGGCACAAACAGGAATTCTATCTCCATCTGTCTGGACACTGCATAAAACCTGAGGTGAAAGGCAAGCACTGTTTCTGTAGTTCTGACCATGGCAGGTTTATTTTGGTGCTTTCCCTGGTGCTGTGGGGTTTCAGCAGCTGCCTATTTAAGCTCTCTGCATGGAGCTCTGAGGGAAGGCAGATGAATTTTTCCTCAGAGCTAGAATTTCAGAGTGTGTTCTGCCGCGGAAAATGGCTGGATAATTAGGGAGGAACCTGTACCATTTAGGTGTCTAACAGAGGCTGCACCCTGGAAAACAGGAGTTGATCACGTCCTGGGGCTCAGGCAGGTTTTAGAAATTTGCATATCAGTTCAATATGATTTAAGCAGACAGGTTAACATTTACTGAATGGATGTGTCTTACTTTCTCGGTTTCTGTTCCTTCTCTTTCTGATGCATACTACCCTCACTACAGCTTTTTCAATGCCATTATTTGTTACATTGTATGTTCTCGAAGTCCTGGCCTTTATTTCCAAAAATGTGAGTAGGCTTACCCCCAGAAATCCCCAGGATTTCTTTTCTTCCTCTTATTATAACCTTCTTAGAATTTTGTAAATGGTACTGATGACACTTTGGGCAGCTCTGAACTAAAAGGACACCCATAAGATGTGCAACTGTGAACACTTTTCCCTACTGGCATTCATACAAACTAGAATTTTTCATACAATCATGGAGTGGCTTGGTTTGGATGGGACCTTAAAGATCATCTACTTCCAACTCCCCTGTCGTGGGCAGGGACACCTTTCACTAGATCAAGTTGCTCAAAGTCCTATCCAACTATGGCCATTTTGTCACATTAAAGCCAGAGTGTTAATTCCATCCTGCCCCAAGCATTTTTCATTTAAGAACACTAAATGCTTGTAACAGTTTTCATCTAGTAATCTCCCAAAACAATCCCTTTTGGGATTCACAGAAGTGTAAGAAGTGAGGCAGAGAACAGAGGTATAACAAATACATCTATTTTGGTTTGAACTGTTGTTTAATTTTTGTATGCGACAACTAAGAAGAATTGAATGACTTTTTAGATAAAAATTATTGGTCAAAGGTAGAAAGAAATAGTCACTGCCAGTTTTTGTCATCTTTAATATTCTATCACAACGTTATGGTCTTCTACACAATATTTTATAAAGTTTGTGAGAATCTATGATATTACTTGGGATTCAGGGCACCCTGGAAAGTGCATAAATGGCAATGGAAATAAATTCCAGTTAGCTGTCTGGTGACTTTGATGCTTTTATAAATCTCATTAAATAACTATTTGGAACTCAGCTATTCAAGTAAAATTGTGAACTTTGACTTTAGTTTATATCTTTATGAATCTATTGTCAGTGTCTTTGCTTATAGAATTAAAACTGAGGACATATCAGCAACTACAAGAAACAAGGATTTGTATATTTTAATGGTTGGATCCAACATTAAGGCTTGGAAATATGTAGTTTTTCTAAGGAAATGGGTTATGATAGTTCAAAGAACCACAGAATGGTTTGGCTTGGAAGGGACCTTAAAGATCATCTATTCCAACCCCTCTGCCATGGACAGGAACACCTTATACCAGACCAGATTGCTCAAGGCCTTGTCCAAGGTGGCCTTGAACACTTTCGGGTATGGGGGATCCACAACCTCACCACTCTCACAGCAAAGAATTTCTTCCTCATGTCCAGCCTAAATTTCTTCTCTTCCAATTTCTACTCATTACTCCTTGTCCTATCCTCCTAGTTAACTCCTACTAGTTAACTTCAACTCAGCTTTTGTAAACTCTCTTAATTAATTTGTACTAGATATTCTGCAACCCTGAATATCGTTTTGTCTGTACTTGGATTTATACTTGATAAAGCTACCATTACAATGATTTTTCATATCAAACCTTTGCAATGCTGGCTTGCGCTGGCTTCCTTCTGCCTTTCAACTGTATACCCCACACAGCTTATACATACCTCAGGTACTGCAGACTTCATAGACTGAAAAAGTTAAAAAAACCCTCATCATGTGTTTCAGAAACCTGGGAAACAGGCCATCAGACCTGAAACTTGTTGAGCTGCCCTATTTTCTTCTTTCTTAACCTGCTCTGCTTTCATCCTTTGTTTCATTAATTTTTCAGATTCTGCCTCCAGGACACTTCTCTCTGTTTCTAGCGTGCTCCCTGTGGTTTCCCAGTGAGCACACTCGGGGGAAGGCTGTGCTGACTTCCCAGCAGCCTCTGCCATGACTTCCCTACATATGGAGATGACAGTCTCTCCCATTGACCTCTTGTTCCTCATAGATTTGTGAAAGCTGTTATTGTTTGTCCTTACAGCTTCTGCAATTTTCTCTACATTTTCAGTTTTGGCTTCTGTGATCGTCCCCTTATTTGGTTATTTTTAGACTTGTTTATCCCTGCTAAGAGCATTGACCCCATTGATTTATGTGTCCTGTCTGCCTTCCTCCATTCTTTCATTGCTCCCTGTATTTCCCTGGTCAGCTGTGTTTGTCTTATCTTCTCCTCACGCTTCAGCTCTCTTGGCTTTCAGCAGGGTATATATCTGGGCTTCTTGAGACACACTTCTGAATATTCTGTGCTGCTCTGCTGTGTGTCTCAGTCATCTCTGGTTTTTGGAATCTGTCATGGATAATCCTTGTGGAAATAATGTTATTGAATTTCATAGTGATAAGCTCCAAGAGGACATATAGACATTAATAATTGAAGTAATGGAAGAAATAATATATCACTTTATACTCCTTAGCTAGAAAATGACATTGTATTTTTTAACTTTCATGCAATTTTCCTCCATTAAAAACTTTATCATGCTACTCACTGATACATTCAACAGGAGCATTGTTCAGGAAATAGGTATTTCTTGTCTAGACTTGAACATATTGATTTTTAATACATTTTTTACTAATATAATATAATTTCTAGTATAATTAGTATGGCTATTATTTCTAATCTGTAACAATTACCATATATATTTAAATATACATACCATTGGACCAAATAAATGCAAGGGATTTTCTAAATCAGATTATTGACCAATATTTTTTCACTCCACAATATGCCAACTCACACACCAAATCTGGAACATTTATCTGGAGGTTTTCCTCTTAGAGGAAAATGAGAAAATGAGAAAGGAAGGTTATATGACTCTTAAGAGCTCAGTCAACTTCAAATACCCAGTTTGGATAAAGTAATTCCTCTGTGCCATGTTTAGCAGCAATCTTTTTTAGTTTTATCTCTTTCCTATTGAACCTATTATTTCAGATGCCTCATGTTATAAGATTCAGGTGAAGAAAAATAAGATAATGCCAATATTATGCTGTAAATCTGAAATATTTTTTTTGGATTATTGTTATCTTTTTCTTCTTAGTAGTACTTTGAAAAATCTTATGAAACCTTTTTTCAAACTGAAAAGTCTCCCCAGTAACAGTGTTCTCATTATTTTTTTTCATGTGAGAATTTAATTTAACAGAAAGCAAAACATTTGGTAGGGAATAGAATCTAAAAATTCTCTATACAAACACCTAATGAGATTGTCAGAAAGACTAAATTAAGTACTTCAATATCTGAAGTGGTTCTGAAGTGGAATTTTACCATATACAGTTTTTAAGATAGTAAATTAGGAAGAATATGCTTGGAAGCAAACTTCTGCTTAAGGCTTCAGGCAGAAAGTTCCCAAGGCATCTATATTTGTCCCCCTGGGTATTGTTGAGTATTATTTTTCGTTTGGACTAGATAACTTCCAAGTCCAGACCTCCAGATGAAGAGTTTTAGGGTATTGAAAAAACAGGCATTTATCAGATAAGCCTTCTTAACAAATTCAGCCTTTTAAGAATGAGCAAATCTAATTAATTTGCATAACACTGCAACATTTTAAATCACTCTCTAGGCAGTGACTATTCACTTGAAAGGGCCCATACCATCAATTTATACAAGTTGACCTGAAAATAAATATTTAGATTCCAGCAAACTCTACAGCTTGAATTCCCTGCACTCCAGTAAGGAAGCCCTTCCCAGTCTATGCACTATTATAAAGAAGAGCTAGTAGCTCTCCTGGTGAAGTTGGATCAATGAATTGATAGGAATGGAAGAACAGTAATAAATTCAGAAAAAGAGATTAATTCCAGACTAGAAACTTGCCTACTGAATTGCAAGAATAAACTCCTTCAGCTGAAGATGATTTTCTACCCATATTTGAATATTGCTTAAAGTATGCCAACTTGCTACAGGAATGAGCAGCATTGGACAGTGCTAATTGCAGGGTGGTAAAGTCAAACTTCATGTGGGAAATTAAAAATTACTTCTCTAAGCCACACTGGTCAGGAATCTTTTCTACCCCACAGAAATCCTACATAATGCCTGCATACTCTTTTGGAATATGGGAGGTGTTGAGTCAAACATTCCCAGGCTGTGAAAGCTAAAGTCCAATCACTTAAGGTATAGAAGAGAAGATGAGAAAAGCAACAAGTCAAAGTTCAAGGAAGACATGGAGATTTGGGGCTTTTATTTTAGAGATGGCTGATTGCAGCCTAGAAGATCCATCTGGGACACACTGGTTTTGGTGCTTCCATTCAGATGAATTAAAATTCCTTGTACTAGCATCCTACATGCTGTAAATTCCAATGTAGAAGATTTCCAGGAGCCTGCTGGCAACTGTGCCAGAGTCTTGAATACTGTTCCAGAATCAGGCATGCTTCTTACAACCATTGCACTGCCAAGAACCGTGGCATCTAAGGCCACTTACGGAATGACTGACCAAACCCCTATCTTCTCAGCTGGGGTTAGGCACTAATCCAGAGCCAGTGCTTTGGAAAATCTGGTTTTACGTGCTTAAATATTTTTTTTTTTTAAGTGTGATGAAATTAATATGTTTTTATGTACTTAAATTATAATTTAAGTTAAGAAATATCTTTTAACATGGAATAAACTAATCTCTACAGAAAATACAGTTTTCCTGTATTTCGGGCTTTCTCATGAGTTTCTGCCTCTGATTAAATAAATCAAATTCTTATAAGCAGGAAGTGCTTTTATGTGTGCAATATCAAAACACACCATCTTTACTTCATTTATTTGTACCAAATAGAACTTAGTTCAATTTTGAGTTTAAGTATGTATACAATAGTAATTCAATTCAGTGAAAACTATTAATTTACCTTAATAGGCGCAAGCTACAGTGACAGGAATGAGTGAAATATAGAACATTAAAACTGCTTTTCCTTCTGGAGTTGCAAATGCTTACTCTTCCACATTATGGAACACTAAGAAAAATTACAGAAATGCCAAGCATGCTGGATCTCAAAAGGCAGAGGAAGACAGGATACTTTCTTCATAGAATTCTAAAAGCCAACTCTACCCTTTTGCACCTCAGAGCCTTTTTAAACATATGAATAGCCATGAACATACCTCATATCCACCCATGTATAGCAATATTTAACTAAATGAACTTTAAAGAAAAACTGGTGCCTAAAAACCAGCATTGCCAAAAGAGTTAGAAGTAACAAATAATATGTAAGAATGATGTGCCAGAAGCATATGATGGAGCTCAAGACTCAAATATTTTTTCCTTTAGAAATTCAGATATCAAAATATGTTTTTTTAAACAAAATAAAGTAGAATAGCTTTGATGTAGTTAATACAGTCACACACTAAATTAAGTCAAAGCAGGAATCTTTTATTTCATTGGTCCCTATACATCTCCATGTGAAGCATATCCCCACCACTGCTCATTGAGACTCCAAACTGGTGTTACTGAACCCTGGGAGGAACACTGCAAACTAATCTGCCCTCCAGCTGGTGAGATCATTTCACCCATCACCAAAGCCTCTGCTCTTGGGACATGACAACTAAAAGGAAACTTTAAGTTTTGCAATAACTAACCCATTCAAACAAGTTTATGTAATTGGTTATTAAGGCAACAGCTGTTCAGTGAAGGAAAAGGAGGCACAGCAATGTATTTCTACATGTGCAAATACATGGGAAAACTGTCAGCCATGGAGAGTTCATTTCAAGCAAGATACAAAAAATATATGTAACACATTACGAGAGTAAAATCTTCTGTGGCAGCATAGGTTAGCAAAGTACATGGCCTGCAGTTGTTGATTATTCAGAAGTATTTACACAAATAAATCAATATAATATCTGATTGCCCCATGACTTATGATGTCATTGATGAGGTTCATGTCTCACCTACCCCATGGCTTCTAAAACACAAGTCTATACATGTCACTATAAGATACCTTCATAACTCAGGGCAGAGAAATAGGAGTCTCTTGGGAGGGTACTCATCTCATCTCTCTCAGACACTGAGTAGTGACAATAAAGGGAAGTGCTGGTGATTAACTTGTATTTCTACCACTTAGGAATATGCTAAAAGTGGACAAGTCCAAGAATTTTTCTCTCTCTTCTTTTTTTTTTTAAACTGTCTGTCCAGATTCAATAAAGACAATACCTAATAGAATGTAAAACCATAATACTTTCATAACAAGAAACCCAAAAACGTGTTTCTTTCCTTTCTGCAGCTGCTGTATTACTTGAGTAATTCTCCCCACTATAGCTTCACAATCTTTTCAAGACTACCTGCATGTTCCAATGTCAGACAAATGCTGGAGTTTCCCTCTAACCTTAGATTGGCAAATACCCAACTTAACTCTGTGTTCAAGAGCAAGAAGAGACAATTGATAATGTCTTGTTGCCAGATCCTTGAATACTGGGGCTGATCAACGAGTGCAGGACAGTGTGAAGACCACAGGTTTAATGACTCATTGATTCATTAGATGAAATGCATATAATCAAGTTTTGCTAAGTGGTTATTGATTCTGCACACTTTGATGTTGATTTAGATGTAACCCAGACACATAAAAATGGGAACATGCAGAGACAGTGACCATTTCTGCACTAACTCAAAGAACACTGACTTCTGCACTAAATCAAAATCCTGAGGTCTACATTTATCTTTAAAAAAAAAAAAAAAAGAATAACTTTGGGAAAGAAAACCTATTTTTCTACATAGACATGAAAATTATGTTGGCTACATTAAGTTGAATAAAAGCATCATCTAGAGCTGTCAAGGTGTCCAGATTTGTGTGTATCCTGTGTTTTCAGTCTCAGTGGTAATGACAATTTTGTTTACAGGTAGAGGGAAGAGCAAATTCCAATTTATTTATTTTTCATTATAATATCATAAAATGGAAAAGTTCACAATCAGTCATGACCATTCTGAGTGGGTCAGAATATGCTACAAGAGTGCATCCATCAGTTACAAAATAATTTTGCACAGTCACAATGTTTGAGCCTTGAACATGATACGAAATCTTTCTATTTTAAATATGATTTTAAATATTATTTCCTTTAAGCAATTCAGCACACTATATTGAAGTATTCAAAAACCAAGGGAAATAAACTGCTGGAAATAACAGGTGGTTCATGTAGCTATACCGTCCATCATTTAAAAACATGGCTAGATACCTATTAGTAGAATCAACACCCTTAGGCATAGACTTGATGGATCATATTTAACTACAACATAATAGGTTAAACTGTCATTCTAGCATGTACTTAAGTATTGAGTAATACAGTATGCTGTCATTTTATCACATCTGTAATGTAGGGCTACTATAGTGATACTATAAGCTACTGATTCCTACCATAAATAATCTCATAACTTCTGCATAGACATACAATAGCACTGACTCCCAACTTAATTTTAACTAAGAAAGACATATGGCTCATAATTAAGAAATAGGATACAACAATTTTCCTGTAACTACAGCAATAAGATTCTCACTTGATCAAAAAAGCTAACAGCTACAGAATATAACCAATGGAAAGGAATAATGGTGTGGAGCAGCCTTCTAACACCAGATTGTCATCAGTAAACATCTGAAATTACAGGAAAACAATAACAAAAGCAAAGTGATACAAGCTGCAAACACTTCAGTGCTTACGTACCAGAGTCTCACCTCCAGCTTAAGCGTCTTGCACTGTTGGTCAGGAGTCATTCAAGTGTGAAATATTCTAAATTCTGGTTGTTAAAGGGTTGAGAACCTCCGCCCCCTGCCATGACTTACACCCTGAAAGGCATATATTTATTTGTGGTAATAATCTACTGAACCAGTATCATTCTGCAGCAAACAGAAGTTGCTTTGCTGTAGTATTAGGGAGTCTTGCAGGTAATATTTCCACTAAGTTACAAGCTTACCTATCATAAGGAAATTGGTTCCAGCTGTTGGCAGACGCAAAGTACAAATCTATATCTCGTGTTCAGTTGATGCTTTTCAGCTTTAATTTTTCATTATTCAGAGAATAAGAAATACTCTAGTCTAAAAATGAAAGCTTCCCTCCTAAGTTAATCACATAAGTTTAAAACTCAGATGTCTAAATGGCTCTGCCTTAATCTAGCCTTTTTTGATATATCTGATGAAAGGAAGGATGTCTGTTCAGGTAAAAAAAAAAAAGCAAACAAAAAAGTCTAGCTGAATTCCATCACATTTTAGTGCAGAATAAGAAGGCTTCAACTTGAGTCATATCACAATTAAAGAAAAATACTATGGCATATAATGTTACTTTTTATAGCTGACAGTGAGTTCCATTAGACTGTAGATGAATCTCTGAAGGCGAATGAAAATAGCCTCCCAAGAGAGTGGAAGCCCCACACAGCATGGTTTAAATGTGGCAGCTGGGCTGTGGGAGGAAATGGCGTTTTCCATTGAAAATCTGCTGCCAATATATCTCCTATGGCTAGATTTTTAAGAGAAACGTGGCAGTTGTCCTTCTCTGAATTTCAGCTGCTCAGTTTTAATGCATAGGCAGGAAAGGTAGCAAGACTGAATAGCAAAAGGTCCAGAACTATGTTCTGTCCAAGGAACAAATAATAAAATTGAGAAATGACTGGAAGTAGGAATGTGTAACAGGAAGAAGGCGAGAGGGGGAAAGGATTCTTTAGCTTTAAAAGATAAAAGCCAACTTTTTAGAAAGTGTGTGCTGCTTCAAAGGCTACTTTAATTTTGTTTTAATAATCTGAGGTATTCAATGCTTAGCACGTCACTGAAAGTTGGTTAGCAATGAGTCAGTTTTCTTTGTATTTGGGGATCTATCATGATAATAGTTGTGGCAACATCACAGGTCATCAGTTCCCTAGATAATAAATTCCCCACTGAAAATATGTAAGTATATAAGCCTAGAAGTCACAAGAGTAATCATGTGCTATATCCACCCTAAGAAATATGAAGTATTATGAAAAGAATGCTTCTAAAATAACTTTTCTGTTCTTGATGTCTGCATGTACTTCCAACTCTGACTTAGGCATAATCTTGAAAATATGACTCATAGTCCAAAAAAGACACTTTCTGATTCAGGTAGAAAAGTCATGCCTGTAGTATGGATGGCTACTTAACTTCTTTCTCTTTTGATACCGGTGGTGTGGTAGTGCTATCTGACATTTTTTCTTTTTAGCGACAATTCAACAATTTTAACAAGGTTGACAAAATTGTCAAGCAAATGGAACTCCCTTTTTTAATTATTATTTTTTTCTTTTTCTTTTTCTGTTTGTTTGGTTGGTTTTACCCAAACAACCTCTTATGGCTCCAAATCTGGTTCCTCTAGAGCAGTCCTTTAATCATCAGACTAACTTCTCTTTCTTTGTTCTCTGTAAAAAAACCTCACACTTCCTTCTGTTCAATAGCCAGGACAGAAGGATCCTTGCCAGTCTTCACCTTTATCATTTTGTATGGCTCTGGCTTGAGAATTAACATGGTCCTTGCACCCATTCAGGCTAGAGGAAAAACTGAAGCAGTATCTTGCTTCCTCAGTAACACTGCTGGTCCAGGATGCACAACTACCACAATTCTTTTCTGTGAAAGGGGTATGACTGCTATGCTGTCTATAGAAATGAGGTGTCTGCATGTTAGTGAGAGCAGAGAGCACCTGCCGTGTCTTCTGGATGAGAGGATGCTGGTACCTGCAGCCTGCAAATCTCAAACATTCTGGCAGGTAGAAAGCCCCGAGCAGCACAGCTTAGCTAAACTGGCAGCACTTATGGAAATACACAAATCGGTTTTCTATTACAAGTTTGATCAACTACAGACCTGGTAATTTTGTGGATTCTTGTCTTCAATTTCAGTACCAAAGGTCTACTTGTAGTTGAGCTCCAGAATTTTGTGCTTATTTTCTGATTTATATGTTGCGAAATGTTTCTTGTGAAAATCCCAGTTGTAGAAATTTAATGGTGAAAAACTGTTGTCTCATCTCTAATTGACTGGTAAATGTATTAAACAGAAGTTGGACCAGGTGCTAGATGATACTTTGTGTTAAAAATACCTGGAACGTTTTGAAGGTAGGGTTGAAAATTGCCATAGGAATGATGTCACTTCAAATTATCTGATCTCATGCAAAGCTATACCGCGATGCAGTCAGTAGGTAAATTGTTCCCGACTCTTCACCACGTGATCCTAAATTTCCTTTTTGTTAAAAAAATAGGGATAGTCTCATTATCCCTATTTCTCAGACCAGCCAATAAACTTGTGTATTTCTGAGTTTGAGGTTTTTTTATAGAGTTCTAGAGCAACGTCATTACCAAGTACCTGGGTGTAAGAGGAATGAAATTCAATTCCTGTTTACAAAAGAGATCAGTTTAACCCATAGTACACCTTTTTTTTTTTTTTTTTTTTTTTCCAAAAAATCTAAACTCCCCATGATGATTCTGTTGCAGTTCTACCAAGCTCTCCAGTAAACCCATCTCTAAATCTGATGGACTGCTTTACTTTTTAAAGAACAATCAACAATTACAGTAGACAGAAAAAGCTAAGTGTTTTCTCTATTTTATAGTTTTGATTAAATGCTGACATTTTAAAAAAGTTGTTCTACTTTTAGTCAATGCCATTTTAACTGTTCAGTCCTTCCTCCTACATCCTTTTAATAACATAACTGGAGCCACAAGCTTGACTGCTAAGGTTTGAAGTTAACACAGCAGTCAGAATTTATTTGCGTTCTTTCTAAAATGGTATTTGTTTTATAACTCTGACTCAGTTTCTGAATCTGTCCTTTTCTGTGATCTCTTTAGGTCTCACAAACCAAGCAATGCCAGGCCATGTCAGTGCTGAGAATGCCAATATTTCCAAGGAACACCTAGATGCTGCAGAGACAGTACTGCAACTCAGAAAGTAGTACATTTGCCTTGCCAGAAGCACTGAAACAAATTCACCATTGTGGAAGGGACAGAAGAACTGTAAAGCTGGTAATTCCTTATGTCACACAGAATTAAAAAGAAGAGCTAAGTGTCTTTGTTTTAAGAACTAGAAATGTTAATTCCAAAGCCCCAGTCAAAATAAAGCCATGCAATTACATTTTGTCACAATCATTCCTACATTTTCAGACAGCAAAACAAGATATGTTTTTTTTTTCCTTCCATCCCAAGCCCTGTGCCCTATAAATGTGTGCTGGTAAAAAGTTGCTACAACCAGTCTTGTGAGTCAATGTGGTGTTATGAACGTCTTCCAACATTATAAGCAATATGACCTTTGGTGTCATTGGAAATCAAGTACTTAACACTGCAAAACGAACTGAGGCTACTGAGTTGCATTTGTGAAATGTTTTAAAATTAACACTTGAAAAAGCTTTACGAGCATAAAACAGTTATCCTGGTAAACTGGCTGCACTTAGCCATCCATCTCAATGGGGCTTTGTATCTTCTGCTTGCTTTCACAAAGTATGGGATATACCGAGAATTTTACAAGAAATAAATTTCAAAACCAGGGGTTTTTATGTGGTAGCTATTGACATGCTAACATCTAGAAGACTCATGTCAGAGAAAATCAATCACATATGTTGTGATGTATAATATATCCTCTTGTTTGAGATGACAGTTTGTTTGTCCCTTCCTCCTGAAGTGGTGCATATGGTTACTAAGAACCAACAAACCATTAATCCTCATTCACCATTCTAGAAGAAATCATGCCCAAGCAAGGTCTACATTAAATGTAAGCAATTCTAGTACATTTTTCTTACTGTCCTTGCAGATACTAAATAACAAGAAAACATTTGGTAATTTTTGTAAAAATGAACTTTTGATATAAAAAGGATGGTCTAAAGCAAGAGGCACTGAAGTAGAATTCAGAGGTGTGACTCAACTTCTGTCAGGGATGCAAATTTCTTGTGTGGTAGCAGAGTCACGAACTCCTGGTTTATCAAGGGAGCAAAAGCATTACAGCTCTGTTTCTATGCATAGCTGCACAGTGAAATTCTGACATCCAAGTGAAGTATGTTTGCTCCTCTGCTCCTCTTCTCATACCTAGGGACGACATGTAGGCACTTAACACAGCAGAATTTAGACACTGTAATCCAAGCTGAAGGTATTTTCTGTAGAGGGGGATCTCCACTCCTGGAATTTATCACTTCAAGCTGCCTTTTTTTTTTTTTCCTCACAGAAACAGAGATTAACTCAGCCTTTTGACTTGGAGATGGTCAGGGGAGAAATCACAATCCCAGCCTTAGCATTATCTAATCTAGAACACACAGAAATGTGTGAGCAATTTGTGTTTAATACCCTCTCTTGCCAGGGGTAACTGAAGCTTTGTGTTACAACTTCTCAGAAGACTGCTTGCTCATGAGATTTCATAATATTCTAGGTTGAGAGTGCAGACTTCTCTAATACTTCATGCAAAACAAAACATTGACATCTTCTTTACTACCAGTACTTTACTACCAGTAAAGGATTCATTCAATTCATCTCTAAAATGACTGTTTCCTATATGAAGTGCTAATGCTGAGATTAAATATGGAGTCCTTATGTCTCCAACTGACTGCTCAAAGTTACAAAATTATATCCTTCCCTCTCCTTTTGAATACAGATGAAGAAAAAAGAAAGCATCCTGACATCTTAACTTCTTTATGGGATATAATGCAAGTTCCCAGAAGATGGGAGAAAACATCTCCAACCAAATCCAGATAGAGACCTAACCCTATTGACAAAGAAGAAAACAGAGTGGCATATTTGTACGGATAACAAACTGGGGGGCTTTCAAAAGCACTTGCTACACTGAAATAAGCAGATGAGAGATTAAAGATAAACTATCCATGCTATGTACTTAGTATGGCATCAAGGTGCTCAAATAAATGTTTTCACAGGTCTGATGAGGATCTGCTGAGAGAACTGGGGTTGTAGATGCTGGAGAGAAGGAGGCTTGAAACTACCTGAAAGCAGGTTGTAGGCAGGTGAGGGTTGGTCTCTTCTAAGTAACCAGTGATAAGATGAGAGGGAACAGCTTTAAATTTTGCCACGAGAGTTTAAGTTTGGCTACTGGGGAAAAAAATCTTCAGTGAAAGGATTATCAAGCATTGGAACAGGATGCCCATGGAAGTGTTTGAGCTACCATCCCTATGGGTATTTAAAAGATGTGTAGATGGGGATATGGTTTAGTGATGGACTGGGCACTGTTGAATTAATGGTTGTACTCTATGATCTCAAAGGTCTTTTTCCAACCTTAGCAATTCTGACTCTTGATTTGGAGAAGCCTAATGTTAAAAGTACAGTGCTACTGTGACTTCAGAGTTGGATGCAATACAAGAGAGCATCGACGAGAGTCCACCCTTTGGACTTAAGGCAGAAGTTGCACGCATGCCAGCTTTTAGCTTTAACCTTTTTTCTGAACAACCATTCCCTGTTCATCAAGTACAGGTAAGATTTTGTCCTGGAGACATTAAGAGGGTGAAAAATAGCAGCAGGTGTATACCTTTGGTGAATTTCTTCCACAAGAATCAGCTGAACAGAAAGCATTCATCCACTACTTGCACATCCAATTCAGTGGCCTGCTCACTACTTTAAACAAAAAAATTGATGGTAGAGAAATCTGCCCCAGTTTTAGGGAACAGAAGGAAAAAACCCTTTTTAAAAAATTACTATTAGTGTTATTGTTGCTAGTACTTAAATCAATCATATCCTGTCCTATCCCAGTATACTTCATAGTATTTCAAATTTTACCATATTTCATGGATTTGAGACACAGCCCTAATTTCAATCACAGGAATATCTTCTCTTAGGCATTAAAGCCTTTCTACACTCTTCCATGGATACTTATAGCATGACACTACTAGTTCTTGCAAATAACAAAAGGACATTAGGTTCTACTATCCCTTTTCATGTCACCAGTAAGCTTCAAGACTTGCTTGGGAAGGTGATTCAGGTGAATAGCCAGAAAACCAACTTTGTAGGTCCAGTCACCTGGTTAAAGTTATCACCATTTACAGTGTCCTAGGCTGTAGAATGTTGAGGATGTCTTCAGGAGCTATATATCCCCTGGGCACTTTTAATTCTGTGGATGTATTTATTTAGATTTATTATTGCCATCAAAGATGCTCAGGACTACCTCTCCTTTCCCTGTCCCGAGCTGACACCAGTAGAAGCAGTACTTCATATCAACCACTAATAAGAAGTGATGTCTTTGAAAGGGCTGTCTCAACTTATTGAAAAACCTCAGCAGAAGTCTTTAAAGACACATCATAGCGTGTTTTTAGGTCTCCTTCATATTTGAGTTGCTTTCTTATGTTCTTTATATTCTTTTGCTTGCTCAGATAATACCTGGCATGCTTGATTTCATAAAATATGAATATTTTAAAGAAAAGATAAGTATAATTTTATTTATTTCATATCTGATTTCTCCTGCCTCCTTTTTGATGATTCTAGCAGAGTTCAGATAGTTTTCACTGAGGTGGAGGAAAAAGAGCAGGGCAATGTTGTTCTGATAGCATGAGTGTCACCTACAGGTAGAACTTTTTCAAAGTCATGTGTTAATTGTGTTTGTGTGGAAATTGGAGCAAGGAATAAGATGGGGCTCCCTGTCCATCCAACTGCCAGTATTCACCAGTAAATTCTCCTGTCTCTAAAGCTTTGACTTAGGATGCTCCAATGCACATGCAATTTTTCAACACACAGTAGCTATGGCTGCTACTCAGAACTGCTGGAAGGAGGATGTAGGCAGCTCCATAGTACGCTAAAGTCAGTGCATTACCTTGCTTGTGGCTTTTCTGGTTTAGGCTTAAGTTTAAAAATTGTCACTGCATTTTCACTAAAATACATATTAATAAAAAGATTTTTAAAAATATCTCCAGCTTTTCAAACCTCAGAATCAATATTTTTACAGAAATACTGTAGAAATAATTAACAAATTATGACATCAGGAAACTAGACTAGATTCTAAATATAAAATTGTCTTATAATGACAAATCAGTTAATTTTGCTTTAGGATCCAGAAAAATGTTTTGATCAAAAAAACCCACTGAATTGTAAAGTTAGATTTTCTCTGACATCAGTGACCATTCAACAGATCTTTATTTAAATATCAGATAAACATCAGAGCCAGACTTCTGTCTTTTCACTACATTTGTAATGATCCCATATATGGTTCTGTCTTTATACCTCATGATGCCTAGAATTTGCTTGCTGTTTAGAAATAGGAAAACAGAGGCATAGTGAGATGAAATGTCTTGCCCACCATGTGCAAATCAACTCTGTAGATACTCTTTTCCACAACAAAAAGAACAAATTATTCAACCCCAAACGATTTATTTCTCTCCTAAGAGAACACAATGTACTCAGCAAACCTACCAGGCCAACCAAATAAATTTCCCATAGGCAAAGGGAAAATGTGTATAGCTACTCCCACAATCTTGTTGGGGAAATAATCTCCTCAGTATTACTGGATGTTTTGTTCTTTTGTTTTGTTTTTTAATTTTCTTTCCAATACTCTCTGCATGGTCTTCATTTATTTTGTGGCTGACAGGGACATTTCTAGACAGCTCTGTTCACAGAAAACCCCGTGGCTGCAAGTGGACTGCTGCATGAGAAATATGCTCAGCACTTTCCATTTGAAAGAAAAGGAGCATACCATTTCAGCCACATGCAAGCCAGGGCACCCACTGCAGAAAGCACATCCTAAATCTGCTGTTTGCTGCTGCTGCCCAGTTAGGTCAACACTCTGCATTTGCCTGCCTCTGATTTACTTTCCTTTCCCTGCCTTTATAAGTACTCCTAGTACTTGCAGGCCCTCCAACTTGTTTCCACTGCAATAGCTACTCCCAATCCAGATGGTGGTAGGAGTAATTGAGCTGTGGATCCTTTGTGTAGTCACCTCTACACAATGGCCACGAGCATCCAGAGCCTCACACCAATTGCTGGCGCACATTTGCTCGATGGTTTAGACCCAGCTTTGTACCTTTCTAATCATTAATCACCAATCAGACAGAGGATTTATTGCTGAATCCAGACAGCAGCCAATACAGACCTCTAATACATTATGGATTCTCTGTCAGCACAATTATTTATTGTTTACAGTGTTCTGTTTGAAAATCCCTATGCTCTTCCACTTATTTACTTGCTTACTTATATCTCTTTAGCAGGATTTAACAAAGCAAGGAAGCTAAATCTATTAATATTTTTTACAAACCCTGAGCGGTGAATTACTACATATAAATATATATTTATAATATTATTCTTGGCATTTGCCACAACTCACCAAAGTCTTTAGCAAACATGCTACTAAAGAAAATAGAATTAAATTTCACAGACAGTGTCAGAGTATTTCCTCAAGCAAATATCCAGTGAATCATTTTATCATTAAAAACACTACAATAAAGATTGACTATCAGCTGAAAGATGAAGAAATATACCGTTCTCTATACTTCCAGCATCCTGTGGGATTTTTTCACAGTATCATGAAAGCAAGCAGCAGTAAGGACCTCACTGTTCTGTGGTTAGGCTGTAGCACAAAAGCATCAGTGGACCTCTGGTTCTGCACAGCGTGCAACCATGCTCTGCTATCAAATTAATGTTAAAATAATCCTAGCTTCGGATTTATAATATCTTTGACAAATAGTAAAAAGGACAGGCATGCCATAAAGTTTATGGATAGGGTGATGGCATGCACAATGATGTCTCATAAAGAATAAAGGGGGAAAAGTTATTTATTCTTCTGATTCAAGAACTAAAATACAGATAGACTGGCTGCGTGCACAGAATTTCTCATAAATATCCCACAGTGCACCCTGTTGTACAGCAGCCATACATTAATTAGAGCATTCAGCAGACACTGCAATGTGTTGCACTCACCCAAGTGAATCTTCATTTTTCACATGCAGGGCCTTACTAATTAAAATCAGCTTTGCAATTAAATGTGGAAAATTGTGTTAAACTTTGAAGAGTGCTTTAGAAAAAATGTATTTATTTTTAGGGTGTTTTATTTTGATGCAAATGAATTCTCCATCAAAGTGAGACTAGGAAAAGGAAGGTATGAGGATTTCTCTTTTTTGTATTATAGATGCTCCTCTCGGTTGCAAGTTGCAATGCTCCACTATCTCTCTGCCAGTACCTGGCCCTGTTCCAACGCTTTTAGTGAGTGCTATCTGTCACGGCATGAATAATACAGCCCCTAGGCTGTCGGCAGAATCCAAATGAGGCATACATCAGGAAGCAAGCACTCGACTTTAGCTCCAGAACATGCTCCTGTGAAGACAGGCAATTATTCACCCACGGCTGCAGCCATGGCAATCAAACTGGTGGGTGAAAAGGTATATGAAATGAAAAAATTTGAATAAGAAATATGGCACAACAAGGCACAGAAATTCAATAATTTTCTAATAACAGAGAGATATTTGAGCCTTTTAATTTCAAAGTTTGGGAGCCTGAATTATTTCACTTGCTCTGTAAGAAAATGTAGTCTAAAATACAGTATATAATGTCAAGGCAATGCAGTGGTACTTGTTTGTTCTTCTAATCAAAACAGCAATGCTAAAATCTAAGGTATTTAAAAATTCAAACTGTTACATGAAGTGACAAATCTCATGCCTAAAAATTAAGAGATAGTCAAAATAATTCTATCTGTATCATGTAATAAACCAGAGACAGCCTAGTAAAGCAATAAAGAACCGGTAGTATAATGAAATTTGGTGGAAAATTAAAATGCAATGTGTTCTATAATGTTAGGGAAAATTACAGATACACACATCACTTTAAGAACACTCTTTGGTTTTGAGACTAGCTTTTTTTTTCTAGACATTGTATCAGTAATTAATGAAATCCTTTACAAATAAAATATGACCTGAAGAAAAGACATAAAAAATTCCCTGGTAGATGAAATGTTCAAGTTCGTTTATTTCATCTGAACTCTTATTTTCAGCAATCAAATAGAAATTAATTATATAGTAAAAGCTATATCAGTATTTTTATTTTAAATATAAAGAGTTTATCATTTGGTCTTAATATTCTTCACTGAAATGTTATGCATATTTTTGTAGACTACCATTGGTTTGCTTTAATTTCTATACAATGACTATATCTGTTTTCAAATAGACACTCTTGTATTCTATAAAAGAATCCTAAATTAATATACATAGTGCCATGCTACCACCTTAAGATTTTTTTTAGGTCTCTTATTTGTTAGAATATTATGTTAGCGTATATATTATATGTTAGAATATTATTTGTTAGAATTTAGTGTTAAAAACATGTGGCAGTTGGCAAGTGATTAATCCATTACAGAATCGAATTGATTTTGTTACTTGAGAAAAACAAAACAGCAAAAAATATTTTGTTAAGAAGCTTTTAAATAAGCCACTGTATGCAATCAGTATTTTTTAATGGAATCTAGTTAGGATTTTTATGACTGACATACCTACTTACATGGCAAATCATTGGCACCTATTTGGTATATGACACTGTTTTAAAAAGATGCCAAATGGAGAGCAACAAAGTAAAGTGCAATATTTCTGAAACCATCAATCACATCTACTGAGGAAATAACACAGGCCAGTTTGCACTCAATTACTCTAGAGTAACAATGGGATTTACACCTGCAGAACAGACCAGAAACTGGACTCACTTTTACATTTATATTTGCATACATAGAATGTGATTCCTGTTGCCTCTAAAGTTGATTAATGAAACTGGCAATGTTTCTTGTAATTGCAGTGAAAAAACACTTGAATCTATGCTTTTCTTCAGATGCTTAGTCGAAAGGCATCCTGAAAATACAGTTGTGGGAATACCCTCCTGGTCTGGCTAGAGTCACTGCTATATATACAGATGGACTATTCACAGCTAAAAGTATGCAAGGATCTGGACCAAGCTTATAGTTCAAAATTAATTCACAGTATTGAAGGTGTATGGGCAGTGTTCATTGTTATGCTGCTATGCACATGGGCCTGAACAGCTACCAAGGGACTAAAAGAACCTGCATCAGAGGCATGGCCCAGGGAGATGCTCTGGTTTTCACTCCTAAGATTTGAATTCTTCTCTTGTCTTCATCACTATCTGAACATGCTTATGGTTAATTTTTTTTTTTTTTTGGTTTCTATCTTGCATTCAGATCTTTCAACCTTTGTTTTTATTTTTCAGTTCAATTGGCCTCAGGTGCTTTGAAACATAAACAACAGGAACTGAAGTTCTATCTGTGCAAACTCTAACCTTGAGGCATTGCCTCATGCTATGTGTCATAGACAGCACTAGAGGGTCCTTGTTAGCTTCAGGTTTCCAGGTATTACTAAAATATCAAAAAAAAAAAAAAAANAAAAAAAAAAAAAAAAAAAAAAAAAAAAAAAAAAAAAAAAAAAAAAAGAGTCTGCTCTAGTTAAGGCAGGCACACCATCCAACTTCAGGCACTTCTCCTAAAACTGCAAACTGGGATGTTAATCCTTCTGACCTTTCCATGCAGCCACTGGAGAGAGGTGCTTTCACCACGTCAATTTTAGAGATCCCAGCATTCGGCCCTAAGTGCTCTTTAGAGAAACTTGTCCATCTAAGCTGTCTATTAGCATGTCCAGCCAACAAGCTGACATCAGGCATTGAACTTAAGACCCAGGAGGGAGCTACCAACCAAGTCATGCAAGGTTTTGCTTCCCTTCCACCTAAGATTTGGCACAAAGAAAAACATCAAGGAGATGGAAATGATACAACAAGCTATTACCACTGTTACCCTACCTAGTTCCAGTCTTGTGTTTTCATACACCTCAACCTCAAAGGAAACAACACTAGCACAGAAAGTTTGCTTGTTCCCTTAGTAAACCTACATTGAAGCTCTTTCATGATTAAAAATACAACCAAGACAAAAAATTGTGATAAAACTATCCTTTAACTTCTATCTAATATTTTATCAGCTGAATATTTCAACCCCTGAATCTATCTGAACATATGAAAGAATCTGTTTATTTCAGTTCAAGCTTAATGTACTACCTGAAGATGGGTTTTCACTGTCACAAAGATAAAATTACAATAATAAAAACAAACAAACAAACAAACAAACAAACAAAACCACCAAAAACATTAAAAAAACAACAACAAAAACCATCAAAAACCAAAACAAAAAACAACAGTCAGAGTCTTCAAGACATTTTAGAAGAAACAGAATTCTGGAGAGCTCTGACTACATCTAGTGGAAGCAAATGCATTTCATTCCTAATAATGAGCTGGTCTGATATCATGAATGAAAAGGTCTTAACCTCATTAAAATGCTCTGTAGGTCTAAATGGAATTGAATTAGGCATCAGCTGAGATATGCAATTCCCTGAACACATAAAATTTTTAAGACAGTCTGATTTCCTTGGAAGAAATGTTTGAGGGTCTTTCCCACCCATACAGCAAGATAGAAAAAGAGGAAAATTCCTTCAAATTCTTTCAAAAAGGTAAATTTAGTAGGTGTTGGTTGTGAATAAATAGTACTGTTCTTCTAGAAAACAGAAATTTTAGATAAATGTACATTGTAAACCTCAACAAAGAACTTTGTGTTTTTACATTAAATAGGACATATATTGGTTAAATATATTTTGATTAGTGGATTGGCAATCATGGTGACAAGAAAACATAAAAGCCCAACAAATTCTTTAGTAGAAAAAAAAGGAATTTTTGATGTATTTCCAATTTTTATTCTTATCGCATCTGCCCAAAATTTCATTTAATTAACAGCTCTGAGATTCAGTCTGTTCATGTACTGACATACCAGAATCATGTCAAGAAAGCAAAATATGGAATTAACATCTCAAAACTGCATGTTTTCCAAACTTCCATTCCAGTCTTTCCAAACCTCACATTTATTGCTTCCTCTTTCCCCAAAAGGGTGATCTTACACAAACACAGAGACACAAACTCTAACACAAAGTTAGAGCAGTTCAGAAGAAAAGTCAGAATTTTTCAAGCTAAAGAGCTTCTTTCTGTATGTTTTAAAAGTTTTACTTTTGATATCTGCATAGAAATTCCATGAAGTGTAAAGAAATGTATGTAGCTACAATCTTGTAACTAGAAAGGACATTATCATCATATCACTTAACTGTTGACAGGTCACGAAATTTCTGACGGAAAAGAAGGATTTAGTGCCATTTGTTAATTACTTGTGAGGCTTGTATTTCCATAAAGAAAACAGACAAAAGAAAACTATGGTTTGAAATGAGAAGTCACAACTGAATTAAAAAAAAAAAGTATTTTGGATACTTTTTGTAAATCAGTGTTCCAATCTAACCAAAGCCTTCAAATAGCCACAAAAATGTTACTGCTCGTATGAGTGAAGAACACATTAAGAAGAAAAATGTGAATAATTATTTTATGGTTTATACAGTTTAAATGTAATTCAAAGTAATTCTAATATCCCTGTTCTTGGTCTAATTTTGAAAGTGTTTTCTGGACTTGCCCCTAAGCTTCATTCACTGATAAGAAAAAAGGCATATGAGTGGACTGAGTGGCACTGTTCAGTATCTTTTCCTATTTCAAGTAAATGCCTTAACCCCAAATGTATAATTTCAATTTAATTCCTAGATCCCATATGCCCATTTCATGCAGTAATCAGATTTGGTGTGAAATATGTACTCATAAACACCAAAGTGCTTTATAAGCTGAAAAATCAAGAATGAAAAAAAAATCTTTAGGGTTTTAGGATAATTTAACACTGGTTTAAACACTTCTCTCAATTCAGAAAAAAGATGGCCTAAACATCAGCCATTTTATGTCCTACAATGGGCTGCTGTATAAAATATGTCAAATGAAATGCACAGCAATGAGAGAAAAACAGATGTATTCTAGAGCTGTTAAATTTTCAAAATATTGTACAAAAAATTCACAGATAAATTATTCAGGAAAGAAATGGTGTTTATACAGATGTACAACACTATTGAACATTGACCTTGGAGACATGGAAATGTAAAGTCTGAGATCTAAAAGCACGTGCAGTATGTGTAACATACACTACCTTGTATACTATTAACCATAAACAGCTGGAAATTTTTCTAATGGAGATGTCTCCGCATTTCATAGTCTAAAAACTAAAGTAAAGGTATTAATAATACAGTATAGCATTTGAACCCTGAAGTCTTATTATTGTTGATTTGCCTTAAGCTTTGACCTTTGAATCTAACCTGATCATTGAACTTGAAATGCTTGGAAGGTTTTTTCATTCTGTTATGAAACACATTAAATAACATGAACACTAGCACCAACATATAAGTGGGGCCAAATCTTAATTTGCAACACATATGCAAGAGAACTGTATGCAAAAATTGAGAGAAGATTAACAATGAGAGCAAGTCTCCTCAGCAAAAATGTGAGTTTAATTTTGTGACATTCAGAAAGAAAAAATAACCCTGACACTAAATGGTTTCTAGAATACCTAACTGCTAATTTTCATCATTGTTTGGTTTATCAAGGTCATGCCAGATAACTTGTTTACCAAATCTCTTCACTAAATTATGAAAAATTACAGATATTACCTTCTGTGTCTTGCATATTTGCCACTAACATGACCACTGCCATCACAGCCAGGCGTGGGACAGCTGCAAAAGAGAGAATTAATTATATAGGTGCTGGTGTGCTGCAGAAAGATTATACTAAAAGCAGGCAGGCAGTAGGTATTACAGAGATGGAGGGCAACAAAGACAGAAAGAGAAATCAAATAACTGAAGGGGGAAAAAAAAGAGGGGATGCTTTTTATTAGCAAGTCTCGAGGGAATTAATTTCATCAGTGCAGCAGAGCATGAGCAAACCACCAATGAACTTGAAAGTGCATTATACCCATTAAAAGGCATGAATTTTCTAAATTGCTAATGGGGATACATTTTACACTCAGAGCACTAACCTGAACAGCTCTTGTATGGCTGGTTCCACGGGAACTGCAGAGAGATGGAAAACATATAAAAATTTATCATCTATTACAAGTACCCCTCTTCTACAAAAATTACCAGAAAGGTTGTGTAAAAGCAAGGGTCAGAATGAATCGTGCAATAAGATTCTAGAGGATGAAGGTCACCCTGAGCAGGGGCCTTGAGTGATTTACTGAAGCAAGAGACATACCTCGAACACCTTTGGAGCGTGTGCGATGGCGCTTCTCGTCTGCATCCACCTCCATCTGGGAATAGATTAGCAGGCAGTCAATGTTCTTATCCTGCATGCACAGACTACCAATGCACAGACTGATACAGTCTCTCACACGATTTATTGACACTATTTTAATTCTATTTTATCCTGTAAGGGAAAGTTCTCCTTACAGGGGATTTTTAGGATCTTTGTGTTTATTTAAAAGCAGAAAATGCAGTAATTTCTGCTTTAAACAGTCAATTTCTGTGGCCGGCTTTCATAGCAAATTGTGTGCAGCTATGTGCTAGTTCCTCTTTTCGAGGGGATATTTCTGACATAAACCCTCCATTACTCCCATATATTCCAAAACAAGGATTCAACAGATCTCTATATAATTTAAAACTAAAGTCAAGGGGTCACACACCACAGGTTGTTTTCCAACTAAACCCTTTACAGCGGGAAAGAGAGGAAGGAATAATGACTGAAAAGGAGATGAAGACTCATCATTAGACTTTCAAATATTTCATGTTATTTAATATGGCATTACAATCTTTGCCAGCATGTTTCATTGTTTAGTTGTGTTTTTCAAGTTTCACAAATGTGCTCACTTGCTACATGACTAGATCTTTATCTTCATTTCACAAACAGCTTGCCAATCCAGTGTAGCTTTCTGTGCAGCAATAAATATATAGAAATCTTACATATTTACCAGACAGGGGCAAGGCTGCAGATTAGATCTTTGAAAGCATCGTAAACACTGATCTGTAGTAGTTAATGTAGAGCCATATTGTTTCTTCTGGTTTTACATGCACAATTGTCATCAGACTTTAAAAGGTAAACTAAATAGGCTAGCTAGAATGCAGTATTTCAGAAGCAAATTGCACTGAACTATATTGAGACACTGAGTCAGGGAAAATATATGCAGTATCTGTATCACCAGCTCCTTTGGCTGTAGAAGAACAAGATGGCAAGATGGATCTACAGTGCTTCATACATAGTGATGATACTGTAAAGGTCAGGAAGCACAGAAATAGACCATAGAGCTCTTTTTGCTCCAGGGGAAAAAAATCAATCACCCCCTTCACAGCAATATCCTTGGATTGATATCTGGTTAGAATGTCATCTATCTCATGCAAAAACATGGAAAAGGGTCCAAGTGACTTGCAGCTAACCCTTTAATCGCCTTTCTTTAGTCAGTACCTTAACACAAACAATTTGGGAAGTAACTAGGAAAGAAGAAACCAAGTGGCATATTTAAAGAGCTCCCTCAACATGTAACAGCAGGAGGAAAAAATCACCTCAACAAAATTTGTGGGTGACAGGGATTAGGTATAAAGGAAGTGTCACTCTCACAAGACTCCGTGCTACTGATGCAGTTCTGTTTCTCGGCAGTCATCATCTGATTCCTGGTAGTGTGCTATATTCCACACTAAAAGGATGATTTAAAATAGACTGATACTATGAAAGCTAATAGAGCACCAATCTCTCTTAGGGGGCTTCAGGTCAGTCTTCTGCATAACCTTAATTGAATCTCATTCTAAAAATAAGACACCTATATTTAGCTGTGTGCTGATACATTTGGAGCATAAGCTTCCATCTTCACCAACTAATCATGCTATCTGAGATCCCACAAGGTATTCTATCAAACCTCCAACTTCCAGTCCAGAAAAGTATGGAAGGGTACAGATAGATCTTTTGTTGTATCTACTAACCCTATGCAGAAGCTTCAGGTATCCTCTGGCACCAGAATTGGCACTAACTGTCTATGCTTAGACAACTGAATTTACCCCTAGGTTAACGCAGCCACCAGAGTTTGAGGACCAACTCCTCTTATCAGCTACATGATGTTACTTCAGGCTGGATAAAATCAGCCTCTAGGCACCACTGTCTCTGCTGTCTAGCTCTCCATCAACTATTGCATGGAGACACTTGGCATGCCTGTAGATACCTCTTGTAGGCACCTAAACTGAATCTTTAACCCACCCACAATATCTCTCCTAGATACTGAGTTCACGTCCTAGCCATTTCTTTAGCTCCAATGACTTGAGAGGCATTTGAAGCTTTGAAAGCTGCCATATCAAAGCACATAACAGCATCTCTGGAATGCAAAAATTACTTACTAGATGATGATATTATTTTCCTTTTGCTAATAAGAAAACTGTGCTGAATTATTCTATAACTCTTGAACGTGTAAGGACTTGACAGGAGACCAGAAGTGAAGTTACTTGATCTTCAAACTAGTATGTTTCTAAAATGTTTGAAAAACATCATCTAGCCTCATTTGTCAATACTGAAAAACCTGCTGAAAGAACTATTATGATCTTAACCTGGAAATGCTGCCCCAGTTATGATAGTCTGTGTAAATTTATAAGGGACAAACTACAAAACAGATTTATCTCTCTTTCTAAACCAAAGTAAGCCCTTCAAGAACACTGACGGTAGTATAGTACACTTTTAACTACACTGACAATCACAGAAGAAATCATTAAGCTGGAAAAGCCCCTTTAAGATCTACACAATTCATATCCAGAAGCAGGTCAAAGAAATAAAAACATTATAAAAGCTGCTAGCACACAATGCTATTTTAAACCTTGTTGTGTATCCTACATAGTCTGCTGTTTCTCCAGAAAAGCACAAATTGACTTGCCATTGTCTGTGACCTAGATGCCCTCTCATATATGGCAATGTGAGCCTTGGATGTTGCAGGACACATTAATTGATGATAGGTGCCTAAATTTAGTCAATGGAATTTTGCTTTACCATGATATTTATATGCTTGCTCACAGTTCTTTGTCAGTCTTGTCAAAACTACAGCCTTCATTCCTCTATGAATTACATGTTGGATGCTGGGAGCAAGCAACTTCCTGAAATTCTAGCAAGATTTGCATTGGCTCTGCAAAAGTACAGTCACCTGGCAGCCTACCATTGCAGTACTCAGTGACACCACTGGAACTTTCACAGCCAGGAACAGAATTCTGCTACCGAGGCCATCCATCTGACACAAACATGGACTTCCTGCTCACTTTCACATGCAGAAAAAGGAAATGTGGATCTTGGTCTCACAAGGAGTTCACCCGAGTAGTTCTACTTTATTCATGACCTCTAAATTACATCTCTGTAGCTCAGCTCTTACTTAGCCTCTATTCTGGAAAATAATTTGTGGACATGGAGGATAGGTTGGCTAGAGTTTGTCTTCACCTGGCATCTAATATTACATATCAAAGCAAAGAGAAAGGCATCAGGTGTAAGAAGAGAAGAAAATTTTAATTTTTCTTCAAAGAGAAGCTCTAGAAATGAAAATGGAAAGGTCTAAGCTAGGAGAGTGGAATACCTCTCCTACAAGAAAAAGTTGAAAGAATTTGGTTTGCTAAGCCTGGAGAAGAGAAGGCTTCAGGGTGACCTAATTGTGGCATTCCAGTACCTGAATGGAGCCAACAAGAAAGATGGAGAGGGACTTCCTACAAGGACATGAGTGACAGGCTAAGGGAGAATGGTTTCAAACTCAGAGTAGGTTTAGATTGGGTGTCAGGAAGATATTCAGTGAAGGTAGTGAGACACTGGAAGAGGCTGCCCAGAGAAGCTGTGTATGCCCATCCCCATCAGTGTTCAAGGCCAAGTTGGATGGAGCTCTGAGCAACCTGATTTATGTGGAACATTCCCTGCAAAGTCAGGGAGGTTGGAACTAGATGATCTTTAAGGTCCCCTTAAACCCAGGCCATTCTGTGATTCTACAATTCTCAACTCCCAGAATGAAAAGATAAAAGAGGTCTGAGTAGAAATTAAATCTGTAAATTAGAATTTAAAATAGCCAAATTACTGTATATGCTTTACTTAGGATAATAGGCAGAGAGAGTTAATCTGTACCACCATTATATGCATTCGTGTTACTGAAGCTTTAGAGAAACAGGACATGAATAGTTACAGTGCTGTAACAAATAAACCACAAGAGGCCATACTAAATACAAATTTTCTGAGTAAAACTGAAAAAAATGTCTGTGTGGTCACCTGCATGCAGACAATAAGACCTGTTACGTCTTACTGTACAGAATCTTATACCAGTAACAACTACACACACACAAACACAGGGTGCTTTTAAATTGTCAGTATTTGAAAGCTGGAAATAATAATGAGACTAACTGAGAAGAAGACAATCTTATAACATAAAATGATTACAATTAGGAGCAGCTGCAAGTATTTCATTAAATGTAAAAAAATAGAAAAGGTACATAGTCATAAGAGAATTCTTTAATAAAAGAGATTTGAAATTGTAGTAATAGGAATCAACAAGAAATTTTTTAAGAAGGGCTATTTGTCACTATTTGTCATTTTAAAAACAGTCTCAGACAACATTTACCCCCCAAAATAAACATAGGCTAATAGGTCTTCAATGCATTGCTGTTACTTGGGGAATAAGGGAGAACTGAAAAAAAAAAATCTGGAAAAATTTTACTTGTAACTTTTAAAATTAACCTTTACTAATTGTTGAGGAGATGGTGTGGCTCACTAAGTTAATGTTCCTGATGCCGACCCTTAGTAATGTCATACAAAAGCAGTATGGGATACAAGATGATGACATAATTATCACCAGTCAACACTTTGTCATGGAAAATCTGTAATAAAAACACTCGAAACTGCTCTTCGAGGGTACTCTAAAAGTTGTCAGTAAAGGTAGCTATGTCAGGATATCATATCCTTAGACACTTTTGAAGCATTTTGCTTTCTCTTACTGAGCATTCAGACCATAAAATAGGTGTTTCATAAAATCAGCATATTTATCACAGCAAATATTAGCAAATATTTCTCCAGAAAAAAATTATTCTGTATTAAAATATTTTTCCAGAAAAATTATTTTGTATAAAAGCTATTTTTATACAAGACTACTTGTAAAAACAAATATATACTTAACTAGAGCCTTTCTACTATAATCCCGCAGGTGTACATTTTAGCCCTACAAAATTCAGTATCTTCATCAGTACTCTGGTAGATTATACGCTACTGAAATATGCAGATAATAGAGAAATTAATGGAATGATAAACTATGTTGGAGACAGGCCAATTATATATACTGGCCTGCATCATTTGGCAGATTTGATCCATCTGAAGAACATGCTGGTTCCAATCTCCTGTACATATGGGCAACATCTGTGGGCCATGCTTGAGAGCCAGAAGACCACAATCTGCCAGGCAGTAACAGTGAAGTGGACCTGGACAACCAGATGAGCACAACCAACTTCTGCACTGCTGCAGCTGAAGAGCAGAACGTGATCTGTAGCTGCACAACCTTTAAGGCTGCATTAATTTTCCAGAAAACCATTTGAATCATTCAGATATGGTCAGTAACTTCTAAGAACAGAGTGCAAGTTTTCAACAAGTTTCCCTATCCTTTGGCTTGCTGGATACCCTGTTGGAGTCTTTAGGTTTTTAAAGTATTTAAGGCTTTGAGTATCATCCTAGTGCTACCTGAGCTCCTAAAAGTTTCACAACCAGCACCACTCTCCCTGCCTCTAGATACACTCACATGTCTACCATATGGACTTTCTCAGAGCTGCTAGCTGTAAATGATCAAGAGATTTAGGCTCCTTTCCAGGACAAATTGTGATTTTTGCTCCCTTGCGGGAAAGTAGTTCAGCATTTTTTTCTCTTGAGGGCAGGTACTCTTGAAAATTATCCTTCCTGTTAAAATTCTCAAAGTGTCTGAATTTTTAGCTAGAGGCATGGTGACTGCAAGGTTCCATCTCAAATTCTTAATTTTCCAGGTCAGCCAACACTTTCTCAGTGAACTCTTATGGTTTCTCTCTAGCCATGATGTAACAGAAGTCTAGAAAGCCCCAAAAGAGCTAAAGACCTTAGATCTGGACTTCCAAAATTCTTCTTTCTTAATTTTTTTCTTACTTGTATTTCTCTAAATCTAAAAAATTGGACTCTCACATGCTCTCAAAAGATGCCTAGTGTTTACTGAGGCAGAGCATTCACTGTCTATACTGTAGAAAGTTCTGGGCTCCTCAGGATGAGATGGATATGGAGTTCCTGGAGAATGTCCAGAGGCAGGCAACAAAAATGATTAAGGTACTGAAGCATCTCTCTTGGAAGGCTGAGGGAGCTGGGCCTGTTCTGCCTCAAAAAGAGACGGCTGAGAAGGGACCTGATCAATGTCTGTCAGTACCTGAAGGGAAGGTGTCGAAAGAACATTTCCAGGTTCTTCTCAGTGACGCCCAGCAATAGGACAAGAGGCAATGGGCAGAAACTGACACACAGGAAGTTCCTCCTGAACATGAGGAAGAACTTCCTTACTGTGCAGGTGACTGAGCACTGGAACAGATTGCCTAGAGAGGCTATGGAGTCTCTATACCTGGGGATATTCAAGAGCTATCTGGACACAATCCTGTGCCATGTGATCTAGGATGACCCTGGTTGAGCAGGGAGATTAGACCAGATGCCCCACTATGGTCCCTTCCAACTTGACTCATTCTGTGATTCTGTAGATGATCATCTGTGACCTCAAAATTTTATCGAAATTACTGTTAAATACTAGAATTACTGCATAATTGTTATTGTCAATCAAGAATGTTGCTTAAAATTATTAGAAATATTGTTTTTCCCTAATCAGTAATATTAGACATACTCATAATGTGGTAAAAGTAAAATATTTGGAGAAAAATATTATGACTTCTCGAAAATGTAATGAGTTTATTATATTAAAAGACAGTAGTTTAAAATTTATCTCCATGTTACTCAAGTTACTCAGTAAAGGCAGATTTTCAGCCCCTATGATGCAAGATTCAAATTTCTTTATTATTTTTACAACCAAAGTTTGCTCAGCATCTCTTTTTATAACTTAAAGAAAATGTTATTTCTTCTGTGTGAAAGTCAAATGAAAAGATTCAAAGATTTTTTTTTAATCTAGTGTCTCAAGGAATGAAACAAAATATGTCAAATGTATTTCCCACATTTAAAATGCTCCTGTATCCATAATCAAAAAATATGACCTGGAAAATGGGGAATAGTTTATGTAAGCAGTGCATGCCATACTATATAAGTACTTTGTGCAGTCTTCCTAAAAAAACTGCGAACTGACCTTCTATTGCTCTCCTCAAAAAATAATAGGCAAATCTAAATTGTAATATGACCTCTTTTCAAGTCTGTGTATTCCAAAAGAAATTAATTTCTCAAGTATGACTCCTGGTAATCTGAATATGTTTTTATAAACTGGATATGTTTTGTGAGACACTGTTTAACCTATCTGGCAAATGGGACATTTATCAATTATTTCAATGGGCCCCAAATATCTCTGTTGTGTAACACTCCCTGCTTCAGCAGGTCTTCTTCTCCCCTAAGCAGACCAAACCTGAATCAATAACCATATCTGAACCTTAATTTATGCCTTACTGATAATAGTTTTGTAAATCAGTTGCATTCTAGGATAAAATGTGTATACTTGTGGATGAAGGGAGAGTAGGCATTCAGCTCAATTTTAACCAGGTTTTTGACAGAATACTCTTGTGTCTCATTATGACTGTATTTGCACAGTCAGTTCTTTAAAATCAGTTTTTAATATTTCAATAATCTTGATTAAATATCGTCTATTACTGTTATTAACAGAGCACAGTAAAATTCAAGATCTTGATTTTGACAGAAAGCTGTCTGACTCTCCCAAATACATTTAAGGCACTTGTTTCTTATTTTAAGATCTACAAGACAAAAAAAGACACAAAACTGCAGGATAGAAAGTTACTCTAAGAGAAGCTACTGGAATGTTTAAGGAAAAGTTAGGCAGAACTGAAAGCCAAATTTCCTCTCCTCTCATACTCTTTCCCCCACAAACTCAGGTGCCTTCAGATGGAAATCTGAAATTTAGTTCAAATATTTTAGATCACCCTTTACAGGAAGAGGAAAATTTTATAAAATAATTACCGTATTTGAATCTTCCCCTTAAGAAAATGCCAGCATATAACCAGAGCAGAGTTCCAGGGGGAACTTGGCAAAGATAAAAGTTTCAAGTTGAGGGTACATAATATAAAGCGAACAAATAGGCACATGGGCAAATTAATGACTAGAATATAAATTACTCCTTTGCTGTCTTCTACTTGTGATGAACACACAAAGCTTTTATTAATATCAAGGAGAGTCCTTCTTGCAGAACAGTAGGAGAATATATACTCAGGACTTGCTCTGAAACTTTGAGTAAGAGTCACTCTCCTGCTGTAATGCACAGAGGGAATCCAATCCCTCCATTATCAGACGAACAGTGCAGGCTGCAGCCAAATCTGTAAATACAGACCAGAATAAGAATTCTGTTTAAAGTCACAAGTTCCTCATGTATCACTGTATTTTTTTTTTTGTGGGGAAATACATTTGGGGTTCAATGAAGTAACCTGGAGGGAAGCAGGGAACCCTTTCAAGTATTTTTCATTGGCCTCCAACTAGAGTGGAAAAGACCCAAAGTGCACAAAGGTTATTGAACACCTTTCTCTATTACCTCTTTTTATCTTAGGTGTGAAGAATGAGAAAGTAGTGCGGAAAAAAGAGGTAAGAAGAAATAGCAGTGGATCTATAGCACTGCTTTCTTAGGAGCAAAAGATATTCACTCATCAGTCTGGCTCCATAAAGATACTTCGGATATGCTCAGTGAATAGGCTCTGGGACATGAATCAGAATTTCCATTGGGAAGAAGACATGCAGAATACATCCATACAGCAGAGCAACTCGAATTGCAGCATCCTTTAACCAGTTCCTGAAGCTGGTCCTGTGCCAGGCCACTTGATCTGTGAAGGATCAGGGTGGTGAATGTCAGCACATGCTGACAGGACCTTTCAATACCGAAGTCTCAGGAGCTTGATAATTAGTCACATTCAGCTTTCCCCCCTACTTATAAGCATTTCTGACTGGGGACTTAATGTATTTTTCACATGAGAAGAAAAAAGAACTCTTTCAAAGGTTTTAAAGTTCCTGTTACAACTTATATTTTGGTTATACAGCTAGGCTTAAACAAGAATTCACATTTCCTTGCATTAGATGCAGACATTGAAAGAAAGCAGTCTCTGATTCTAAGGCCTCCTAATAAGAAATTAAATATAACAGAAGGAAAAATAGGCTGACATATTTCAGCAAAGTACTCAGAAGCAGCACAGATTAAAGCTGAATCTAAAATCTATAGTAAGAATAAAAAAAATAAATATAGTAAGAATCATACAAAAGAGAAATAATTTGGACTTAAAAAGAACTGTAATTTCCTTGTCATAAATAGAAGAAGCATACTTCTACTAGAAGATGCTTCTTTCAAGTGGGAGGATAAGCAACTTAAACTTTTAGTAACTTCATAAAATGAAATTTCTTGAAGATTATTTTCTGTATTGTTGATGATTCTGAACAAAATCTGCACCAAATTCTCCGCATTTATTCTAGAAGTTCTATTAGCATAAGGTTATATCCATAAAAATCAAATATTATAGTATTTTTTATCCAAAAGTCTTAGTTGCACTTGCAATGATCTAAAAGATGTGGCCTCTTCCTCCTTCTGTCAGGATGGGTGTGTGGTTGTGTGCATGATGTTTGTCTTCACATGACTTGTCTGTCTGTCTAGAATTTGTGTGAGCAGCCATGCAAGCATGTAGTTATGTATATACACATGTAGTGCACATGTGTTTTGTGTACTTGCTGTAAATGAATCTTCAGCATTGCTCTGGTTGAACTCAGGGACAGGGATCAGCACCTTGCTTCTCTTGAAGTTGTTGAATCTGGCATGATTTATTTTCCTTTAAAATCCCATTCCCAAACACAATGTATTCAAAAATGACAGATACAAGGCATCAGAAAGGTTATTTTTCTAATTCTAAATTTGGAGTGTGGCAATTTGTTATATTTTGTATAGGAACAAAGGCAGACAATTTATCTCACGGCAGACCTAGATCTTTCATAGTATGTTGGATGAAAATTGGTAAGAAGAATGCTTTAGAAGAAAAAAATTTTTAGAAATCAGGAAGCCAATAAGACGTCCTGAAATACAAAAAGCTAGATATCAAAGACATGGGGCTCACAAGGAACACAGAATGTTCTACACTTCCAATGCTAGGCTTAAAACCCACTAGCTTAGGGAGGGCACACAAGACAGGTGTATAGTCTCTATAAAACAGTCTGCTTTCCACCCTTGGCACACGTGTGTAATTTGCTCTTGCACATACTGTCTATGTGCAAGTCCTGACGTATAGTGTGCTCAAAAAGACAAATTTACATTTCACTCCTAGGATTTAATATCAAAGACTAATTTCATGGAACTCTATGCTCTGGGCGAGCACCAAAACCGAGAAATATCTTTACTTAATATACATCTTAAAAGTATATACAATGGGCTTTTGGGCACAGCAACCTAATGAACGTTTCCATATTTCTCTTTGTCTTATATTTTTGTGTCTATGTTTATCAAGGCACCCATTTTATTAGCTGAAAAGTACCTATCAAGGAAGGGCTGTAGGAGTTTTTTTCTGTAACTCTCGTTCAATGTATTCCCACTATACATCTTTGAATTATCATTAAAATCCTACGAGAATATAGAACAAGCTAAATATGGGGCCTACACCAACACTGAGAAGCATGCAGTGTACCACCTATCACCATATGCAGAAATAAGACCAGACAACAAAGCCAAAGTACATTCACTGAAATTCAGGTCAAAGTGGTCATAACGTGAGAGTTTTAGCTTTATCTTTGAATGTCCTAATGACTGTAATCACGATCATGCTGTGTTTCAACCTCTTTGTTGCCTTGAATCACCCACATTTAGGTCAGGCCTAGAGGCTCTCTGATGGGGAACAACCTCCCAGAGCTGTGGCTGGCAAACTGCTTGGAAAGAAGCACACAGCTCTGCAGAAACATAAAGTCACTGACTTGTTCCCACAATTCAGCCAGAAGCAGAGTTGTAAGAGTTACAGCTCTTAAAAGCTGTAAACCAAAAGATCATTATGGAAAATAAGAGGGAAAAGGAAAGGCTTCAACTTTCCCACTTTGCTTGGCAAATTTCACTTCCAAATTTGCCAAAGGCTCACCCCACCCTCCTTCAACAAGGGAATAGGGTTTCTGAAGTAAAAATATGCTTCCATGCACATCTTGTGATTTTTTTTTCAAATTGGATTAGGTTTCACCCCTGCAAACTCACCAACGTTATCTAAGCCTGTAAAGAATTGAGGAGACTGTTGATTTATCTTTGATTTATTCACCCTCTAAATAAGGAATGTATAAAAATACATATGTTTCTGAATACAAGGAGAAAATAGAACAAGCAACTTAAACATATGACAATACTGTCATGTATTGTTTCTCACTTAGAAGCATACACAGATACTTATGATATAAAATGACCACAACAAGCTTTTATACGAGCCAGTCACCCCATCCATAAATCAATCTAAGTGAGTATAAGTAGGCTGCAACATACGCAATTTTTGTTCTTAAAAAATTAGGATACCAGATTTTAAAATCTCATTTCTAGTATCCCAAACTCAAAAATATATCACAACTAATATATGTGCTAAGGTTTGTTGATCCAGTATTGCTTCCAGTGTAGAAAACAGTCTTATTTTCACTGGCACCGAATCAGACTGACAATTATTGAAGACACCTATAAGCATTTTTTTAACAAAACAGACCAAAGCACCACATGAAATAAGCATTATTAAAAAACGGGAGTCGTGTTTAAGGTTTTGATTACACACAATTAAACTTAACTAACTGTAGTGGATATGTACCATGCAAAAGACAAGTATTTCAGATATAGAAAAGGACACGTTTATTAATTATATCTTCTTTTTAATTCCAAAAGAAAACTATGTAGGCCTTGCAGTTTAGTATTTTTTTTTTTTAAACTCGCTAATTGTTGTCACTATTAAGTGAACACACTAGCATCCCTTCTTCCCCATTCACTGCTCCACAACAATGAAAGCTCATTTCTGGTTTTAGGTTTTCTCTAATCACAGCAATGGTGAGAATACTATTTCAGAACGACACGGTATCAGAAGTGTTTGTTGCTATTAGTGAACAGGCCATTATGCTTTCCAAAGAGTATGTTATAAATAGCTTACAGCTATTAGAAGTACAAAAATTAACTGATAAAATAATAAGACAGGCAAGCAAAATATCAATCATGGCTTTTCTAACATAATTAGCATAAATTACTCAGGAATCACAGATTATTGCCGTTTTTGCATAAAACAGGAGTACCTACTTCAGTTGTTCAATAACTTGAATACTTTTAACACTAAAACTACACAACGCAATACTCAAAACATAAAAAAAAAGACCACAAAAACAATGAATATTCATTGGTAATTTTCTGCTCAAAACTTGTTTATAGCAATTTCTGGGGTAAAAGAAAAAAGAAAAAGGAAAAAAAGGAAAGAAGGAACACAGCCCAAATGGACAGGATTTTGTAGCATAATGTACAGGAAACCCCAGATATCTTCCTAGGACAGAGATGACAACAAGTGTAGTGATAACGATTGCACCGTGACCTAGTGCCCCATACAAGGCCTGAAAAAGTGCTGCATTAAAGTAGGCCTGTTATTACCAGCACAGTTAGCAATTTGGATGATTGCAAGAGTTTTAGAATGCAATTAAGCTGGCATAAAGAGTGGCCCTTTAACTCCTGGAATGAAAGGACTGCCAGAAAGTGATTTTATTTTAATTTACTAATATATATTTATTATGTTTTTCAATTTTCTTTCCATTCTTGTTGTCACTCTGACATCAAAGCACCTGTAAATTTTATTATTATGAATATGGATTTTTTTAAAGCAAATTGAAAAGCACATTTACTCTTAGCAAGTCACCAAAGAGATTTCCTGCTTCAGATTCTGTCTGAATGCAGATATGCTGTCTGCACTGGTTTCAAGATCTAGAAAGAACTGTTTTTAAATAATTCAAAGTGGTCAAACAAGACCAAATTGGTAGAAAATCCGTATTCTGCCCTCAGTTAAAATTTTGCCTTCTGACTTAAGTTAATACAGTTACTCAAATAGCAGTGAGAAAGAACCTAATTAATTCTGTTCATGTTTGTATGCTATTAGGATAAAAGAATGAAAACTAAGACTCTCAAAATTACATCTCTGCATCCTTAATGTCAGTTTTGTGACATACTCTCCTATTATACTACCAGCCACGCAGGACCAATGGTGTAAAGATTTTATCTCCTTGATTCATGTTGTAAAGATGGGAAACTGCATCATTAGGTTTTGTTTTGACAACTAGGTGAAAGGACTGAAGTGAATTCTGCATAAAAAGAGGTCCCTTTCATCCCTGAGTAACAGAGATAAACCTAAGAAGATTTATGGAAGTACATTTGTGCATTATTTTACATACACTCTGAAAGAGTTGATCCGATGCAGGACAAAGACAATGTTGTAAAGTGCAGATGTTCCCCGCTTCCTGGACTTCTTTTCTTCCCAAATTTCACGTTAAATACTTAACATGAAATGTAGGATCTGAGGTAGCATTTCTGAGGAGACAATATACTTTTAATATAGTTATTATGCTGTCTGGGTGAGAGAATGTTTCTCGGCAAATACAAAGAAAACCATTTATGCAGAAAAAGCATTCTGGCTCCCAAAGACGTTGAAACAGGATGTCCAAAGTTCTGGCTGTTCTCACCACCTATGGGAAAGGAACAGTGCCAGCAACAGGATGGGAATCTGTCCTTATAAAATTTGCAACAGCAAAAAGGCTTAGTGCTTCTAATTATTGAGATTTTTATGAAATTTTGACAACTCTTTGCATAAACCAATGGCTGGCATGTCTGCAGAAGACTTTCAGAATAAAAAAAAGGTCAAAATTGTTCAAAGATTTATTGAAATAATCAACACCACATATTATAAAGATATAATGCAAGATTATTCCCCTGAGCTGTACATCCTAAAGAGTTGATACATGACACAGGTATCATATAACAGTATCATATACACTAAGAACTAAAACTAAACTTGCATGCAACCTCAGATGTAGTAAATATATATATACATATAGATGTACAAATGAAAGAGTTAAAATATCTGAAAATATGTATCTACCCAATAAGATAAAAAGATAGACCACATCAATGTGCTGAAAGTCATACAAAACATGCTTGCTCTGTATATTAAACCACACTGGCCTATAATGAAATATAATATGCAGATCCTTGAGTTCACGTCATATCCCACTGACATAAAAACTGAAACATATTTATCTGTTTATACTGTAAGTTTTCTGGGCAGGGCATATGTTTGTACAGCACTTGGCAAGACAAAATTCTGGATTGTGATTGCAGTCCATATGCACTATAACACTACAAGCAATACAATTATATGTGCATGTACACTCATATTTTCAAAGCCCAGCAGGAATATTTAGCCTAACAACTCCCTAGCACCAATGAGTAAAGGTAGGGAATGCATACCCATGATGTACATTACTTGAAAACATCCAACTGTTTTCATGCAAACAGATAAGAAAGTCAAAAAAACGCAAAACTTTAGATTAGAGTTTGAGCATGTCCAGCTCTGGGGTCCCCAAAATAAGTACATGGATCAGTTGAAGGAAATCCAGAGGAGGACCATGAAGATGACTGGAGGGCTGGAGAACCTCTCCTATGAAGACAGGCTGAGAGAGCTGGGGCTCTTCAGCCTGGAGAAAAGGTAGCTCTGGGGAGAGTGTAAATCACCTTCCAGTGCCTAAAGGATTGAAACCTACTAGTGAATATCTCTAGAACCTTACATGAATTTCCACCACCAGCACTTCGGACCTTCAGAAAGCATGTTTCAGCTTCCTCCAATGACTGGTTTTAGCACTACAAGATTTTAAATATGTAAGTTCCTCTGTTTTGCTTTCTGGCTATCAGCACCTCATGTTAAAGCACTCAAGCTTCTCTTTGCAACCAAAACACCTAGAAAGATTATTTTTTAAAATGGAAAATTCCATTTATGTGCAAATGATGCTACAAATAGCATCCCTCAGAAAATCATCTAGTATTATTAACTACTATTTTTCTGAGAGGTTTTTCTCATGCTTAAGACACAGAAGAAGAGCCTTTCTATAAAATCTCCATTCTCCTCTTCCAAAGTTCTCCAAAGCTGATCTACAATAGTATGTTTATGGAACTAGCTGACTACCTACAGCATGCAGTCACAAATCTTAAACTCCATCTAAGTCACAGAACCTTGTGTTTGCTTTTGCTGAAGTGGCTCCTAGAACTGAGAACCAGGCAATAGGAAATTAAAGGTACAGGAATTTAGATGCAGACTAAGATATTTGTATTTAATCCATATTTTCAGCAGTTTTATTCACACTTATTTGAAATCACTGAGGACATCTACAGATAGTTTTTATAACAGCAGTTTCAGAGACTACTATCTCTGTTGTTCTTTCTTCTTTCTTGATTTCATGCATCACACCCTGTTGTGAATTGGAGCATGACCAATCTGAAGGGGGAACTGTCTTTTAATCACAGTTGGTATCTCCAAATTAAATTTTCACATTAAGTCATAGTATTCCAATTTCTGTGTCTCTGTGGCTGAAAGAAATGGCAGCATACCATAATACAGATTATTTCAAAATGCAGTCAGATATTTCTGCTAAAACATAAAGGGAAGGAGTAAAAACTGGTAGTATAGGTGTGGAAAGCCAAAGAACCAATTTCATATTTTACCTTGTGGTTTTAGTGAGATTTAAAAGCAACACAGAGAAAACACAGAGAAAGTAACATTCAAGATGGTTGCCCTAATCAAGCCTGTTTTTTGATCTGTGACTTCTTGTTCATTTATTTTCTAAATTCTTTTTCATCTTCCATTTTGTTACCTCTTCTGGTTGTCTCTGCACTCACCCACAGAATTTGCTGTGAAGCAGACTCTCAGGAGCAAAATGAAATGGTTAAATCTCTGACTTTTTTGTGAAGGAGGTACACATATTTTAGGTTATTTCACTAAAAATTGTGTTTAGTCATATTCATATATCTTTCATTGTCAGTCTATTCAAGTTTTTGTTCGTTTTTGATTACGAAAAGCCTTCAAAGTGAGAGCCATTAGAATTACTGTGCGATTAAGCTATACATTTCTTACAGACTTTAATACCTCTGTTTCTGAATGTGTTTTTGTCTGAGACGTGTGTGTATGTGTGTCTGTGTATGGATGTGCATCAATGTATGCACATATATATACATAATGAAGTGTGCACTTATGTGCATATGTGTCCATTCTATTAGTATTAAAAAACATGTATATAAGAATGTGTGTTTATAACACATTCTTTCATGAGGAAAATAAAACCAGTTTTGAATAAGAAATAAATCTAAAACCTAAAACCTTTAAAACACAGGTTTTAGACTGGAAACACAGCCAGATCTACAACTCACTGGCACTCAGAAGCACAAGCTGCATATATTGTAATACAGCAATAGCGTCTGTGTTTTATTCCTCCAGCTTTTCAGGTTTCCATGGAAACGAGTGGGAATCCCAACACAAGGGAAAAATAACTAGGCTATCCAACTCACACCATGGTGCTGGATGTCTGAACAGCTGATACATGAGGCAGTCATCACAAGAACAAAAATACACAGAATACAATACTACACATAACACCGGAGCAAAAAAAACCAGCTATGGCTGCACCTTGAAAGAACACAGGTAAAATACTGCTGTGTAGATACACAGAACTCTGCAAGAGTAAGGTTTTATACAATTTTGAAGCTGCCCAGGATACAAATACAGGTAATGTGTAATCTTCTCAAACTAATTAATCTAGCAAGTCATAGCCATTTAAAGCAGAGCCTAATTTTTCTACTATTGACTTCACTACACAGATAGTGAATTTTAAAAAAAAAGGAAAAAAAAAAGGGTGTGGTTTTAAATTTCTATTAATACTAATATCCAAAGACCTATCAACTTCTGTGCAAGCCTTGGTTTCAGGAATGACGGACCATTTACAGAGTATTCCCAGTGTAGCAGCACCATACCTCTGTTTGGATGTTGAGGATTCCTTCCAGTTCTTTTGCCTTTTCACATGCAAATTACAGGGTCATAAGGTTCTTCCTTACTTGCTATTATATCTAAGATTCATGTAATTGTTGGTATGGACACATAAACACTTTTTGGTTTTGCTAATGAACTGTTGAAAAAACCAGAACCAGCATAGTCCTTAAACTTTCTCAGATGAGGAGGGAAAAAGACCAAAAACTTTGGCCAGTTTGCATAAGTCTCTCTTACCTGGCAACAAGTCTGTGCTATTATATTTGTTGATTTCACTGCAATTGTGTCAGGTTCACTGCTGGACTCGGCATGCTATTTTTTTCTGATCAGATAGACACAATGTTTGAGGTGTTTGAAAAGTGTTTGGACTACTTTTCAATGGGAAGTCTTGGAGTATACAGAACAATATGCTAAGCCCAGCAGAGAGACTGCAGAGAGTGGTATCTCCTGCTCCTAATTAGGTTTGTCCAACCACATGGCAAGAAATAGCAAATTATTAATAGGTCCTTTTCAAGCAATATAGTCTATTAAGAAGCAAAAAAAATCTTTCACTGAGAGAAGAGAAAGAAAAAGAAATGTTGATTAAAGACTTGCCAGAAAGAGGACAAACCTCCTTTATTACATTCTCCATGAGGAAGAATACAACACAGAAGTATCGAATGCCAAAAGTGATTGACCACAGGGCCTAGAAAAGTATCTAACTTCTCTATCAAAAGATGAACAAAGCATAGCCTGAGCTGTAGGCTGGGTCACCAAACTTTTGGAGGCGCAGCCTCCCCAGGGGAACAAAGCAGAACTGTGCCTCAGTATCACTGCATTTGCACAGTCATCCTTCACCCAGGTGTAAATTTCCTTCCTATAGGGCATTAGAGGAAAAAAACATTTCCAAGTGTGCTGGTTTGTATTAATTTTTTTTTTTTTTTTTTTTTCTTGTAAGGAAGGAAAGGAACCAGTTATGGAAATAATTCCCTGTAAGGACCTTTGCAGTTTCCTGTAGACCTGGCAAAATCAATCAGTGGTTGATTTTTTTAATATTGACACCTTGTTACACCAATGAAAAAGTTAGATGAGCCTTGTGAACACACATTTTAACACGAACAAACACATTGTTGCACCAATGAAAAAGTTAGATGAACCTTTGTGAACACACATTTTAACAGGAATGAACCGTGGGAAGCTCTCTTCTTTCTTCCGCCCGAGTACAGGTAACAGGCCGGCCGGGTGGAGGGGCCGCTGTGGGCCTGGGGGGGCCGGGCCAAGCCAGGCCCCGCCTCTGTTGCAGTGCTGGCAGGGCCGGGTTCCCTCCACAGCATGGCCAGGCAGGCCTGTGGGGCAGCTGAAATGCTGCTGCTGCTGCTGCTAACATCTCATGGACATTAAACCCTGCCTCACTGCCAGCCCAGGCCGAGCCGGGGTCTGCTGGGCCCCGGGAGCAGTTCTGGGCCGGGCCGGGCCCACCGCTATCTGGGCCAAGCCCTCAGTGCCACCTGAAATACTCCACCTCAACTGCTCCAGCCGCTGCCTGGGCAAGATATGAACTCTTTCACTGCACAGATGGAACCTGCAAACATCAGATCTCTCTCCTGAGTGAAAGAAAAGGACAGAAATGAAGACACACACAGAAACAGCATGGAGACATCGAGGTCAGACAAGAAGGAAGAGTCAGGTCCCAGATGGGAGGGGACGAGGAGATGTCTTGGACTGAAATGCTCGTGCAAGCTATGGAGAAGATATGATTGATACATCAGACTCTTTTTTCCCCTGTAACTCATGAAATGCATGTGGGGGGAGGAGCATTCACATTGTAGACGTGAGCAAAAGCATCCATGCTGTACAAGCAGATGTTGAAGTAGCTGTGATTTGATGAGAAGTTTGAACAGAGAGAAAGAGAAGAGTGATGAAAACCATTTGCCCCCAGGAAAGAAGATCTCTGTTCCAAGAGATGAAGATGATCTCAGAGATAGATAAAGAGAACCTTTGCTTTTTGAATTGTTCATCCTTAAAAGTAATACCCCATAAGTTGACATGGCCCATAAACTCAGCTGTGGGAAGGCTGTGAAAGATGGGAGGGATTTCACGATTGCAGATTTCCTGGGCAGCTGCTATTAGTGGCAATTGAAACCACAAGAGAACTATTTTCTTGTGGAGACGTCACCATAGACTGATAAGAGAGACTCTTCTCCTTAAGTGAACTGGAGAAAGACTATTTTAGAGACGGTAAACTGACTGATTTGTTTCTATACATCGTCAGTGTGAAGGAAAAGAGGGTGTGGGGAGAGGAGAAGTGTTTTGAAGGTTTTATTCTGATTCTTATTATTTTTTCTTTTAGTTTCTGTTATTCAAGTTTTTCATTATACCCTTCAAAGTTTGAGCCTGCTTTGCCTTCCCTCCTAACCCTATCTCACAACAAGAAATTAATAAATGATTCTAATGGGTTCACTGGCAATTTGGCCAGTGCTAGATCCATCACATACACTAGTGCGTTACCGAAAAAATCTCAAATTAGTAAGCTAAAACCACTACACAAAGTAACCATTGTCAACAATATTTCCTAAAAACTTAACCAACAGGCTAAACATATTATCCTCTCTAAGTGATTCAGTTACTGCTAAGCCATTCTCAAGCAAGAAACAAGAGGCAGCAAATTATCTTACTTGTGCCTGTAAGAAATATGGTTACCAATCTGCACATTAATATGAAACACATTATTCAGTGTGTCAAGAACATCATACTGAGCTTTGAGCATCTTCTGACCAATAGTGGTGCCTTACTAACATTTTACTTGAGAATGGATTATGATTTACTGATGGCTCAGCCAAACCTATTGAACTTTGTTTACCTTTGGGGCACGTGATAACTGCACATGATCAGGACACAGTACCTCTGAAACTAGAGGAGAGAGAAGACTGGGACAGGAAGGCCAGGATCTTTTCCTGAATGACATAATTAGCAGCAAAACAGATTTAAGAAGCCCATTTCCTGCTCTAGCCTCTCATTTCTATGCCTGCAAGGCATTTTGACAAATAGCAATTTGTGTTGCTAGGCTGTACACTCAGTCACTGAAACTATTCCTCTTTTGGTGGATTTAGTTTTCAGATAAGTACCACTTAGCTGTATTACCATAACTAAGGGGATGACAACCTGAAGCACAGGGGCAGAAATAAGTAGCCAGAAACAGCTATGAACAAATTCTCCCTTAAATTGCTTCAGTGCTGAAAAACGTAATGCCACAGGTTATCTGAGGGGCACAAGTATATTTTAGAGATCGAAAACATTTCTTCCCACACAGTTAGGCTGACATAAAGTTCCTGAATTAGAAGTGGTTGACCCTGAAAGTGCCATCGAGAAAGAAGAAAATGAAATTGAGGGAGTCCCTCAGCCCTCATACACGTAGATGCCTTAAGCAATAGTTACACACCTGCAGCTACATGCTGCTATAATAGAGCATCTGCAATTCCCACCTAAGGTTCACCAGAATTACTACTGGCTGCTTTGCCACATGCTGGCGCTTCTTTATCCACAACAATCTCCCAAAACTTAGTGCTCTCCAGCATCCTTAACTATCTGAACTAAAGTCTAAACATGGTCTAATTCTATCTCAAACTGATTAGAGAGCTTCATCTCTCCCATGAAGACAAGCTGAGAGAGTTGGGGTGGTTGGGCCTGGAGAAGAAAAGGCTTCGGAGGCCTTCCAGTAGCTAAAGGGAGCTTACAAGAAAGACAGAGACATAAGAGTAATGAAAACAACTCACTTTCTCTGGAGTTAAAGCATGTAACATAAGACCTAATCATTTCAGAGCTGAGAAGGGACTGAAAGGAGTGGAAGGGATGATGCCCTGTTTCATGGTGGTAGCAGGTGATAACACTGCTGTGGCTGTTCTGGTCTTTTGTGCCACTGCTGTTTGTCTTTAGTTCACTAGCAGACAAAATTTATTCATTCTACGATACATGTGTGTAGTCACAGGCCAAGGGTGATGTGGAATTTTCCTGTGAAAAAGCAATGAGCCATGAAGAAGGCAGGGGCATTTTCATAGCATCTCCAGCTTTCTTGGAAATACACTTCTGAAAATTCCCTTAAATTGATGCCTAGAGAGGCTACCTAGAACAGAGGTTAGACAGTGTTAAAAGAATAAAGTAGGTATTTATTAAAAGGCCTTCAAAGGATGCACCTTGGGCAGTACAAGAGCCTGGCAGAGGCTACACCCAACATGGAGTACCGGTCACATGTTTTCACATTTTTATAAATTTTGGTCTATTTACATATTGGGGGAAATTGTCCAATTACGGTTTCAGGTTATGAAGTACCACCCTCCCAGTTTGCTCTCCTCCATTTGCTGTTGTTTACACTTTTTGGGCCCAAAGCTGCAACAGTGTCCTTGGCTCTCAGGCTGGAAAAGGATTGTTTTGTCTAACTAAACTGTGAGAAGAACTTGCTAACTCTTTATATGAATTTTGGAGTTATATACTAATGCAGCACATAATCTGGAAAATATGAAAGCGAAAACTTAAGGCATCAAAATATTTGAGCCATGCTTTGATGAAAAGCTAAAAATGCTTTTTTTTTCCCCATTTTATAAAACACAGTTATTAGTAAGTTTCTATATCTGTCTTCACCAATCTCATTCCCATAACCTTTCTATGCTAAAATAAATTATGATAATAAAGAACAGCAAATGGAATCTACAAGAGTAATCATGTCAGACTATTTAGACACTAGTAACTGAAGTATTAATTATTGTCTTCAACATTTTTAATATATTTCTTAGTAAAATCTACGTGAAAAACATCACTTTTGTTAGTCAAAATATGCTCAATGAACAGTCATTCGCACATTCCAATGCACTTATTTTTAAGCGTTGCTTCACTATGATTTTCTAAAAAATCACATTTCTTTCTGCGGACTGGATAAGGGATGGCCACACAGTAATTTTGAGCTCATCTCCTGTGAATTTCTGAACAGACTGGAAGTACCTATAAAGCACAAAGGCCGGTGAAACTGCAAACAAAATGCCTTCAGGTGCAAGAGGAAGGTGAGAACAGATTGGGGGATGGGGAGAATTGAAGAAGTGCAAGGGTTTTCATACATGATGAGGGGAATTATGGAGTATGAGACTCTTACAGCATGAAAATATATATACATTTTATGTTAATTTGATTGGGGTTTTGATGAGTCCATGCATGAAGATTTGACTAGATCCCGGGCCTGCCTAAACTCTAGCATTTACACTTAGGCTCTGGCTTTTTGCCCTGCTCCCTGGCTCCCTTGCAATGCAGCCAGTGTCACCTGCTTCTCCTGGCCATCAGCCCAAACTACTTTCTCTCTTCATTTTCATCCCTCCCACAGTGGGGAATAGGTGTGAGGTCAGTGCTGTGACTCTACGCCTCATGCCCTCACTGCTTACCACCTTCCCTCTGGTGTCCTTAGCAAAAGAAATTAAACATAAACCAGATGAAAAGACAAAGCTGATGGATGTATGGCAAGAAATAAAAGGCATGAAATGTTAAAATGATTAGTAGCCACCTTCTCCAGAGGCACACAAGCAGAGCCAGGCACAGTCAATGATGCAACTGAAGAAGGGGTCTAGTACCAGCAGCTATGAGGACCAGCTCAGGAACCTGGCAAGAAGAAGATACAAGCAGAAGTGGGATGAAAGGCCTCTCAGGCAGATAAGAGAGGCCATACTAAGTACAGGAGGCTGACAGATTAAGGGAGATAGACATAGCTGAGAGGTAAGAATACAAGGGAATATTGTTAGAAACATTTTTAGGGTTGTCTTTGCCTTTAGTGGAAAAGAATAAACTGTGCTTGAAGATTTCAAGCATATGCCTACACTGTGCAATAAATTGCTGCAAGAAGTCCCCAACTCTGTCCTCCCAGACAGCACCAGATGAACCAGCTTTGGCACCAGAAGTGGTACAGTAATTGCACGTGCTTTAGGGCAGTCAAACTACTTACAGTAATCAAAGGAAGGAATAATTAGCCTTTGCTCAGCCATGCTAATAGTTATGATTTTTCTGGGTTACGAGATGCACACCATTGCAGCATCATGCCACATTGGCACACCACACAGGTCTAGTGTGTCCATCCTACAAGAACAGGGCACATGCACGTGACTATTTCCTTCTACTGTTTAAAACAGTTATAGGGAAACCACACATTCTGTGCAGATGATATCCAAGGTACAAGGGAAGAAACAGAAGTGAATTCAAATAACCCAGCAATAAGAAATATAAAGACAAATCCCATCCACTAATTTTGCTACTACAGCTGTCCTTACTGATCAGTAGATATATATATATATATTGGCTCAGCTAACATCAGGCATTTTGTGTCAAAAATGGCAAAGAAAACAACATATATGGTACAGATTGCACAGGCAGAGATATCTGCTTAGCTCACCTCTTAGCATGGTCACTCTGAGATCAGTGAAATGCTTTCTTCCCAAGCTCCAACCTGTCTAAACAATAAAAGACACCCGCAAAGCCCTGGAAGGAAGATTTTTCAATGGTGACTCTGTGACTGCCTCAAAAACTGGACTGTATAACAGGAACAGCAAAATTTCACACAGCAATAGTACTGCGGCTGTGCTCAATTCAAAGCAATAGAGTGTTTCATAAGCCAACAGAAGTAAAAAACAGCTATGGTCTGTCCCAGTATCAAGTGCATACTGGGACTGTGAAACCACAAAGGTGAGCTGATTCAGCACTAGACCTTTGTCTATGAGGTTAGGGATGCTCCAGGCAGAATTCCACAGTAATTCAATACAGCTGAATGTATATAAGGTTAGAATAGAGAAGAATTTCCATGCAGTTAAAAAAGAGCTCATTGTGTCAGTGTTATACTGAATACAGGGGAATTACCACCAAGTAAATATTGCTTTAATGAAATGCTTACATTTAAAATTGTGTTATGCAAGAGAGATGTTATTAGACTAACATATAAGATTTCCTTTCCCTGGGTGATTGACAATGCCCTATTGGAGAATATAATATGGACTTTAATAATGGTTGATTTCACATTAAATGAATTGTGCATGAAAAAACAATGGATAAAGTGTCAATATATAGCTACATATATGAAATGCAGAATATCCAAATTTGAATATCAGGGAAACATTTTATTTTCCTTATTCTGTAAACACAGAATAGAAAATTGATCCTTCTAAAACTGTACTATGCTTTAGCCAACATCAGATGCTTCAGAGAAAGGAACTGCTTTGCCTCAAACACTCCTTGCAGCCGTGCAAATATTTCTACACCTCATAATGATAATTAAATTGGGTCTTCCATTTTTATTTTCTAACTCCTACAATTTCCAGTTTTGGCTATGTACCTACTAAAAATATTTATACAGCAATATCTAAACGATCTTTCCAAAGTATATGTAACAATAAAACAAGGGAGTCAAGCTTCACTTCTCTTCACATCTTTTTCTCCCATTTGGTAACTTGTTCTGCAATTTCTGTATCACAGTAAAATAAAAATAAAATAGTTTTATACACAGTTAAATTAAGCCATTTCAAAGAATAATTAAATGTAACAAATACACTAAAAGAATACCTGTGTCAGCTCCTGTATACTGCAATGAGTTGCAAACATATGATACCAGTGACATTGTACGTTCTAATAAGCTTCTCTTGCAAACATGGCATGTCTGGGCTCTTTAACAGGCCGATCTTTTATTGGCTTAGAAAGAAGGAAGGTGTCAATCCAGACACAGACTTTCTTTCTTTCAAAGTATTGGTCAGCAGATGGTAGAAAAAGCAATTCAGATCCTCAAAAGGACCTGATGTTCTTGTTTTCTCTCTATTTTAGGATGCAAGTCCTGTTATCACTGAACAGAATGACACTTGCAGCAGGTACAGCTGACACATGGAAATATGTTGGATCAGTCTCACTAATAGGATCTATGCATTTGCTTGAAAAATCAAACAAATATGGACCATTTGGACAGGCAGGTTCAGAACCTTACTCACAGTCAATTTTCTGCGTGAACATTTGCAAGGAGAGATACCAGATGGCTTAGGCGTGTATTACACTGACATGTACATAAATGTGCATGGGTATATATGAAATAGGAAGAGCTGTGACCAAATTAGGGCACTAAATTACATATGTGTAGGACAGGGCAGTGACAAAGGAAAGAAACCCTGAAATATAGGGAGAAAGAATGGTAATGCTGAATAAAATATGCATTATACATTAGCTTTTCTTTAAGGCAGCTAGGCTCCCCACATGCATATACTGAGTTGGCGATTTACATGAGAAGTTCACTTTAACACTGTGAAGATTATGTGTTAAAATGCTCCATACACTGATTGGAAGACTGTCTTCATCGATCACAGGTGCTGATATTAAAATTTCTGGTGGGAGTTTCATAACTGATGAATTGCTTCACTGGGATTCACTTTGCCTGCCCAGCCAAAGCAGAAGTGCTATAGCAGCAGTCACCAGCACAGAAGGCTGGTTAGAAAGAAAAGTGACAGCGTCAGAATTCAGAAATGAGCAGCACCCATGCATGGATTTATTGGTAGGAAAACAGTAGGAAGAAAAGGAAAGAGCACTTCCTGATAGAACAAAATATAAGCCATCTTAAAATATGCATTTAAACCAACAGACAGATCTCAGCCTTACTCCCACAAGCATCCTGAGGTCTCTCTATCCACAAAAGTCTTAATGGAATCCTTAAAATTTTTTTCAAGACTGGAAATAAGGTATATTTTGAAATAACACTTTACTGAGAAAAGTCAGAGTAAAAGAGCACACCTGCTTGGTATTAAGAATCTTCTACATAAGGGTAATGGGTCCAGATAGGACAGAATTAATTTTCATCATAGTAGCTCACATGGGGTTTAGATTTTTGATCAAAATGATACTGGTAACACACAAATGTTCCAACTTTTGCTGAGCAGTGTCAGCACAGCATCAAGGCTTACTTGGTTTCTCAATCTGCCAGCAGTGGAGAGCAGTAGGTTAGGAGGCAGATGACCCAAACTAACCAGAGACGTGTTCCACAACATCTCACATCATGATCAGCAACAGCAGGGAGAAGAGAATGGTTTAGGAAGTTACACATCTTTTGTTTGGGAATTGGGTGGGCATCAGGCTACCTGTGAGAGGTAGTGACCAATTGTCTTTGAATCACTTTTGTTTCCCTTCTGTCTTCCACTTCTCCTTTACTTACTAAAGAATTCTTATTTTTTTCTTTATTTTTTTTCTTTCAAGTCTTTTTGCTTTTAATCTTGCTTCCCTCTTTCCCCATCCAAGTGGGGTAGCAAGGGGCAACTGAGTAAGCATTTGTTGTGGTATTCTGCGTCTTGAAGGGGTTTTGTTTGTTTCTTATAGTTTAATCTAATAGCTTCAAAGGAGATTAAGTCAAATTATTAAAAAACCCATCACATAATGTGGAACCAGAATATCCAAGAAAATGGCTGTTGAGCCTTACATCTGCTTAGCTTATTTCCCAGTTTCTACACATTATATCTAAACAGACTTGGTAGTACTTTCAGTGTTAGCTACTGGAAGGTATTTGAAGTAAAATTCCAGTATTTTTATACTTCATCTTCTGTTCCCATTTCATCAGGTTCAAGTTATATTTCTCTGTTACCTTTGTATAGCAAGTGATCTGTTTGTCTCTGGAGTTCCTTGATGTGCCATTCCTGAAACAGCCTTTCTCACTGCCTGCTCCCCCTTGCCTGCAGGTAAGTTCACTGCTCTTAAGACATGACCTGTTAGCTCAGTTTGGCTACTCATTGGGAAGTCTGTGCTACTATCAAGCCCGAAACATAGTTATTATGACTGCAACTACTTCAAAGAGCTCCTGACTCCTTTCTAACAAGTCTGAGCGAAATTCAACTCTGATGCAGTTTCCTAGAGTAAATTCTTTATTCTTAGCAGGAACTAAGTTGATTCAGCCTAACTTTTCATACCTATTACCTTTCAGGCACACTGATGAGCCAGTGAGTCTGCGTGTAATTTTGACACAAGACCTGAGCCTTACATGGCTTTAAGTGAGTGTGTCTCTTTCCTTCCTGACTAATGAGTTTTCATGAACAATTCATATGACCAGCTTCTTCTAAGTTGAAAGCTTTTATTCTACTGTTTGATTGATGAGAAGTCTCAAGAGTTATCGCTGTGGAGGGCAGTGAAAGAGAAAGTGAGATTCCATGAGCCTTATCTCCTTTTGAAACTAACTTAAAATATTAAGTACTGGAAATTAAGAGTTAAACAGAGACAGGAAAAAGGGCAAGTTTAAAACTGCATCCTATTTTAAACTGCATGACATGCCAGCCGCCTAAGACATATAAACTTTAATTTCTGTCTTTTTCTCCACTCTTTTCTTCCTCTCCTTTTTTCAATGATCTCATTTTTTAATCTGATTTGAATGAACTTAAATGAAAGCAAAAATGCTTCCATGTAAAAGTCTCAGTGAAGGTTCAAGCTTAAGATCTAGGTTTTTATATTGGTTCTGATAACTTTTGGATCCAGTCCTCAAACTCTCTTCAAACAATAATCTCCACTCTATGAATTATAAGAAGGAAACTTCTGAACTGATTGCAATTCTGTAATTCTTACTTATTATTCATAAATATAATGAGTTATAGTATCTGACCATACGATTTCAGAGGCATTATGAATGTAAATGAAGCATTTTTTTCACAATTTTTTTTTCACAAAATATAATAAGGAAGCGTATTCATCATTGTCAATCATCACAAAATCATACAACCTCACTGGAAAGACACACTAGTTTGAGTGTGCTCTGGGTTATCATGGGAAAGGGTCAATGAAGAACAGAGTACTCAGCATTGACACAGTATTTCTGCTGAAGAGAGAAGAGCAGTGCAAGACAGTGAATAGAACACAGGGATTAAGGGAGTGCAAGTTCTGGTCTTATTTTGCAGATGAGTTCTTGGGTTGCTATTGACAAATGACATAGTCTTTATATGCTTCAGTTTCCCCATAAATTAAACATCTAGCATACAGCTTTTAGTATAAAACATATTAATACATTCATTACTGAAAAGTTTCATAAAACATACTTTCTCAGGACATATCTTGAGCTATCAGATAAGCTTTATAACAAGATTCTTCACTGGTCATTGAAAGATAGAACTTTGTGTTACTTTGTGTTATGTTGATGCTAAAAAGCTCATATCTTGCCTACTAGCCATTCAAACACTATTTCACATGCAGAAAGGAAATCCTGTAAGACAATTTCCTAGATACTTTTTGAAGATCTCTTTCTTTGCTTTTCTCTGGAGATGACAGGCATTTAGTTTTGAGTGAATCTACATGACCCTTCACATTTTTTTAATAGTTTAAAATGTTTACCATGCTCATTTTAAGGTGTCTTACCCTCTGGAAAAAGTTTATATTCAGTACCACTGTAGTAAAGCGTATCAAAGCAAATTATTTTTATCGTGAACACCTAAGCCAGCTGGGATGCATAATATACGTGATCAAACTGGAAATTGAGAGTGACCAGGCTCTAGTAGAAAGCTTTCTGCTGATGCTCATACTTTAGTGCCCATGAAATGCAAATAGTAACTTGACAGACAAATCTTCCAAGTCCCAGCTGCTGAACTTGATACATAAGGTCTTACTGAATACCCTTCCTTGCAGAGGCCATCTTTACTATTTACTATAAACTGTCTTAAATGGACTCTAAAGACCCGCCATGACAACTGCTGGCCTTTATCATATATGCTTGAGATGACAGCTTCCTGGGTAGAATACTAAGAGACAATAAGCAGTTAAAGGTCTATATAGAGAGAGTAAGGTCATTTACTGCAGCAGTGCCATGGATTTGTAAACGGGCCAGGATGGCTATGGGACAGTAACAACATTTCAAAAGTACAATAGCTGTATTTATGTGCCCTAAAGCCAGTAATTATATACTCTAGTAAGCATCCTGACTTAACAATGCTGAATATTTGTCATTGCCCCTTGACTGGGGCAATGATGACCTGGACCGCATCTTCCAATTGAAACAATGCTACTCATTCAATGATCTGGAAGCTCTGTTGACAAAGTTAGTGCAGAGATGCAGTATTAAATAGTGCTCACTTTATTACTTTATTCAGCCAGCTAAAGAGTTGATAAGCAGGAGATTAAATTTAAAAAATATACCTAATTTGACTAGTGGACCCATTAGCATCAGCACAGATAATTTAGCTTGTTAAATAGTCTGTTAGTCCCAGACTTAAAACTTTTGTCAAGAAGAGTGAGTCTGTATATAAGCAAGCCACATTTTAATAAATCAAAAAGCACTGCAACTGAAGGCAATATCTTAATCGTTTTTCGCAATATGGGGTCAGATGAGGAAAGTCCAATTGCCATCTCTCGGCAGAATATCTGACTTGCCAAAGAGAGGTTTTAAGAAAATTGGTCTCAATTATCACTTTTCAAATGCATTGCCTGTCCTCTTGTATTTCGCATCTGAGACACACATAAGTGACCACCAAGAAGTATTTCAGGTTTTCACCACGTTAGTTTTACCTTGTTTGAAAAGACCAGCTAAAAACATATTTTAATTTAGAAAAGCAGAGAGGTAGAATCAGTAGAATCTGAGGTAGATCAGCCTGGACAGCTGGTCCAAACTGATCAAATGGATCCCAACTGATCCCATGCCATATGTCATTATTTTAGCAATAAAAGCTGGGTGAACGATGGAAGAAGGGGGAACATTCAGAGTTACAGTGTTTGTCTTTCCAAGAATACGTTATGCTTGATGGACTCCTGCATTCCTGGAAATGGCTTAGCAGCTGCCTGTCCATGGGAAGTGATGGATATCTTGTTTTGCTTAGGTTTCGATATTTCAAGTTTGCATCCATCTTCACTATAATAAAAGCCAAACATTTTCATTCTTTCACAAAACAGAATTTGCCTTACTGGAAGTAAACAGTACTATTCATGAAGATATGTTTGAGATGGCCTGACAATATGATCATGGCCCAGTGAATGTTATCCTAAGTGACCTGTGTCACAGCTGTACTGCTGCTCTCCCATCAGCCCCAGTGTGGAAAGAGGTCAGATAAAAGAGACCAAGGGAACAATTGCATCAGTTTTGTCCAGACTACTTAGCCTTAATGAAAAGGCAAACAGTAGTTCTTGATGCCAAGTCATCTGTCTTGCTGAGGTGTATAATTACAGTCTGGAGTTTCTGACTACAAACCAAGGACAGCAGTTGTTCCCTCCATGATCTTTGTAAGCACCCAGCAGAGCTGCAAAGTGTCCAATCCAAAGCACAGCTGGGAGCATGCTTTCTCCACCCTATCCCACCAAGGAAGGGTTTGCATTGGTCTTATTACTGACAGGTCTAGGATAAGGATAAGATCACATAATCAGTATAAGCAGTGATTATTTGATACTCTGAACAGAGGGATGCAAAATAGGAGGCTCCCTATGCCATATGCTACAGATAGTGTCCAGTAAGTTTTTGAAGTGTCCCAAAAAGGAATGGATTCCATTGAGACACACATTCACTATAAGTGTCTCATCATCTCAGAAGCATTCAAGTCCTTCCATGGTTTTAGTAAGAAACAATGCACAGTAAAATTAAGCCTCGCTTCCAGGAAAACCTAAGTATAAAACAACAGAGCAGCTAGCAGAACAAGATTTAGTCATGGTCTGTTGTCCTCAAGAAAAAGAGACTACTTATCTGCTTCCAAACTTCTGGAAAAAATTCTAGATTAAGGGGAAATAGTAAGAGTCTTCTTTCTTAGAATTTTTCTAACCAATGTTTCAGACATGCTCTATGCAAACTTAATGATTTATTATGATAAAGTACATCTAGGTCATCAGCCTATGTATTTTTGCTACTAACACTGACTCCAAATATAATCTTTGCTACTGTCTGGATACTTGACAAAAATTCTCTGCTCAGACTAATCTCACAGTGGCATTTTTCAGTCTTTCATGAGTCTCATCAGTTAGACATGTTAAATAGATTCAATCTTACTGTATTCAATTATATTTTTTCCTTTATACGTTTGCATTGAAAATACTACCTCCTCTGTGAGGTAAAGGAAATTTCACGTGCATGAGAAAATATCGATGATAGTATTACATGCTTCAGTGCTTGGATTCCTCCTTGTGTCAGCAGTGAAAATCCATTTACATTTGTTACTTTTTAGGTGCATTTAAGTTATATATAAACATCTATCACTGCATCCATTAACATCCATTTAATTATTAATTTTTCATTCATTATATATCTTAACACAGTCTGTGAAGCAAATATATATCTGAACAGATTCTTCCAACTGTGCATTTTTGTATACACAGCTGAAGTACAAAAATGATCTCTGTGTACAGATATCATGAAGAGCAGCAATTTCAACACTGTTGAAAAAGAAAAACCACATTAAAATAAAAGGGCCTACAAATTCCAGAATTTACTTCCTGAAGTTGCCAGAAGGAGACTTCTTACCCTTGGGTAATGTCAAATATAGGCTGGGAATTGATAATTTACAATTATTTTAAATTACAAAGGTATTTCTCTCTTTCTATTGGCCTTGACTGTTCTGACAGTAAATATTATTCTTAACTAAGTAACAGATAATAAACTGATATATTTCAATATCATGTACTCAATTTCTTTTTTAAGGTAAAAAAGAAATTGAGTACATGGTATTCAATTGGCGTACAACTATGGATCTACATCCATACAGGTATGATTGTGTGATTGTCTTCATTAAGAACAATTGTGTTTTGTTTTTTTTTTCTGGAACCAATGTAACCCTTTGTACAAGGCTCTCACTTCTTAAAATTCTGTTTCACAGAGACAAGTGGTCTGGTTTACTCTCTTTTTTTCTTTTTTTTTTTTCTAGTTTGAATTAAATCTGTTTCATAAAAAATTACAGCTGCTATTTTTTCTTTTCTGTATTCATGTAGCTATAGGTTTTGGTTTTGACAAGGATTCTACCATGATGCTTTCAGATGTATCAGAGTCTCCTCTGCATTCTTCCCTCTTTCTCTAATTCCCTTGTATTGAGGGGTGTTTTTCCATGTGCTCTTCAACCATCACTTTTCCCTCAAACCTAGACTAAGCTGAAGCCTTATTAAAATGACAAGCTAAAAGCAGTTATACTTTAATTCAGAAAAAACAATATTTATATAAGGTCTTTCATTTCTGAAAAATCTCCAGTGCTTGTTTAGACCTTCTTTAATAACATCTTCTGAACTGCACTTTGAGACCTTGAGTTTGTCCTTGTTTAGCTGAATCTGTTCAGAAAGAACTACAAGACTACTTCTATATTAAGTTTTCTTTTATCTGTCTGAATTCAGATTTTAGGAATCTTTTTTTCTCTTCTCCCTGCATATCAGTGATACAAATAGCATTCCACAGCATCACCTTAACCGTTCCAGGAGTTTATTCTCCCACATCAATTAGCAGTATGACTTTAATCAGTATTTCACAGAAGAACCTCAAAAGTAAAGCACTATGATATTAATAGCATTTACCAGTGTTCTGGATATCAACATTACTTGCTTTTGTTTTGGGATCAGTGAGCCAAAACCCATCCATATTATTCTGTCATCTAGATCAACACCTTTTAGGCATCACAGGACCATCGCAACTGCAAGGCACAATGGAAGATATTGTTGAGACAAGGACACTGCTCCCTGGAGCAAAATATATCATGAAAATTCCTGAACTCTTGACTTCTCTGAGGGACACCAGTGGTGCACAGGGACACAACACAGTCCTGTAGAGCCTCCAAAAATACCTCAAGGTATAAATACTCTCTTTTAAGTGGAAAGCAATATAACACTGATAATTCATTTGACAGAAATTTCTTTACATATTTGCTTTGAAGAAAGTGATTCTGATACAGAGGTAATTTCAGAAAGACGCAGTTCTTACTTTTCCATCAGCTTTACTCATCAGCCACCTTCTACTCAGTTTGAGTCATTCTGACCACTGTTATCAAGATCAAGACAGGTGCATGATGTTAGTATCAGGTTTTGGTAAACTCTGTGAGACAGGATAATCCTCATAACAACCTGCCTATTCCATATAGTGAAATCTGGCTATGACATTCCACAGATTTGTACTTGAACAGATGTCTGAACCCCATGATGAGAAAATCTGGTAAGAGAAGAGGCAGATGACTCAGCAGTTCTTGACTATGGACCTTGTTTTAGCCATACAACATGTGGCTTTTAAAAGCTGGAAAAAATGTACTGTATTTTAAATAGATAGCAAAAGAGAAGTTTAAACAGTCTGCAATTAATAGACTGTCTCCAGGCCCTACTGTTCCGATAGCAGGTAGTCTAAGCTGTGCATAAGTTGGCCACTTGATTGAGACCCTTTCAAGAAAATAAATTGTTGAGACTTTTTTAACCCTTTTTTGTCATTCAGAAGTTGAAGCCAAATTCTGCATTTTCTTATTTTCCTTCCAGCTTCTGTGGATTTACATTACTCCTGTGCATTTAAGCAGTATGAAAAGGCGATGCCCTTCAGAGCCAATGCCCTGCTTTGGGGCATCTAGCTGTGCCCAGGACAGTTCTTACTACTTAATTCACTATTAATTTCTACCACGGGGTGTGGGTGGGGGTGGTCCTATCTCCTAGCTGCTCAACTGAGGTTACCAAATATTTTCTGTTCTTTTTCAACATTTCTCTAGTTATGAAACTTGAAATAATGCACTGAACAGTTTAGATTTAATCCCTGTCCACAAGACTTAACGGTCATAGAAATAAATTGGGAACACAACTTATGGTGCCCATAGTATCAACCAGTTGTAGCAGAATAGCAGAGCTAATAATGTCAGGAAAAGCTGAATTTCACACTGAATGCCTGAGTTAAGAATATAGAGGAAATTTGTATCTGGTAGACACAACAAGGATAAATTTTGGCATTTCTGTCAGTACAAGTTAGCTTTTTGGTTCATAAGTACACAGAGAAGTCATGTATAATGCCTTGAAGAGGTCATGGAGTTAAAAATAAGGTTGAATGCAGGAATTTAACCTGCAGAATGCTTCTGGTCCATGCTTTCTCTAGCATTTTAAAAAGCTGAGCTACTAGAGATCCCAAATGAGCACAGTTGTTTTGCTAGTTTGTCAAAAAAAACCCCTTAATATTTCACATACTTAAAAACATAACAGCAACAACATAACAATGTCACATACTTTAAAACATAACTGTATGAAATTCTCTTTTCAATCTCCTACCTACCTCTACTTTTCAACATGTCCCAGATTTCCTCTCCCACCTCTCATGAGGTGATTTTTGTACCCATTGCCAGAGCTAGTGATTTCATTCATCTGTTCTAAGGTTCCTGAACTGTGCTACCAGCAGGGAAGGAAATCATAATTTCTGGTTTTCCACTTTCCACAGTCCCCTGCTTTATCCCTACTAGCCATCTCCCTTTCCAGTGTTCTTTACACTGCACAGCATGTGTTAACATCCTTTTCACCCCTCTATTTTTGCATTAGGTATTTCAATGTTTTTTTCCAATAAACTTTTAATTCCTTTTTCCTTCTTCTCAGTACATCTCTTCTTCCTTTAAAGGACACTTTTTGTTCTAAGTCTTCCCATTTCTCCTGCCTTCTCCTGATTAATCACTCACTATTATTTAGTAGACTACTTTTGAAATCCCCTTTGCAGCATGGAAGATGCCTCATTCTTCATGATTGCTCCAGAAAAATGAGTTTGCCACAGCTTATGCCTATCCTCTCTCATGATCCAGTTCTCACCAAAGTCAGAAGGAACATTTCTTCTGATGTTTAAAAGGGTGGTGGATTGCAGTCTTACCTTTTGCTATTTCAAATTCCAAATGCTCACTCTAACTTTTTTTTTTAAGTCTTTAACTTAATCCCTGGTGACAATTAAGATGACTATCATTAAACAGCATTTTTAAAAATATGACTGACATTAAAAGTAAAACTAAATTTAAAATCAGCCTAATTTCCTACCAGCTATAATGTTACACAATTTATATAGATTTTAAACTTTATCTCAAACATGTACCAGATGCACTCAAAAATATAACTGTTTTCTGTTTACAAATACATATTTTTAAAATGCATCTATTTACCTTAACACATTCTAGAGCAATACTAGAATATGTGTTACCAATAAATGAACAAGGTTGATTATATTTTCAGCAATCATAATTATTTCAAGGCAGTAGTAAATTATTTTATTCCATATTGGAGATTAACCATATGCTAGGTTTTCTTCTTACAAAACTTTGTGACAAAAATGGAACTACATCCACTTTTCAGTGGCTGGAGTCTGTTTAGGGGCTTCCCCAAGAGCGTACTCTGGTAATCCATTCTGGTTCAGTAGCAAAAAATAGGACAGCAATAAAACAATGCCATAAATTTAATCCATTACTTGTGGCATATATTGTAACGAGAACCAGAAATGGTAATTATCATGAGAATCTGTACAACAAGATGGTGGACTCAATCTTGTGACTATTTTACACAGATTAAACACAGTGTAAGGCTCCAATCTGCAATTACCTGCAAATAACTTTAATGGGACTGCTAAAGGGAAACATTCATGGTAAAATTAAAGTATCTGTACATTTGCCAAAACTTTAAAAACCAATAATAAGGGTTAAAACACATTAAAGAGAATTGATCTGCAAAGATTTATATTTCTGTTTTCAATTCTTGTACCAATTACAAGACAATAGCTCTTGTTCAACATCTATTAGTCCTGTAGATTTCAGTGGAAGTTAGACATGTCAGGCTGTTCCAGCACTGGACCACAAGACCTTTGCTGCTGAGTATCAGGATTCAGCTCTGCATGAATATATATCCTTGCAAGGAAACTTAATCTTCTCAATACCTTTCTCATCTCAAACCCCATTATAAGTCAAGACTTGCATAATTTAACAGGAGACGTGCATAAATAAGATTAATCATTCTAACCTGATCTTTCAAATGTGAAACATCCTAAGTGTCTATAAAACTGAGTTCTAAATATAGTCCAAATGAGTCACAAGTTTCCAAAATACTAATATTGACAATAAGTATTTCAAAAGCAAGTGTTCTAGGCCTAAGTGAGGTATACAGTATATACTGGGGTAATCTGTACCATTTTTCATTTAAAAATCAGTTGCTCATAATAACCTTGGAGGATCAGGGTGGAAGAAATTATCTGTCATTGTGTTATATCTACTTGTCCTAAATGTATGTGCTTCAAGGACATTTTAGCACAGTGGTCTAACTTTAACAGACATAAAACTTTGCTCACAGATACTCAATATCTGTTATAAATAAACAACATGTAGACAACAAACATACAAGTAACATAGAATAAAATAGTTTACTATTTTTCTCACTTTATTGACCTTCCCTTCCTTAACCAACCTGCTCATGTCTTAAGGAGACTAGCATCTCTTAGGTCCAAGGATAGTGGTGAATTCTAAAACCAAAAGTTTTGAAAATTATTTTTGAAAGAGAGCTTACAAGTATGTCTTTCAGAAAATAAAAAATCGGTGAGTGTAACTGCTTTTCTCTGATTAGATATTTATATCTACTATGCTTACCACCATGACATTCAAGTATAGAATACAAACTTGTTCTACTCAGTAAAATCAGATAATCCATATCAAATAGATATATGCTTTATAAATGACTCCTATGTGTTAGATCTCAATTTTTACTTGGTAATTAAACAGTTAACAACACAAGAGCAAGATCTAAAGAGGAGACACAGCACAGCAAAGGTAAAGGCTGTTAGGCTACATCTTTGAACTCTCTTAAGGATTCTGCAGTACTGGCATGACTCCAGAGCTTAATTTGATACAGTCTAAAAGCCTAATAATCTTCTGCAGGGAAGAAACCTCTGACCATCACACTGTTAAATTGCAATGCTCTTACTCTGCCTTTCTGTGTCTGATGTTTTTTTGGTTTGTTTTTTTTTTTTGGTTCAGAAAAATAGATCATTTGGGGTCTTTGTACTCATTTAATGCCTTTAATATTACCAACATAATAAAACCATAGCTTGTATTTTTGCTGCTTGTAACATTCATTTAAATGTCTCATAATATATATTGTTGTCATTAAATATTGCCAATAATAAGTTGAGCACTAACACAAATACAAATAGCCCAGTGTGCCTGTCAGTAAGTAGTTCTGAAAGAGGTGTCCCTAAGATTGTGTCCCTAAGACGTAAGTTAGTGCAGTTTTACTCTGTGGATCAGTTTATTTAACATGGTCTATTAGATAGCTTTCAGTTATAAATACATGAATTACACAAACTTTCGCTGCTGATCAGCACCAAGAAAGAAGAAAATTCATTAAATTAAGCAGAAAATATATGAAGTAAGCGAAATTAAGTTACTTTAGGCCTTTTTAATTAACATTTAGTGACAAAGAATCAAAATACCTTGAGTGTACTTTTAATAGCACACTAATACAAGGTCCAATTATGGAAGTATTTTTAAGGTTATGTTTTCCTTGGGACAGGAAAATGCTGACATTGTCTATTGCTTTGGAAGCATGAGTTTCCTTCCATAATGTTTTAAGTAGCAGTATGCAACAGACACAAGTGACAGAACAGAAGGTGCTACTGCCCTTACTACATTGTTTTGGTGTTTGGGAAAACACATTCCTTTGTTCTCACTGACTACAGAAATAAACATATGTATTGGTATAGAACAAAGAAGCTAAATATAAAAGGAAATCTTACTTTGGGCAACAATACAGACTTCCCCTCATCTTATCTTGAATCACATGGAAGTATATAATTGTACTTTCATGATGAAATAAAGTACATGAGTAATCAATCTCTGGTTCAGGCCAGGGGTATTTTATTTTTCTGTGTTACAAAACCCCTCAACATTATAATATCAAAGGTCAGCTTTAAAATGTAGATTATCTACAATGTTTTATAGTATTTATCAATATATTTTACAGAAAAGCAGATCTCAATGTTCAAGTCCTAGTTTGAAAAAAGTATTAGTCTTTTACCATAAAAACTTTGAAAGCTTATAAGAAAAAAGCAGTGTGTATTTCTCAAACACCCTAACTGGTGTGCAAAACTTACATGGTAAAAAGATGCCTGGGCATCTCAGCAAAAGGGAAGAATGCACCTGCTGCTTTACAACTTTTGGGCCTCCCTTTTCACTTCAAACAATTGGGAATGCTTATGTGGAAGCAGACTAGATAGTTACTTTCTGTACCAGTGTTTTGATGAAGCTTTCTTTTTCATGGTACAAGCGTTTTTGTAAGTTTGAGCTAAGATCTATAAGTTATGGGTTCTTTCATGGTACAAAGTTTTTTATAACTTTGCCATACTCCAATTACAAGAATTTTTCTTGTTTCTGACTCATATATTCATCTAGGAGACCTCCTTGGCTAAATCAGCATGAAGACAGCTTCCCAGATGGGAATATTTCACATGTGTCTATGTTTCAGGCTTTTTTAGGGCATCTGAGGACTAGGAATGAGGTAACACCAGCAGTGGTATCTGTCCTCTAAGCTCTCTTGTATCCTTTAGAAAGGCTTTTGTAGCACTTGGTGCATGTCCTCTTTGAATTTTGCACCTCCAAAGTCCTATATCACTAGTGAACCCTACATAAAGAGACCCATCTGCTCCTCTCTTTCAGCTGCCTGTGACTTTTTCTGTGTGGCAATTGGAGATTTATGTTGGGAAGGGAAGAAGAGGTAGATGCCTCACTGAAGCCTAGGTAGGCACAGACTTACCATCACCAAAGTTAGGGTCACTGTCTCTGAACAGCACTGGTCATTCATGATCTGCATTACAAGTTCATAACGTCCTTTAAATTAGTCATTGACTGGAATATGAAAGACCAACTCCATGTCTCTACATCAAATTAGTAGTGACATTAAAGAGATGACACAGCTACCCCTAGACCCTGTCCTAGTAGAGATCAAGGGTACCCTAACCTCTGGAAGATGGCATGTGGAGCCAGTGCACTGGGCAGCTGAAACCAAGGGGTGGTGACAGGACCACCAGCTGTGGTCCTGGACAGGTTCAGTGCCAGTCTCCCATACCACACTCCTGGAGAAGCTGGCTTCCCATGGCTTGGACAGGTGCACTCTTTGCTGGGTTCAGAACTAGATGGATGACTGAGCCCAGAGAATGGTGGGGAATGGTGCCACATCCACTCAGTGGCCAGTCACCGGTGGTGTCCTCCAGGGATCAGTGTTGGGCCCCGTCCTGTTTAATATCTTTATTGATGATTGGGATGAGGAGATTGAGTCCACCATTAGAAAATTCACAGAAACAAAGTTAGGTTGGAGTGCTGATCTGCTGAAAGCCAGTGGCATCCTGGCCTGTGTCAGCAATATTGTGGCCAAGGCAGTGATTGTCTCCCTGTACACAGCACTGCTGAGGCCATGACTCAAGACCTGTGTCCAGTTTTGAGCAAATCCAGACAAGAGTGATGAAGATGGTGAAGGGTCTGGAACACAAGTATTATGAGGAGCAGCTGAGAGAGCTAGTATTGTTTAGCCTGGAGAAAAGAAGGCTCAGGGATGACCTCTGCACTTTGTACAACTATGTGAAAGGAGGTTGTAGATAGGTGGAGGTTGGTCTCCCAGGCAACCAGTGGCAGGACAAGAGGACACAGCCTTTAGCTGCATCAGGGGAAATTCAGGTTGGAGACTAGGAAGAAACTCTTCATAGCAAGGGTGATTAGATATTGGAATGGGCAGCCCAGAGAATTGGTGGAGTCACTGTCACTGGAGGTGTTTATGGTAAGACTGAAAGTGGCACCTAGTGGTATGGTCTAGTTGGCATGGCGATGTCCAGAGATAAGTTGGATTTGTCTCACAGGTCAGTTCCAACCTAATTGATTCCATGGTTCGGTGAACACCAGAACTCATCCAATTTACACGCTGTGTGTGCATTTACCCCCTGCCTCACTGTAGTCTTTGGAAGGCCCTCACCTATTTATTGACAAGCTTGAGCACAACTTCAGTGGACGTAGTCTCAGAAACAAAAGTGATGCAAATCCAAAATGTAAGTACATGGGGGAGGTCGTTCTTCTACATCCACACCTGGTATCACAACCTCTAACTTACTCACTTAAAAGCTGAAAGAAAAAGGTCTCTCACCATTCCTTCTAAATCTCTCCTCCTTTTCTCCCAATTATATCCCACTTTTCTCCACTAACTGTCCTCCAAGCTTAAAAAACTTTTCCAGGTTGTACCACAAAAGGCAGGACAAGATCATCCAACCCATGCGGAATTGCCTTCATACATTAACCTGTTGTTCTGTCCTGTACTCTCTCTCTCCTATCTGTCTGCAAGGGTTAGAACACACCTTGCAGTGGAAATGAACAGATTATCAGCCCATGCAACTGCTAAGAAAGTAAGTTTTCTAAAACACAATTTAACTGTACCCTGGACTCCTCTGCATGAAGGCTTATGCCAGCTTCACCATCTATATTCACACACATCTTTCCTTACCCATCTGTTCCTGTTTGGCCTTCCTCCAGTAGTCATGCTAAAAGTATGGCTCCAAACCTGTGAAAGCAGTGAGTAGGCAACACTGCTGTGCTCACCACCTAGCACAGAGCAAGAGACAGTTGCCCCAAGCACCCGCCAACTCTGAGTGCCTCACTGGAGGATATCACCCAGCCACACTCCAGCATTTCTCCTCCCTCCACATGCTCCCTGGCTCTGATGCCAGATGCCTCTGCTCTATCTTGCAAACATACTCTCAGTCCAATCACTCAGTGTCATCTGAGGATGCTCTTTTACATATCAGAAGCTGAGAGCTTGACCCAGAATGAGGGTATGCATTGTCTTCTGCGCCAAGAGAAGGAAGGGATACATTTAAAACTAAAATGTCATTATGTCCAGAAAATAGCCCTGCTGGTTTTGTTTTAAGACGTTTTTAAGGAAACAAACATTGCTCACTGCCAGATACAAACAGGGATAGTGTTAACAAGTAGTAATATTTTAAAACATATAATTATACAATAATTTCTTATCAAGGGCTCTTGGGCAAATGCAGCAATGTGAGACTGGGGAAAGGCTTGTTTGTGGAGCATATCCCATCTTTGTCTCATTTTTGTCTTGTGTAATCAACACCTGAAAACTGTATTTCTTTAATTTCTCTTCCTGGTATAGCTTTGCCTCCAGTTCCTGAAACTGAAAAACCCCAAAAAGACTCACTGATGTTCTGCTCTTTCTCATTGTTCAAGTTGTACTGCTTCTCATTGTCTGACATTTTACTCTTTCCCGATAATGCTGGAGTAGGCTCTTGGAACAAATACCAAGAAATTTGTGTCACCCAGGGCAGCTGGAGAAAAAAACTAGCTGCAAATCTAGCTGGGATCTAGTGGGTATCTAGCAAGTGATGGTAGTCTCAGGATGGGAGGAACCAGAGATCTGATCTAGGCAGACCACACTGGAAGTGGGTGATGGAAACCCAGGACCACCAGCAGTGTCTTACTGCCGGCCCAGGACTGCAGTTTACCTGACACTGGAGGGAGGCACCTGGCTGCACCTGGATAGTGTCCCTAGCCAAGCTGGTGATATGGTCCCTCTACTAGAAGTTCTCTATTAGTGCGCATAGCAAGAGAAATTTCTGCCTTTCAGTCTTCCAGTGAAGTGTGTGGTTATCCAGTGAAAGTCTCTCCCAGCATGGCATTTTGCCACCTACATGCTAAATGTCAGCCTCTTGGAGACTTCCTGGAATACTGAATGCTTCCCTGTCCCAACCAAAAGTTTCCCTTCCTGACCTTGTGTCTTTCTATTAATTTCCTAATCGCAAATTAGTTGCTTCCCAACTGCCAATCCTACTGGGCCAAGCAAACATGTAATTTCATACAGGAAGTTTTTTTGCATGGGTTGGACAAAGTTTTGGTCCTGACAGCTCTCCAACCACAGAAGGACCATATGTTCTCCAGGCACCACATGATCCAAGTTACCAGCTGCTATAGACGCAGACCTGACACTGCAATACTATATCACTGTAAAAGACAGACATGAAGTTTCTGCCTAGACCATGGGATTTTTGAAGAAGGATACCATGCATGAAAATATCAAGTGTCATATGACAACACAGTAGCACGTCATGCCAAGTGGTCTTGTGCTGGGAACCTTGAGGGGCTTTTAAATTAAGTCCATTGAAAGGTAAAATAGAGTATAGAGGAGCTGTATTTTGTGGAAAATTAGTAATAAAGTTAGAAAGTGTAAGAGGAAAACACAAATAACCAGACAGAGGAATTTTTTTAAAATGTTCTGTCAGGGAGGGGAATGTACAACTCTATTATGTCCTTAGTCTTCTACAAATACAGATATGGGCAAGGATTGGAAAATCTTTGTCTGGGACTATGAACCAGAGAACGTTTACTGTTGTTTAATAATACAATCGAAAACCAAAATAACTTGAGGTAAGAAACCAAATCTATATCTGAACACCCCAAGAATTTTGGTTAGCTCATCACTGAATCTGATTCACACATGACAAAGTCTTCAAAAAATACACAATGTAAAATCCTAAACTTTTATATGAACAAGGAATCTCAGGAAGGTAAAGTAAGAAACTTCATAGAAATGAGGCTAGCAAGAGACCGAGCAGGACATGATCATCTTGTAAATGCAAATTCCTGCACCCAAACATTAGGAAAGTCTGAGAGCTGAATGTCTGGAAAGCAGTTTTGCAGAGAAGAATCCAAGGCTCCTGGTGCACAAGTTGACCATAAGTCAGCAATGCACACTAGTGGCAAAAAAGGCCAACAACAGAAGATTATTGCAGGTAATCCCTCTCCTCTACACAGCACTGGTGAGGCCACACCTGGACTGCTGTATCCAGTTCTGGGCTCCTCAGTACAAGAGAGACATGGATATGCTAAAGTAAGTCCTGCAAAAGTACACAAAGATGATGAAGGGACTGAAGCATCTTTTGTACAAGGAGAGGCTGAAAGCTGGGATTGTTTATACTGGAAAACAGAGGATTTAGGGGGATCTTACCAGTGTGTATAAATGATTATGTATATGAAATGTAGTGCCTGACTGGGACATGAAATGAGAAGGGAGCCTCAGTCTTTTCAATGATATCCAATAACAGGAAAAGAGGCAATAGGAACAAACAATGTGCAGAATACAGAAAATTCCACTTGAACATTAGAATTGTTGAGGTTTTGTTTACTGTGATGAAACACTGGAAGAGGTTGGCCATAGAGTTGTGCAGTCTCCATCAGCAGAGACATTCAAAGTCCACCTGAACATGACTTTGAGATACCTTGGCCATTACCCTGAGAAATCTGTTCTAATTTACCCTGCTTTGAGAAGGTAGATGGGACTGTACCTCCAGGAGTCTCTTCCAGTCATATCCTGTGACTCTCTAATTCTACATGTAAAGACAGAAAGTCTTCAGGAAAATTATCATTTTGGAGACAGTAGGTATGTTCTGAATATGACTTTAGGCTTAGAAATTGTCAGGATGGTTTGAGGGTGGGGGTTAACCATACTTATGGTTATTTATTTATTAGAATATATAACAGTACATTAAAAATATATTCCAATATAATTCAATATATTTCTAAACAAAAGACTGGGTTATCTGCAAATATAAGTTGGTTGGTAGTTTAGAGATTTGAGCAAAAATCTCAGATTAGAATTGCAAAGATTCAAGTCTAAGATGATGATGTATCAGTTAATGAAAACAAAATTATGTAATAGTGATAATGAGTATTCAGACATGTAAGACTTAGAAGATAGCATGTAGATTCAGCAGACAACAAGAAACGTGCAGCCAGTGCCATATATACACAATTCTTGCCTGGAAAGAAAAGTTCTGAAGTAAAAATGTTAGCCTCTACCATCCAACTCCTCACTTTTCTAACACCTTCTGACATTTCCTCTGTGTTGTCTTTTGTACGTTACTGTTTCCTGTTGACATATGCAAAACTCTCTAACTGAACATCTCTGATTGTCCTGAGTCTTTCCTTTGTGGTGGTGCCTGGGCAAACCCTTGACAAAGATTAGTGTACTGTGTGACACTGCTTGCAATGCAGGACATTGAATGTCTTCCAGTTTGCTTGCACTTCACCATCTGTGTGCTTTTTACCCACTGTACAGTACCTGCACAGTCCTAGTTCTTTACTGTAAGGAATGCCTTGCTACCTGCATTTGTCTACCATAGCTGATGGCAGGCACTGACCTCTTTGTCTATAGACAAGAATAAAATGCCACTGACAGTAAAATTAACAAAAATTAAACTATTTACTAAACTGTCAGATGTAATTAAGATAATATTACTTAAAGTTTCTCTCCTCTAGGGGAGCCCAGTTCAGGGATTGTTTATAGAGAACAGAATGGTAACCTTTATCTAAGAAGGGCTCTTTGAAATACATTTATGTGACTGAAAACCTACTGAATCTGAGAACCTACTGAAAATAAAAGCTTTTTAGTTTCATGGTGACAATTTACACATTAATCCTGAATTGTTCATCAATTACGCAACATACATGAGCACCTGCCCTCTCCCTCACATCCAAGCACTTCTTGGTATGGTACTTCAGACTGTATTGGCAAAACTGAGCTGGCTGATATTAAAGAAGATTTCAAGCAAGCTTGCAATCCATTGGTGCAATTATCTCTTCATCTGAAATCTAAAATTATTCATGCGCAAGAGAGTATTGAACACTCTTGTGAGGGCAGACAATTTAACATAACTGGCCACAGTTCACAGCCAGGATGCATTCAGACCACCTCTTCATTTTGTTATCTTTAGTAGCTAACATTCACAGTTGGGAATATGAGCCTCCTTCAACCCTCTGGTCACCTAACATAACATTTTTGGTTTCACTGGTCACATAACACATTGTGGTGAGCAACAAGCTCACCTGATGCAAACCAGTGGAAACTGTTTAAATCATGACCTTTAGTGTAGCTGAGGCAATCCAGAGGCATTGAGCTTTTGACCCCGCCTTTACAGTGAACAGTGCATTATGTATACTTGGGCTTCTTTGTTTAATAGAAGGCAAGCCTTCTGCTTCTTCAGGAAAGTCAATGAATGTTTCGTGTAAAATCCACAGAAGGCTATAGTCCTAAAGCATTTTGCAGCTGTTAACTATATGTTTTCTTTTTCTTCACAAGATTGTGCTTACAAACAGTAGTCAAATACTACTATTGCTATAACTGAGACATCTGTTGAAAAACAAAAACAAAAACATCACAGTAAAAAGGAATTTTTGAAAACTATTCTAGTCAATGATATAAGGACAAATGAGGTTTTACAAATAGATAAGGATCAGGAGATTTTGAGGGAGACTGTAGTCCCGTGGTGTGATGGATGGAGGCGAGTTGCTGACAGATGAGGCACAGAGTGCTGCAAAGCTAAAAGATTTCTTTGTCTCAAGTATGTTCACTAGGGAGAAAGAGGGAAACATGCCAGAATCAGAGAGAAGTTTCCTGGAGGCAGAAAATGAAAAATTAATGAAATGAAGAGTGACACCAGAATAAGTAAAAAGGAATCAGTCAGTGAAAAGGAATATACAATTCTAGTATTGGATGGTCTGTATCCCAGCATTCAGAAAGGTACTGTATATGTACATTTTAATCAAGTTGGGAAATAAATTTATTACCATCAATAGAGAAGGCAGATGACTTACAAAACTTACCAGGGTTCCATTAGGGTTGAGGGATGGGTTAAAGGAGATTTACAGGCAAAAGACTTTAGAACGTCGTGGATTAGGGTACAAAGAGCAGGCAGCTCTGAAATAAGGCAGACTCTGAGCACTGGCTGCAGAAGCCAGTATTTTCACACTGCATATCTAAATGAAGCTATATCTTTGTAGATTAAGTTTGTATATATAGACATGTGATAAGAATCTAACACAATTAAGACAGGGTTTAGATAACTAAACTATCAAATTAAAAAATGATCACCTGTGTCTTTAAAATCTTTACGTAGAAAGGTACTGTATGTACCTATATACTAATACTGTATGTATTGCTTGGCAATATTCTGAAATGTAACTGCAATTCGGTTAAAGGACTAACAAGTACAGGATTCACCCAGCACAAACTGAAGATAAGGTATATGTAAGAGTATGGACACTTGCACCAGACTTGGAATCTGACAAAGAAATATAGAAACACCCATATTTAACAGTGTAACTTAAATAAGTGAAAACAGGAGGCCTGAGCTGAAAATTTACATAAATTTTACATTTTTTAACATAAATTTTACCCTGAAAATTTACACTGGACGTAAGACTAAAGTCAGTATGTTGATTTCTGAACGAGTTAAGAGAACAACATGCCGTTATCTAAAGTGAAGAGATTATTAATGACATAAAGACCAAGAAGGCAAAACTGAGATCAGGGATCACAGCATTTTGCACTGTATTGCAACCAAGATTTTAAAATTAAAACAAATTTCTAGAATATGAAATGCTATGTGAAAAAGTTTGCCATAAAATATGAAAACAGACACACAGCCAAACAGAGCTGAGCATTCCATAGGTAACACTCAGGCTTTGTTAAACCTCATAGCTCAATGTGCAGATTTTACAGCACCAATTAGATGCCAGATTGAGACATGGCACTTCCTCATGATAACCATGATACAACCTGTAAGTGCCCACTGAACAAAATGACTTTGTACTGAATTTAATTAAGCAATTTCTGTAAATTTGTATTCACTAAAAAAAATAAATTATTACAAATTCAGAGTAACACTTCCCTTCTCAAATGGTAAAGTTGATTTCACATTAGTGTGTAACTCAGTACTAGCTACTTGTGAAATGAAAACGCAGCAAGTTGAGATAGTGACAGAAGAATAGGAATAAAGGGAGATAAAATACTCTCAGATAGGAATAGGATTATGAAAATTAATCATGTGCAATTGATTGGTGTTCATTAATTCAAAATTGGTGAGGTTTTTTTAAAACCACACTGAGGCAATAAAGTAATATTGATCTTCTCAATTTCTGCAGATTGAAAGTGATAACATTAAAATAGAAATTATAGAAGAATTAAAATAATCAGTAAGAGTCTGCATATTGCTATACAGTGCAAATGCTCGGTTGACTGCACTTACAATGCAAACTAATTCATTAATATTAACTAAGCCTAAATTTTTCCTTGTTGGAAACATCATTTTCAGAAGTGAAACAAACCTCCTCATTGCAGTATCTCATATTGCATCCCCACCACCTGTTGTTCATGACCAATATCCCTTTTATGTTCATTTCATCATCCCACAAAGAGTTGACGATACCTTTGTCCTTTTGAGATAAAGAGGGATGTTACTTTTCTTATGTTAGCATGTATTTACTTCAGTCACTGTGGTCAGAGGCAGAGGCCCTACACTAGAAGCAGAACTGTGAAGGATTGTGACGATTTAGTGCCACAGTGTGTATTTGGCCCCAGAAAGTGTTCACTCTCTCTTAGCAAGGAGCAGCCACACTGCTTGTAGAGTTCCTTTGTGCCAGAACTGCTCAGCATAACAGCAGAGTCACAGTGTAAGAAGGGAATGTGTGGCACTCAGTCCTGCCCTTAAATTCACCAGGCAATCCCTCATATTCTACAGAGACATCCAAGAGAGAAGCCAGTAGTAACTGCTAAAACATGCCAGCTGTTTATTTGGCTTTCTTCCTCCACAGATTACTAAACAGCACAGACTGACACAAAGGATTAGGAATGCTCATGATTTCATTTTGCTAGAAATACCACAACCAGAAGGAGATATCTTGTATTACAAATTGCTTTAAGTATGACTTTTCTTTTTTCTACCTATTTCAACTAGAGCCAAGTCAAATGTGTTAAATAAAATTAATGGAAATAAATGAACATATCTGGCATTTTTCAGCAGAAAGAGAAAGCTTTTACATCTGATTCTGAGCCATCACCATATCACTCTGTGCTATGGGCAACAGGAATTCAGCATTTCAGTTCTTGATGCTTGTTTTCAAGATGTAATTCGGCAGGGCACTACACAGTCTCATTGAGGCTCCCCTTCCCACAAATGGTTGGACCAGATGATCTTCTAAAGGTCCCTTCTAGCCTGGGCAGTTCTGTGATAATTGAAATGTTATTTTCCCCATTGCTTTCCAACTGGATTATCTTAGTACTTTTTTGCTTCTTAATAAATTTAAAGGCAGTGCACTGGAATTATATGATAGGGATCAATGCAGACTGAATTTCTTCATTAAGTAGTGGGGAGGGTATAATCTCATGCCTTGGACTGATCATGCAACTCGCTGCTGCTTTAGGCAGGCAGTTAAGGTAATTGCCCATCATAGAGGCGCTTACTCTGATTGCACGCTGGAAAGAGAAGGCAACTGATTTCCTATTCCCTCATTTACTGATATTAGCTTTATGTTGCTACCACCAGAGCTACATGTAATGTATGACTCTTTAAAACTTTGTTTACATGGCATAAAATATAATTTGGTTACTACAGAAGTCTTATCCAAGTTTTAAATGCTCACTGAGAACTAAAACAATCCAAAAAAACTAAACCCCATTTCTTCATAAACTAATAGTGTTAGAAGTCAATTTAATTAACAGAACAAGCAATTTACAAACTATTTAAAAGGCATGCTTTAATCCCCATGTAGTTTTTGGTGCCCTAAATGAGAAAAATGTGGAGATTTTAAACAATTGTATGTAGAAGCTTTTGCTTTCTAACTGAACTCGAGATGCCACTAGAACACAGCTTTTCTTTGTCATGTTGTAGTAAGAGGCACCCTTTAAGCATTTATGTGTGTGCATGAGAGACAATGGTCTGGACACCTGTATCTGTGCAGTTAGGACACTGAAAGAAATGTGGCTGTGATTTTAGCCTTTTAATGGGTGCAAATATACATACAAAAGGTAAAGTACCAAGTAATCAATCTACTAGTCTCTATTCACAGAACAGATAAAGCAAAGACCATGTAAAAACATGTTTTCTTACCTAACCCTGAACCATATAACCTCTAAGTTATATTGCCACTGCTTTAAATTCTCAGTCTGGTATTGACAAAAGCACTGCCCATTAAAACCACTGATATTCCATACAAATGGTTCCTCTAAGTAAAATAAAAGTAGTAGTAGCTTTAAAAATGTTGAAGAGAATCTTTTATAAACTACTGCTGGCATATGAAGACAAGCATTCAACAGCCTATTACACCAAACATTTCACCTCTCAGTTTTCAGAGACTGCAGAATTCACTGACCAAATGAAGATATCTAAAATACAGAACATTCAAAGTTAATTGCCCTAAATGTCGCTGATATATATTTGATGATTCTATGATTCTAAAAAAATCTTCAATCTGAGTACATTCTATTAACCCGGAAAACATAGAAAACGAAGCATTTACAATGCAGCAGATCATCCTGACTTGATGTGACATTATATCGAGCTCTTATGTCACAAATGCATGGTTTTATCTCATTTCCAAGCAAATGTGAACACGTTGCAGACATAATACAATTTTCCTGGAGATAAATACTTTGGTGTACAGCTGGACCATCTTACCAGTAGGGACAAGTGAAAACTATGAAGGAAGACTTTGCTGATAAGATGCAGTCTGTTAACGTAACAGCAAAGGTTAACTTCTAAGTATGGCAAGGAATTGGTTCAATTCCCATGCCTTCAAACTTGAAGCTGAGTATTTTTGCTAGTGACAAGATTCCTTTGGTTCAAATGATCACCTACCATGGCTGAAAGTACTGTTGGTACAGAGCCAATAAACAAATGTACCATTCTCCTTTTGTTTCTGCTACTTTGTGTCTACAACTTGGAAAAATGCTGTTCAGACCCAAACTCAGAAACTTTTTAGCCACCTTGCATCAACATAAAACCTGCTCTTTTCAGAAATGGCAATAAAAAGATTTTCCAGTCTTTATCCTGGACAAAACTCAAAACATAAGTTTTGAGTGTCAGGTACTAAATGACAGCATTAGACAATGAATCCAGGTATGCTCAGAAAGATTTCCATAGGCAATATCAGGAAGTCCTTCCAAAATTATGTCAGCAATCTTGCTAACTTCTTGAAGAATACCCTATTGATTTGAGAAAGTAATTCAGCTTCAAGTTACTTTAATCATTGTTAAAGACAACACAATTTCCTGATTTCATACAGGAAATCAAATACAGAAATTAAATGAGTGCATATGTGGTCTCCTAGGGCCTTGTCCATCATTTCATATAAGCTTCCTAAGCCAAAAAAAAGGTCCAACCTATATTAATTTTAACCCTGACCTGGTCCGGTTTCCTAGGGGGAAAAAAAAAAAAAAACACCAGCCCCCAAAAAAACATTTAAAAACTGAGGAGAAAGGTCTCAAAATTAAATTTAAAAAAGGATCATAAAACATCATAAAATGCTGCAATGTAACACAGCTGAAATATTTCTATGCTTATGCAGACAGCATGAGGCACAAACAAGAGGAGCTCAAGGCTTTGGCCCAGTCCCAGATATTTTACATCATTGGCATGAGTGAAAACTGTTGGGATGAGTTCTGTGACTGGAGTGCCCTGTTGGACAGTTCCAGGCTCTTCAGGAGGAATAGGCAAGGTGGAAGAGGCAGAGGGGTGGCACTGTATGTGATAGAAGGGTTAGAATGTATGGAACTCAAAGTCAGCAACGGCACAGTTTAGAGCCTCAGTACGAGTCAAGGGGCAAACAAATAATGTGGATGTCATGGTGGGAGCCCTCTATAGACACTTGCCAGCCAAGACAATGACACAGATGAATTATTTTTTGAGGAACTAAGGGATGCTTCCACTTCAACTGCTCTTGTCCTTATGGGGGACTTCAACGGGCCAGAAATTAACAGGAAGCATCACACAGCTGATACAACACGGGCCAGAAGATTCCTAAAAAGAATGGATGATGACTTTATGGAACAGGCCTTAAGGAAGCCAACTGGGAAAGATTCCCTCCTTGATCTGCTGCTTGTCAACAGAGAGGATGTCATGAGCAAAGTGGCGATTGGTGGCCATCTTGGCCACAGAGACCATGAAGCAATTGAGTTTAAAATCTCTGTTGACAGGAGGAAAAGTGCCAGCAAATCTCCAATTCTGGACAAGAGGAGAGCAGACTTCAGGCTGCTCAAGGAACTAGTGACTAAAGTCCCCTGGGAAAATGCTTCTGCAGGTGCTGGGATCCACTGGTGCTGGTTACTTTTTAAATACCACCTCCAAAGTGCACAGGAGCAGGCAATTCCCAAATGTCATAAGTCAAGCAGATGAGGCAGAAGGCCAGCTTGGCTGAACGGGATTCTTCTCTTGGAAGTAAAGCAGAAAAGGAAGGTATATGGCCAGTGGAACCAAGATCAGGTGACATGGGAAGAATACAGAGTTGCTGCTTGTCACTGTAGGGAGAAAATTCATGTAGCCAAAGCTCACCTGTGGTTCAAGGTAGCAGAAGTGTGGGGGACAACGAAAAATTTTTTTTCAAATATATTGATGGCAATAAGCAGTGTAAGAATAACATCCGTTCAGTACAGGATGTGGATGGTCACCTCACAAACAGGGATATGGAAAGGCAGAGGTATTAAACACATTCTTTGCCTCTGTCTTTTAACACAGACCACAGACCACAGGGGTTTCAGTGCCCTGAGCTGTAAGACCATGACCACAAGAATAATAACTCCCAGTTGACCCTGAAATGGTGTAGGATCTGTTGTTCTAGCTGGATCCCTACAAATCTATGAGACCAGATAATATCCATACAAGAATTTCAGAGAGCTAGCTGATATCATTGTTAAACCTCCCTGGATGATTTTTTGAGTGGTCTTGGGAATCCAAAGAGGTCCCAGCTTGAAGCTGGCAAATGTTGTCCCAGTTTTCAAGAAGAGAAAGAATGAAGACCCTGAAAACTACAGCCCTGTCAGTCTCATTTCAGTGCTGGGTAAAATTATGGGGATGATTATTCTGGGAGATATTGAAAAACACCTAAAAGACAACACAGTCACTGGTCACAGCCAGTTCACCTTCATGAGAGTAAAGGCCTGCTTATCAAACCTGATTTCTTTTTATGACAAGATAACTGATATAGTTGACCAAGGGAAGCCAACTGATCTTTTGGGATTTCAGTAAAGTTTTCAATACTCTCATAATATTTGCCTGGATAAAATAAAGCATTCATCATGTGATGGGTGAGCAACTGTCTCATGGGCCAGGCAAAAAGAGATATTGTGACTGGGGTGACATCAGACTGGAGACCTGTCACTAGTGAGGTTCTACAAGGCTCCATCCTCAGCCCTGTGCTCTTCAACATCTTCATAAACAACTTGGATGTGAGACTGGAAGGGGCGCTGAGCAAATTCACAGATTTTGTACAAAACTGGGAGGAGCTGTTGCCTCCCTTGAGGGCAGGAGGGATCTAAAGAGAGACCTCAACAACTTGGAGGACTGGGCAATCACCAAATGTATGCATTTCATCAAGGAAAGTTCTGGATTCTGCACTGGCAGAAGGCAACTCTGGCTGCACAGACAGACCAGAGAATGAGATTCTAGAAAGCAGTGCCGTGGAAAGGGACCTTGGAGTCCTGCTGACAGAAAATGAACATGAGCCAGCAGTGCCCTGGCAGCCAGGAGGGCCAATCCTGTTCTGGGGGGCATCAGGCACAGCATCACCAGCCAGGCAAGGGAGGGATTGTCCCACTCTCCTCTGCACTAGGGTGGCCTCACCTTGAATATTGCATGCAGTTTTGGGCACCACAATGCAAGAAAGATATAAACTATTAGAGAATGTCCAAAAGATGGCAATAAAGATGGGCAAGGGCCTTGAGGTGAAGCTGTATGAGGAGCAGCTGAGGTCACTGGGCCTGTTCAGCCTGGAGGAAATTGAGGAGAGACCTCACTGAAGTTACATCTTCATGTAAGAGGAAGAGGAGGGGCAGACCCTGATCTCTTCTCTGTGGTGACCAGTGACAGGACCTGAGAGAATGGCCTGAAGTTATGTCAAGGAGGTTTAGGTTGGATATTGGAAAAAGGTTCTTCATCCAGAGAGTGGTTGGGCACTGGAACAGGCTCCCCAGAGAAGTGGGCACAGCACCAAGCCCGACAGAGCTCAAGAAGCATTTGGACAATGCTCTCAGGCACATGTTGTGGCTCTTTGTGATGGTGCTCTGCAGGGACACGAGTTGGACTTGATGATCCTTGTGAGTCTCTTCCAACCCAGCTTATTCTGTGATTCTGTGTTTTGGAGAGCAGTAGAACATCTCAGCTCCATCTGTAAGCCAAATTTTTATTCAAAGTGCCACAAGATGGCTCTGGTGTGTTTGGAAGTGTCCCCTATTACCACTTAGATGCATGGATGACATTGGGTTGTTAGGCTTAACTGGAACAGAGGGCTGGCACGCTGAGAACAGGCAGTGCCAAACAGGCAACCATTCTCTGCAGCCCTTGCCTAGCTTGTGATTAACATGCTGTTTCTTCAGTAATTGTGATACACAGTAGATTAATGTATTAGTTTAATGCAAAATAGGTTTATATAAAATGAGGGCAGAGAGAATGACTGCCTCAACACATTTGGTACACTCAGGGACACAGAAAAGGCTAAGAGTTCATCTATCTTGGAGAACGAGTGAAATTCATAGAAAATTATACAGATACTTAAATGATATTCACATTATCCCTGTCTAAGACCAATAGGCTCCCACTCCATATCAATCCAACTTCTGACAAGGCTCTTCAACCAGATTCAACTTGTCTCCTACCTTACAGAGACATGTGTCTCAAAGTAGACTGTCATGGTCTCCACAGCATGGCTCATTTTTCTAATGAACATTGATCAGCTTTGAAACAGCTAGCCCTACTGAAATGTAAATTATGCCTATTTGAACTGAGCTGAATACAATAGAATCTGCTTACTGGGTACTGCTGGAAGATCTGCAAAATTCAGTCAGCACTGTTTCAGTCACACCGGTTTTATAGTCAAGAGTTACCTTTGTAAGCATATTTGGAAGACAAAATTTAGTTTCTGCTACCCATGGTTTGATTTTAGACATGAAAATACATAGTGCCTCTCTTAACAGCTCAGTATTCACTTAACAACCTCATGCTCCAAAGAAAGTTAACCATATTCAGCAAGAAATGCATAAATTTCTTTTACTGCTCAACAGTGGTCTCCAAGCTAAAGTAATGGGTGCATTAGAAGTACATACAATATAAAGTAAGAGATAAAAGACCTTAGTCTTTTCTGGACCATGTTTTATTATATCAGTTCAAAATTCTCTACGTATTAAGTGACAGGGCACAAATGGGGTGCCAAGGAAGAGTGACAGCAGGGGAAGTTGGAGCCCTCACTCATTGTCCCCCAGCAAAGTCAGAGCTGTGTGAGAGTGAGAGCAGAAGGCAGACCTGAAACCTCCAAGTGACAATCTCAGGCTGTATGGAAACTTTCAGAATAACACAGGACTCCTCATTTCACCTGTTATTAGCAAGGGAATAATGATACTTTATCCTGATTTTCCTGTCCTGTTTCTCCAGATAGCAATATATTTCTGCAGGTAGCATTTTTCAGCTCTGTGTCCACGTAGCACAATGGGATACCAATTTCAATTAGGGATCAATGTGTTTATACTGCACATCAGAGTTGAATACGTATTCTCAATTTTTTGTGAAGTAGTAATTATACTTTCTTTTCACAAAGCTGTACTTTTTCGTCTCACCTTTAATAAAATTCCTCAATATTCAGCTGAGAAAGAAGGAAGTTATTCATGCCTCTCTGACATGAGAGCATAACTTGGTCTCAGACATCATTTAAAACAGCCTCAAAACTCTTCAAAACTGTATCAGGCTGGCTGCAGCCCCAGATCAATTGCAGAGTAACTTCAGCCTTCTTTTCCCAGCCTGGCAGCTTCAGGAACATGCTGGATGACTTTACTAGACTCCTTTCAGCTCTTACTCAGAAAAGTCTCTAATTGCAGAAATCTGGGAAATTTCTTGTTTCCTTCTCATATAGGACCACTTCAGAGTTGTAAATAGAGTTTTTAGAGTATGTAGGTAAATACTGAAAGCAAATTTTTTTTTTTTTTTGTAATGAACTGAAATTAAAATTCTGAAATATTTCAACTTGTTCTGAAGAATACAAGCAATGATGGTCCTAAAGGATTTAAATGAGAACACACAACCAAGTTATATTTATTACCTATTCTTATCTTACTCCGTCAAAAAACATACAACTATTGCACAAAAACTTTTCTTACCAGATGGGAATTATTATCTCCTCTTTCCATGACAGGAAAAGGGAAAAGGTATAAAGGAAGGTGAAATTCAAATATCTAAAATGATAAAGTTATACTGCTCAAAAAAGTCTCTTCCTAACCATGAAAAACTAACAGTCTGGCAGCATGGATTTATATACAGTATAATGGCTACAGTAACCCTTAGCTCCCAGTATTTTAAATACATAGTGTTTGCAGTCACATATGTAAACATTAGCTGCCTGCTTAGAGAGTAGGTTTTCTTCTTAAGCAGAGTACATATAGAAACATGCTTTAGAAACTTCTGTATTTATCTCTTGATGTTTAAATATATAATGATATACAGACTAGACTGCACAATTGCTGTGGTTTGACCCTGGTAGGCAGCCAAACTTGCTCACTTCTCCCACAGGGATGGCAGAGAGAATTGGAAGGACAAAAGTTAGAGAGCTTTTAGGTTGAGATAAGGACAGTGTAATAAATAAATGAAAATGAAGCAAATAAAAAGAAACCCAAGAAAAACAGGTGATGCAAGAAACCAAACTGCTCACCACCAGCTGACTGATGGCCAGTCAGTTCCCAAAGCAACAGCAGCCCTGGCAAACCTCCCTCCCAACTTTCATTGCTGAGCGTGACACCATATGGTGTGGGATACCTTTTGGTCAGCTGCCCTGGCTGTGTCCCCTTCCAACTACTTGTGCACTCCCATCTCACTTGCTGGTGAGGCAGCATGAAAAACACAAAATGCCGTGATGCTGTGCAAGCACTGCTGAGCTATAGCTAAAACACCAATGTGTTAACAGCACTGTTGTGGTCACAAATCCAAAACATAGCTCTATAAAAGATGCTATGAAGAAAATTAATCCCATCCCAGCCAAAACCAGCACAACATGCCTTTTGGTACTCCCTTGTACATTGACCTCAGCACACCCACTGGATAGCATTGCCTACACCTGGTAAATAAAAGGTGTGCAGCACTATCTGAACAGATCAGCTGTGGTGGGGAAGCTTTATCACTGTGCTGGGATGGTTGCTCAGAAAGACTTTCTCACTGGAATGTTGTGCCAGTCACATTATTTCTACTAGTACTTGCTCATTCTCAGACAAGTCTTCTGCCTTGCCTCATGCTCGTGGCAGCTCCAGGCCAGTTTGGGTCTTTCTGCTGTTTGTTTCTTCAGTTTGGGATGCACTGATTTACCCAAGGATAAATAAGACTGGTTTTAGGACTCTATGAAGCCAACCATACACAAGGAAGACAGGTCTCTCCTCCTTCATGAAGTGAGAATTAGCAATTACCGTAGTTCCATATGTTAGGGTTTTATCCCTCCTACAGCAGCTATCAGGTAGGGGTGGGGAATCAATCCCAGTCAAGCGTACTACTTTCTGTGATGTACTGAACAACATGCATGCTTACCTACACATCTGGATTGGCACAAAACATCCTGAACAGAACAGTGAAAAAAATGTTCACTCCTATTGCATGTCCATGAGAGGCCTGAAGTATGTCAGCAACAGTGAGGCTGTCCACCCCAAATGTGACCCACCTCTAATCCTAGAATGGGAACTTCAGTACAACAATGTTCTAAAGCATGGAAGTGCACCCCAAAAGAGCAAGGTTATTTTTGAGGTTTTGCACCTTTTTCGTATCTGTCATTCATCCTCGACACAGTAGACTCAGACCTGTCTGGTGACTTAAACACACAATCAGCAAATTATTTTTATAAGTCAGTAGGTACAGTCACCACCCCTATAGCAGTGTTTCTGGATGATGTCTGTTTAACATTTATATTTTTTTATTTTATTTAAGAATTTATTGGATGGTATTCCTGATACAGTCCATTCTTCGACACACTGCTGACACGGTTCTGGAGGCCATGATTGAAGGGATGACCCAGGTTACAGTTAGCACCATGAACCAAGAGTTGCTAAGACATAGGCAGCAAAGGTTAGGGATGTGTAACCTCTGGTGATGTCAGTCACCTCTGAAGGGTTCTGGGTTCAGAGGTTTGCTGCAGGTGCAGGGCTATGACCCCTCACTCTGGACATTGGCTGTAGTGACCTGCAGGGCTTGGAATTGTGGAAGACTCTTGAGATAAGGTCTTGTGTTGTGGCAAGAGCATGTCCCATAGCACCCACCACAGGGGCAAGGTACTACACTGCCTGTGGATCAGGTTCCACTGTGCTGGGGCCATTAGTGGGGCAGAGGGAGCCTGAGGAGGGTCCAGGAGGGGCTACCAGGGCTGTGGGAGCCCTTGAGGCCTGTACAAGAGCTTAGCAATACTCTCCATTGAAGACTAACCTTATTCAAGCGGGTTTTTATCAGCTCATAAAGCAAAGCTTCTTTTCCTCTGATAATTCAAAATGGTCAAAATCTCCTGAAGACACTGGCTATCAGAACATGTATTTGTTGACAGCTGAATTTGTTTATTCCCTATTAAGGATCTGCTAATGACAAATTGCAACAGAGAGAAATCAGAAGACATGAGGATGGGTAAGTATTTTCTACATCATAAGCTCTATTACCAGCATTACATCCATGAAGAAAACCTCAGGCTGTCACAAGAATAGTATGTTTTACTCTTTTCTTCCTTGTTGCCCACAACTTGGTCACATAAACAGGTACGTTTGCACCTGTGTCCTACTACAGACTTTATTGTAGATTTGGGTTTTCAGCCTTTCCATGTCTGATGTGCTCTCATTCTTGAATTATTTTCAAGACAACAGAAAATGTCAAAGCTGCAGGATTTGGGGCAGAATGTGGGAAGGTAGTTCCATGGACACCTCTTTTCCAAACTTATCAGGCTTCATATATCATAAGTCATTTTCATGCCATATTTCATACTTGCTACATGCACCAGCATTGCTAAAGTCATCTGTTAGGTCCAAATATAAAAATCGCATTAATCAATGATGAGGACTGGAAATCGGTTTTCTAAGTCCCTCGGCCATACTGTATTTTGAAATTGCAATCCCCTAATTTTAATACTGGGTTAATATGCTGAATAATAATAATTTACATTTATATTGGAGCTTTCATCGTGCTGGATTGCTGAATGCTTCCAATTACATGCACACCAGAACACACTGATGCAGCAATCTCTGTGGAAGGATAAATTTGGCAGAAGCAGATGAGACAGGACCTTTAGGGCTTACGACAGTATGGCCAACCCCTAGACTTAAGCCACCAGTATAGTATCCTTGACTTTACACAGAGTAAAATATCTTAGTTTTAAGATAACATCAGAAGTCCTGAAGTCTACTAACTTGGTCTCATTTGTAAAAACAGATGACAGAGATCAATCTCCTGCATAGAGATGGAGAGTATTTCTATTAAAATACCACCACTGAGATAGTCCAAAAGAAATAGAAGAAAATCTAGGTGACAATCAATCTCTTTTGGATGCCTAAAAACATAATTAAATAAGCAATTCAATTATTACTATGTTGGTTTTGGTTTTGGTTTTTTTTTTTTTTCCAGAAGGAAGAGGATTGGAGGAGATAGATAGAGAACAGAGGGGAATGGTTCAGAGAAAGTTGATTTTCATCCAAAATAAAATTGGAACAGTTCCCAGCCAAGTGACTGGTCTGATTTCTATTCAGTTTTGCCAGCCCAAGTGGGTCCCAGTATCACTATTATGCTCAGTATCATGTGATTAGTCTCATTGAGAGAACACAGTTTACATGCTAAAAGCTGATGGTATGAAGCCTTTAGCATACACCTGCTTTTTTTGGAAATATTTCAAACATTTCTTTTGGTGTGGGGGAGTAGTGAAGTGAAGTCCTGTTTAGAAGAAAAGCCTCTCTGGGGAAATGTTGTTTTTGTGACTGCAAAAGCTTAGTTTTGATTTATTCAGCAGAAATTTCTCCTCATATAAGGCCATTCCCAGATTTCTCTTCTCCAGTACAAAAACACTAACAAATAACCCTTGAAGTCAGAAACTAGAGATCCTTACACAATCGCAACTCAGAATTTATTTTTTATAAAATCTTGTTATAATCTTGATGCCAGATTTTCAAGAGAGCTTAGCTCCCATCTAATAAGTAAGTGAAGAGTTCAAAAGCTACCAGCTGCAGTTGCTGGAGTTTTGTAAATCAAGCAAAGATGATGACAGTTGCAGCTATCAGGATTTTTTAAAAAATAAGCCAAAACTTATGAAGAGCCTGGGAAAAATGCTTTTTCCATGGGGATAAATTCTCTCCATCTGACTTCAAGTTCGATTTTAGAGAATTTTAGAATGACCATGATAATTGTTTGCTGTTGAGTTCTCCAGCTGTTCATGCAGATGTATTCCTGGCTAAATCCATGGAAATCTTATACTGCATGTTCTTACTGTAAGTTGCTACTAGGAGAGAAAGAGAGGGTAATGGCTATCATAAGCAACAAAAAGTTAGAAGAAATTAAAAAGAAAGAAAGTCAAAGAATAAAAATGTACAGGGAAAAAAAGACTAAAAAAAGAGGGTTTAGCAACACTTCACTCAATTATTTCCATCTGCATTTCTTATTTAAAAGATTTTGTGGCCTCTCTCTTCCCCACTCATCTTCTGCCATCAAATATGATAAAGGAGATATTTTAAAAGTATTTCCATGAATAGTCACGCAAGCAGATATCTTTTATGAGATGAAAAACCAGTGTATGTAAAAGGCAGTACTTCCTACAAGAATTCTTCATCTCCACATCATCTTGGAAAATAGAAATATTAGAAGTGTTTGTTTCCTTCACTCCCTCCAGATCAGATCATTCAGTAACCATGTCACAGGACTGGCACAAGTTAAGAAGGATCAAACCTTGGGAAATAATTGATTTAAAATTGTAATGGACATGCACATTCTGCATGGCTCCTGAAAATGAGAAACTTAACTGACAGATAATCTGAAGTTCCAAAGAATACATCTCCTTTGCTTTTAATATTTTACTACCTTTTGGTGGTGCAATTAAAAAGCTTATAGTTTTTATAGGGACATAATCTGGCTGAAGACTACAGTAAAGATAGGAAGCCAGAAGTATGGTAAAAAAAATCAAACTAAGCTATCTGTATTCTATATAGGTATATAGGTCTATACATATTCTATATTCTTTAACCTCCTCAAGGAGAGAAAGAACAGCATAAATCCATTTTTTAGGTAATAGTAAGCAAACATTAGCAGAAATATATTTAGAACTAAAACAGAGTTTACTGAAATACATCTATTGTCATTATTAAAAAGGTGTTTTAACATAATTATCCACTATTTCCTATTCCTGTTGCAAAAGTGTTCAGGGACCAGTTTCCACTATCAGAAGAAGTAATGTATCATCAATTAAGAGTCCTTCTTGCATCTTTCAATGCTCAGGAAAGATCCTTCTGTCCTATAAAAGGCAGGGGTTTGATCTGAGCACACATTACTTCAGAAACCAATTTTAAGAATTGCAAGCCGGAAACTAATGTGGCAGGTTTTAAAGCATTATTCTAAGTAGATTGTCAGTATGATCACTAATGTCACTAACTTCTACTGAGCATGTTCAGAATAGATATCCAACAAAAAGAGAAGGTCCTAAAGATTTTTGTTTATTATTTAAGTCCAACAATTTATCTAATTTTCCTCATAATCAGTCACAGATTTCACTCCATACAGGTCAAGTTAAGATCCTAAAAGGGTGACCCTTTTACAGACAAATTAATAACAACTTCATGTTCAAAGCTGAATTTTTAAAAACCATGTCATGAAAAGAATATTGACACTAGATTTTCCTACTCCATATCTATATGGTTTCAGTCTCCCACTTTTTAAGTTTTCCCATAGGCTATTAGTGGCAATAGATTCCCACAAATAATTTCGTAAGGACATTGTCATTGTTCTTCTCAAAGTCTAAAACTACGTGTACAATTTCCCAGGTAGCTTGCAAAAGCCCTACTTGCTATATAAAGCCTCCTTCTTATCACCAGTTGCAGATAAGCCTTCAATTTGACATGGCTGTGACTGTGATACATGACACGCAAATACGCACGTCACTGGCATCAGAATTTGTCCTCACCTCAGTGAGTATAGAATCAGAATAAATAATTAGCTTGCTACGAAATTAGCTCAAGATTTAAACAAAAAAAAATAAATAAGAAGATGTAATAATCAAGTAATAAGCACTGCCCCTATCTCAGTACATTCCAATGTAATTTCCATTCAGCTTCCAAAAGAAAAATCAGGACAAAACCTCCAATGTTTTCCAAGTTCTTCATTGCACATACCTTTGTTTTCCTGCATAAAGTTTGAAAACAACACAGATGTCCCATAGACTCTGATTTAATCTTGTACCTGCAAGTCCTCTACATGTGATTATTGCAGTGGCGTAGACTGAAGATAAGCATGCCTTGCAACACTAAAATATATGCACTCACAGAGGCAAAGCAAAGGTATTGAATATTCATGCTGGAAAATTTTCTTCTGAACCACAAGGTTCCATAGACTTTGTCTTTTTTCCCAATGAAAAATGTATTGAATCATTTGGTAATTACAGCTTTATTTCACTCAATGGACTGCTGAAGTGGAACTTCTACTTAGCTAGAGCTGCCAACTGTCTCGAAAACTTCTTATGGATGTTTGCAATGTAAGCCCAGAGATGTTTGTCCTGGAAGCAAGGGAAGACTAAAAAAAATTAAAAGGAGCGGCAATTGTTTTTTTATCTAGAGAACCTGATTAAACTTATTTCATAAATCCATATGCCATAGAAATACATAATACATAGAAATATATAATACTCCATAGCCACAGAAAATACTGGCTGATAAACAGTAGTTGCAATTCTATGAAAGAGAACGGGCCATAGGTAGTAAAGAAATGAGAAAAATAAAGATATAAAACTGTCATTGAATGTTTACTTTTCTAATAGAGAATGGAGATATGGCATAGTCAAACATTACTGTGTTTGAGGTATAGCATTTATTGCAGAACAATACTATTATTAGTACTATCATGAGTGATAACAGTCGTACTGAAAGGATTACCCTCAATTCTCTTCACTCTACAGCTGATCCTGTAAAAATCCAGCTAATTGGTATCCCAACAGTTTAACAGTTACAGCTCTTACCAGTTTAATTGTGCCAGCAGCTTCCACTGCGGACATCACCAATGAACTAAACAGCGCCTGGGCACTATGGCATGAAACTGTCCACAGAATTTAATTGCTGGTTCACAGCTTGGCACAGATTTGAGTCTATTTGAGTTCTCAGGGGAACTAGCACTCTTCCAGGCAACACCTGGGAACACTTTGGAGGGCAAGGCAAGCCTGGGATGGTTCCCAATATGCCTTACAGGCAAGGCTGACATGTTCCAGTGAAGTAGGAAATTCAGCCTTATGGATGTAAGCCATGCCCTGCCACTTGCCCTCAGGGCCAGAGAGGGAGCCAGGGTGCTTTTTATTTAATTTGTATAGACATAGACATTGAAAGCAATTTGCTTCTGACATCACTATGACTCACTTCATGGAAACCAAAGATTTATAGCAAGTACATAGAAAGCAGAAAACCACCATATCTATTGGGTGTGTATTTTGGGGATTGAGGAGTAATACAGAAGATGTGGCAATCATCTTATTTTAAAAGTAACTTTAGTGGAGTTAAACCTAATTTACTTTTGCCCACTAATAACAGCATCTGCTGTATTTTGATTTTTTTCTCTTATTTTTTAAACCTTTTTACTAACAATTTCATTCATATTGACTAGGTTCAGTCATTAGCAGCAGGGCACAACCCAGAATTACATTCTGCTCATGGATGAATGTTCACACAACAGCCTGCTTGATTTATCTGTTGCCTGTCATATAATCTGCTCAGATTATGTAAGAGGGAGCACTACCTCCATGTTTTGTATTCTACTTACATCAGAGAGCAAACACCCCACAGCCCCAGGATGTACCACAGGCAGCCTTACACTGAACCTGAACTTCTAAGTATCTTTGATTTTTCCTCTCTGGAAAAAAATCTGTTGACACAAGGCACAATTTCCCCATGATATTACACCCCCTATGGCACTAAACCCATAAGGGTTGCTCCATTGGCTAACAAAATTACATTTTAAAATAAGAAAGAGAAAAGTAAAAATCAATATTTAAAAAAAATCCTTTCTGTAATATCAAGACAGAATCAAAACTGAAAAGATATAGTGGAACAAAAATTAGTCTTCAGCTTTATTGCTGTTAGCATGCCATGTGTTGTCATTTATTGGTCTTTAAAAATATCCCATTTTCTCTGTAAGGCATCTCTCTCTCAGTTTACATGCACAAGTTACATGTTGCTCATTTAGACTGCCTAAAACTTTCTTCTCAATACAATTGGTATGTATGTGTTATGCTCTCATCCTCATTTGTACATTTGTACATTTTTATGTTTCAATGGTTTCTCTGGCTTTCCATTCACACTGTTTGAACGACCTGGCTCCTTTTCAGACGTAGAAGCCTTGCTTCTAACATGATACAGCAAGTTTACAATGCCCCAAATAAACATAACAGAGCTGAGAATTACATACTTTATTCCTCATACAGAATCCCATGCCAAAACAACCCACTCTCCCTCACAGGCACATTGACACAACTGCACACAGTTGAGGCTTCTTACATAAATGAAACCAACTAAATTATTTGGCTGTCAAACGAAGAAATTCCACTGTGTTATCAGCTTCTCTTTGCTGATATATATGTATACACACATATATGAAATCTCAGGGGTTAATTACTTCGTCTCTCCACCTGCCTTGGCTCTCACCACCCCAATCCACATGAACACAACACAGCTCCACAGAGCACTCCACAGACCCTCAGGACTATCCCATATTGCTCACGCCCAAGGTGCTTCTCCCATACACAGTAGATACTTAAAGGCTGAAGGAGCTCCTACCCATTTAACCTATTTCTTCAGCTCTCTGTTTCCCAGGTACACCTGACAGTCCTTCACTGAGGAGTGGTATTCAGTCTTTGCTTCTTTTTAAATAGAAAAAAGAAAATCAGGAGAGGGATGGACAGAAAGATGGAAACAGAAAAACATAATAACCGACTTAAGATCTAAAACCCACCAATTCAGACTAAACTATTTCCTCCACCTTCTGAGATTTATACATATACATACACATAGCACTCAAATTCTCTTTGAAGTTTGTGAAGTGCTTCAACAAACAGCAGTAGAAACATTCTGGAACTAATCTGCTTTTGTAATTTTGTGCCATTGTCTTACTCTGGTAAGTAATATGACCAACATAAAAAACTCTGGAAAAAATTGGATAGCATAATGATGAAAGAACATGGTAATTTAAACAAGGTAAAATTATCTTATCTCAGGAAAAAGGGGTTTGAAGTTGAATAAAGTCTGATCTTTCTCTGGAACAAGTAAGGAGATTTCTAGTGGAAGAGGCAAGAAATTTGTGATTTTGTGTTGGCCTTGCTATGACATTTCAAGGCCTTCTTTGTATGTTGTAATTTATCACAAAATTAAACATTATCATAGATGAAACTCACTGCTTGAAGAGGAATTGTAAAAAAAAAGTAATAGGGACAGCAGTGGTATGTTTACACTCTAATATACTACAGTGAGGTTGAACAAGAATATGAAAAGAAAAAATACACTTACAGTTTCTTAAGAATGGAGATTTTTGGATTATCTTGCTACTTTCTTAAGAAGTGTGTTTGTTTTCAACATGAGAAGAATGGAAAAACTGAGTTTCCACTAAGTTTAAAATTCCAAACACACAAAGACTGGAAAATAACAGTGCTAAAATCATTTTTCTAAAAGTTTGTTTTGGTGGGAGTTTTTTTGAGTTTTTGTTGTTTTTTTGGTGGGTTTTGTTTGTTTTGTTTGGGGTTGGGTTTTTTGTTTGGTTTTTCGTGCTTTTTGTTTGTTTTTGTGGGTTTTTTGTTTGTTTGTTTGTTTTTTAGTTAAATATTTTCTGGTTTTCTGAGCAAAAAAAAATCCCTAGAATTTGATAATATGGCCTTACTTTGTCAAGACTGTTTATCTGCCAAGCTGGAACAATTTGTTTCACTGCGCTAATTGCTACCATGCAAGCATATGAAGCAACTGATGGCAGCAGTAGGTTATCATCCTCTAGGTATGTCAGAACTAGAGCAGAATGAGGCAGAACAGGAAGGTTAAGGCAGCTGAACCTTGCCAGAAGACTCTGCAGCTGTCTGCCTCTGCCATAGAGCCTCCATGTCCTGGCAGTCAGGTCACTCCAACCAGACATGGGGCAGGTGATGCCATCTGTGTTCTTCACCTCTGGTTCCAAGCCTTGCACCACACAGCCTGACTGGTAGAAATAAAAGATCAGACGCTCCTACCAACAGCAACAGAAACACTGTTTTCAGCACAACCAGTTCCATATAACACTTAGTGTTTTGAAAAATCTGTGTTTGAAAACTAAAAGTAGTGAATCTTATTATTTTGTGCTCAGGTGCTAGAGCAGCAAACAACAAAAAGAGAACAGTCAAGAAATTTTAAATTGAATGAACTGCAGTTCCCTGGATCTTCCTCTTGCCCTTCTTGAAGACAGGAGTGATAGTGGCTTCCTTCCACTCTTCAGGAACCTCTCTCAGTCACTGTGACCCTGACATCAAGAGTGGCTCCAGAATTACCTCAACCAGCAACTTGTGCACTCATGGATGCATCATATCAGGCTCCATGGACTTATGTACATCCAGAAAGGGATCCCTAACTCCCTCTCCACTAGGGATGAGCATTGCTCTGATGTTTAGGCTGTAAACAAAGAACTGCTTCCTGAAAATCACATTCAGCTAATGCTGAATAAATAATACAGAATAATACACTGTTAAAACTAAAATCAACATGTGTTAGGCATGTTCTCACTGCTGTAGCAATACAAGACCTGCCTTTGGTAACCAGAAGACATTTAGCTCAGAAGACAGAATTCTGTGATAGTTTGCCATATTTCATGGCTGAATTTCATGAAAAAGAAAAAGAAATAAAAGAATACTAGCATTACTAGTTTTATTTATTATATTTCTGCTGCTCTTGCAACTGCTATGAATTTAATTACAGATGAGAATCCAACTGGCTCTAAGCATATATAATGCCATGGATTACTATAAGTCTTAAGCATATGCCATATATTCAGTGAAAAATATACCTGCTCAAAAGATATCATCGTTCACAGGTTAGAGCAGGAATGACAAATGCATTCAGTTGAAACCAAGAGAAAGCAAATCACATGAGAATCACAACAATATTCATTTGTTCATAGGTATAAAACTAAATAAATAGGTATTAAGCCACTAAAAAAGTCCGAGAAAATAAGTAGTTCCAGAAAAATAAGATACGTGCCTTATAAAAAAAATGCCTTACAAGCGCTGTGAGATGGAATTCAGGGGAAAAGGGAAAGTTTGGCAAATGAATAAAGAAAGTATTTGGTGCATAAAGAAATATTTTTCAGATATAAATTTACTTCTGTCTCATACAGACCTTTCCTCTAATAATGATGATAAATAAATGACAGGGGAAAAGCTAGGTAGTGAATACATTTTACATAAGCTTCAGACCTAGAAAAAATTCAGTCTCATTTCCCCTGCAATTCGTTCCTTTTTGCTCTTCCATTTAGTTTCTTGGTTATATATTTTAAAGGCCATTGTGACAACCACGGTGACAGTGGCAGCTTCACAGCATTATGGAGGTCAGGCCTACAGTCTCAGGAGCAAAGAGGACAAGAGGCTGCTTGCTGGCTGCAGCACTGTCACCCCTGATACAGCATCCATTAAAGCCACAGGGATGACCAGCCTTCCTGGAAGAGGCATTGTTGTGACAATGGGAATTGCAGAAGCTGTGAACATAACATTAGACGTTCTAGTAAGGACAAAGCTTAGTAGGCCAAACACACCTGTCTTTTCTGGTTTCTTCTGATTTTTTTTTCAGCATGTGTCCCAATATTCCCTTCCTTCAGAAATAAAGATGCTTCTCTACATATTTTGTAGATTAATATTTTACAGTATTTCCCTACTTTCTAAAGCCAATCTGCTTGTGTACTCCCACTTGCAGGCAAGAATCTGCTCAGTATTTAGTGTTTTTTAGAATTCTCCTGTTTCTTGTGCTCCTTCTCTATACCCAGGTGTATTCTACCAATTGCATCGGCTCAAGTATCCATCCTGCCCCAGTTTAAATTGAAATCATGTGAATGATATATTCTCAGACAGTATATCATTCTCTGCACAGTAAAGCAAAGAAAAATTTAAACAGGTTATTGAACAACATTAAAAATAGACCGCAAATATGCAATGTTAATTGATGTACACTGCATATTTGAACACTGTGCTTAATTTTGCCATTCTTATCTAAAGGAAAGTACAGTGAAAACATGTACAGCCTCAGAAAGGGCAATATATTATAAGAAGCCTGCTAATATTCCTACTAGATTGTGGGAGTAATAGGTGCATTCATTCAGAGGGGAGATGGAAATGAAGACTGTGAGTGGTACATTATTAAAAGTAGTGAACAACAGCAATAAATTAAAATGTATCTTCACATTCACTTCAAGGAAAAGGGTATATTCTATAATGTTGAAATAGTTTGACATTAAATTAATAGAAATTTTGAAAATAATACTCCCTTAATTCTGTTATTAATTAGCCCAGACCAGTGGAGCAGTCAAGATGGCAGCATTATTGTGCAAGCACTGCACAAGTGGAGAGCATCAGATGGCACTTGCCAGGAAAGCTGAGAGTCTGGAGAGGGAGAGCAGAGAAAAGGCAGCCAAGGGGGTGAGCACACAGGCAGACTAAGTGCCATTGCCATCTGGGTCCATTTAGGGGTGGCTTTAGATGAACTAAATGGGAAAAAGGATAGCAAGATGGGACACTGGAAGAAACAACAGGAGGACCAGGCAAGGCAGGAAAAAGGAAGCACAGGCATGGAGCAAATCTGGTACACAGTCTGTGCAGGAAGGAAAGAAGCAATGGGCATAGGAGTTGTTCAGCTCCAGGCAGTGAACGCTCAGCTACATGAATGTCACTGCTTTGGCTGCTTTGCAGCTGTTTCCACTGCCGACAGCCCCTGCCTCTTCCCAGCCCTCCCCACGGCCAATTTAGGGAGGGCATGGGTTTCAAGGGCACCACCTGGGTTCCAGCATCCCCACGGCACAAAGTCCTCATGGGCAGGCTGTTGGGCACAAGCAGCATCAGGGCAGAGGTGACCATCCCACAGCAACACTTCCTGCCTTCCATTTCACATGTAAATCCTACATATGGTTTACATTCTTCCAGTGTAGATTACTGCAGTGAGACTAAGGGATGTTAACAGGCAAAATGGACTATAGTTTAATGTGAGAATGAAAAATGTCATGTCAAGTGATAATAACTACCACAGTTATCCCTATGTTATTTTGAAATATTTCAAATATAATGCAGAATAAAAGTGTGAAAGAGATATTTTGATTTACTTAAAAAAAATACAGGCTTTTTTTAGTCCCCTAAATGCTTTATTCCCAAACATTGATTGGTAAGAGGACAATGTCCAAGAGTGGTCGCTAGAGTGGTTTACACATTAATCTGGCCATTCATAACTCCTACAAGTTTGGGTTGTTTTGAAAAGTCAAAACAAAGTTTTACAAACGACATGGGGAACTAGAAAAGCCCAGCCCTATGTCTGGCAAATGTTAAATGTAGTGCTTTATTTATTCTATACCATCCTTATCTTCCAATGTGAGTCATTAAATCTTCTATTTGTATTCCTCCTGTACACCAACAGTATTTTGATCACTGCATAAAGTAAAAAACTTTACGATTTTTTCATCAGAGTATTAGACTTTAAGTGCATTGCTTACGCACAGAGTAAGGGAATTTGCATTCAATAACTCTAATATCCTAAGTTCCTGAAGGTAGTATATTAAGTCACCAGCATGAAAAAGGTACTTCAGTTTCCTTCATAGCAGTCTCAGCAGACAGCCTTACTTCACAAGATTAATTTTTTTATTTTTTAAATTGCAAGTAACTTGAACAACGAAACTGCAAAAAAGCCCAGCTGGTGACTCCCCCTTCTCTTCATTGGTTGTCTTCCATTAATCTGTGTGTAACAGAAGAGAGGAGAAATCTGGGCAGAAAGCAGTAAAGGCAACTAACACATTTGGATTCTGGAACCATTATCAACCTGCTCCCGTATGATTGCATGTCCAGTTATGAAGACCCATTAGGCTTTGTACTAAGTGGTCTAGGTCCACTGGCACACAGTGTGGTGAGAAGGAACCCTGGGAACACCCTCTGACACATTACAGCCGGTACATCTTTGAAGCTGCTTATCTGAAATCCACACTGTGGATCTGATGGAAAGATTTAGGACCAGAGAAGACATGAGCATGCAGAAGCAAACTGACAACTAACCAATTTCTGCAACTTTTAGCCACAGCCAAGGAAGGGGCTGAATTTCAGAATTTTAAACGATGCCTTAAGCTGTACTTTCATATTTTCCAGATTCTGTACTGCATTAGTATACAACTCCAAAATTCATATAAAGAGTTAGCAAGTTCTTCTCACAGTTCAGTTAGACAAAACAATCTTTTCCAGCCTGAGAACCAAGGACAGCATTGCAGCTTCGGGACCAAAAAGTGTAAACAACAACAAATTGAGGAGAGGAAACTGGGAGGGTGGTACTTCATAACCTGAAACTGTAATTGGACAATTTACCCCAATATGTAAATGGACCAAAACTTATAAAAGTGTGAAAACTCATGACCAGTGCTCCATCTTGGATGTAGCCTCAGCCAGGCTCTTGTACTGCCCAGGGTGTATCCTTTGAGGGCCTTTTAAAAAATACCTACTTTATTCCTTTAACACTGTCTAGCCTCTGTTCTAGGTGGCCCCTCAGGGCATCAGTTTTTGGCAACTGCCGGGATGGCAAGGTATCTGGAAAACCCCTGGACCAGAGGAACACCCAGCTCCTGCCCCTCCACTCCTGCCAGCACTCCCAAGGGGGCCCCAGCTGTGGTCCAGAAGGTTTCAGAGCACAAGAATCCTCAGATCTGGAACAGCAGCAAGTGAGTAACTGAATAAAGGTGGTATGTTGTTTGGTTTAGCACCTGAGTTAGGTGTTAAGAGACCTCTTATAGTTTTGTTTAGTGTGGAGGGATCCCAGCTGGTCCAGATGGAGCTGCTTTTACATTTGTTTGTCACTCTCTGTCTTGCCCACTAGTGGAAGGAGGGGACAGAGTGTGTGTCTCTGAAAGAGTGACACACTCTGAAAGAGTGGAGTTTTAGCACTGTAATGGTAAGTGTTGGCCTGGGGCCAGCCGTGGTGAGTGGGTTAGCTCCCACATTGCCACTCTCAAGATCCTGAGTTCTGAACTCCTGTCATACTTGTCCTTGCTCTCTCTTCCCGCGTATTTTGATTTCTGCGGTTTTTCTTATTCACATGTATTAAGACATGGAGTGTGTATTCTCCTGTGAATATAATAATAATATCCCCTTAGATAGCCCTTTAGGTCTAATATTGAAAAACTGGCAGCAGCTGACAGAAAGTCATCACTTTTAAAACCCAAACTTATCAGATTCTCAGAAAAAATGTGGCCAACTTATGAATTAGATAATGATAAGACGTGGCCTGAATTCAGTAGCTCAGATAAGAAATTAATATCAAACTTGATGTCTTGCATACATGAAGACAGGTATTTTGAAGAATTATAGTATGCTAGGCTTTTTATACTTTTATCATGTCAGCAAAGCCCATCAGCACCTAAAAAATAACAACATGTACTGTATTTAAGTAAAAAAGGGAAGAAAAATAAAAAGGAACAGCCAATATTAAACAGCAGGTGTGAAGGCAAGGAGGAGGCGGAGTTAGACCTAGTGGCTCCTGCTTTGCTCATGGAGGGCCCAGCCCTGGCCCCGGTATGGACCCTCCATTCCCCCCCGTGCCCTTGCCATCTTCTGGTTGGATGCTGTCTCTACAACCCCCTTCTCCACCAGCTGCAGCTTTAGCCACTGCTGCCGTAACTATGGGGTCCCTGCCAGTGAAGGAGGAGAGAGGCAGGCTTGGGCAGCCATGGACACCACCATCACCTGTGCCCTTTCTCCTCCCTCTGGCTGTGGTTTCAGCCACTGCTGTCCCAGCCCTGGCCGCAGTCACTCCCCTGCTGCAGCCAACACTGCTGCAGCCATGGACATCCGCTCCAGCTGTGCCCCCCTCCCATCCCCACCCACTCCTGGGGGCCAGGGGGAGGAGGCAGTCAACATATGCAGCCCATGGCACCACAGAGCCTTCTGCCAAGAGGGTGGAAAGGGCCCCTCCATGGAGGGTGTGTGCCTCTCCCGCTCTCAGGCCTGTGAGTTTCCATAGCAGCCCCAAGCGCCACGGAGCTGCCTCTGGAGGTGACATTGTCAAAGTGAGCGGTACCCAGCCCGGCTCCCATGTCAGTGTAATTCATGCTTGGTGATCTCTAGTATGGGCATTGGTCGAAGCAGACCTACCACAACAGACTCAACAGAGTCAGCTCTTGCTCAGGCAGCTCTTCTGAAGAGGAAGATGAGACCACAGATGCTCTGAACAGGCAAAGGAAGGGGAAAGATAGCGAGAAAAGACATAAGGGAATGTAGTCCAATAGCCAAAGGTACTAGGTCAAAAAAAGAAACAAGAGAAGAACCAGTTCTGCAAGCCCCATTATGGCAAGCAGTCAGCAACCAGGGGCCAATATACGTGAAGGTTCCATACTCCCTTATTGAGTTAGAACAGTAGAAAACTACTGTGGGAAAATACAAAGAAAATCCAGATAAGGTAGCAAAATTAGTAGAAAGTGCAATTAACACACAAAACCCTGACTGGGCTGATTTGAACTCTTATGTTAGACACATTACTTGATCCCACTGAGAGACGAATGGTTAACAAAGCTATTACAATGTCAGTAGAGGCAAGTATAGCAAATGGGTAGATCCAAGGCATAGTTGCAGAACTATTCCTTTTAGAAAATCCAGGGTGGGACGCTAATCTTCCAGAGCATATGGTGAAGTTAAAACGATACCAAAATCTTGTGGTATATGGGTTAAAACATCATGTCTCCAAAGCTCTAAATTGGTCAAATCTCTACAAAGTAAAGCAAAACTATGATGAATCACCCACTGATTTTTTAAGTAGGTTAAGAGGAAACTGCCATCAAATATACAGATCTAGATCCTAAATCATCTGATGGGAAAGCACATCTAGTTCTCTTGTTTATGGGTCAAGCTATCAAACAATATAAGAAGAAAGCTGAAAAAGCTAGATGGAGTTCGAGACATAGATAAATTGCTAGAAGTGGCCTGGAAGGTATTTTGAGACAAGGGCCCAAATGAAAGAGTTAGACACCAATCTAGTAAGAAGGGGACTCAGGAAACGTTGCCCAAGAAAACTTACCCTACAGACAAAGATCGGTGTGCATATCGTAAAAAATGGGGACATTGGAAAACTGACCGTCCAGTGTTGAAACAAAAATCTTCAGTTCCCCAACTCCCAGTAGAGAAGCTCATGCTCAGAATGACGGGGACCAAAGGCTTCTCCCCCAGCAGAGCCTTTCGTTAAAGCTAAGCTGGGGAAAAATGACATCGAATTTTGGTAGATACAGAAGCAGCATATTCTATATTAAATACTTTAGAAGGGAAGCTGAGTCAACATACTGTACATGTTGTTGGGGCAACAGGGGTATGTGAAACACGGCCTTTCTTCCAACCTTTAAAATTCAAACTAGGGAAGCACTGGGTAACCCATCAATTCCTCTACATGCTTAATTCCCCTAAACCATTGCTGGGGAGGGATTTGTTAGAGAAATTGGAAGCAGAAATTAAATTTTAAAAGGGAAAGGGTGTACGTGTTGTAATTCTTGAATCTAAATTTGTTGAAGTTGATGCATGTTTTATACAGGAAAAACATGAAATTCCCGCTGAAGTTGAAAATGTGGTAAGTCCAATAGTGCGGGCCAATGAAACCCAGAAAGATCCAAACGGGCAGAATCAGTGAGTATTGCACTCAAACCAGGAGCCACACTGGTAAGGAAAAAGCAATACCCTTTAAAATTAGAGAACCATAAGGGATTGGCATCTGTAATTGAAAGATTCCTCCATCATGGGTTATTAGTGCAATGTGAGTCCAAATATAACACCCCCATACTAGCAGTTAAGAAAGCAGAAGGTAAGAATTATCAAGTACGAGATTTAAGAGCAATTACCAAACTACAGAGAGCATACACCCAGTAGTAGCCAATCCCTACACCCTTTTGACCACACTGACAGACAAATTAAGGTGGTTTACTGTTGCAGACCTGAAGGATGCCTTTTTCTGCATTCTTGTGTGCAAAAACAGCCATGAGCTCTTTGTTTTTGAGTGGGGAAATCCCAAGACAGGGAGGAAAAGTCAACTTAACTGGACAGTTCTACCCCAAGGTTTCAAGAATAGCCCAACAATATTTGGAAACCAGCTAGCAAAGGAATTGGAAGATTGGAAGAGACAAGAGACAGGAGGAATCATTCTTCAATATCTTGATGGCATCTTGGTTGCAGCTAGAACCACAGATGACTGTATACAATTTACCAGAAGTTTATTAAACTTCTTAGGACTGAGTGGGTACAGTTTCTAAAGACAAAGCACAGATTGCCAAAGAAGCAGTAGTTTACTTGGGGCTCAAGATCTTTCATGGACACTGACAGCTCAGCAAAGAACGAAAAGAAGCCATCTGTCGACTCCCAGAGCCCCATACCGTGAGAGAGATGCTAGGCTTCCTGGGAATGGTAGGTTGGTGCCGTTTGTGGATAGCAAATTATGGATTGCTGNTCTGCAAGCCCCATTATGGCAAGCAGTCAGCAACCAGGGGCCAATATACGTGAAGGTTCCATACTCCCTTATTGAGTTAGAACAGTAGAAAACTACTGTGGGAAAATACAAAGAAAATCCAGATAAGGTAGCAAAATTAGTAGAAAGTGCAATTAACACACAAAACCCTGACTGGGCTGATTTGAACTCTTATGTTAGACACATTACTTGATCCCACTGAGAGACGAATGGTTAACAAAGCTATTACAATGTCAGTAGAGGCAAGTATAGCAAATGGGTAGATCCAAGGCATAGTTGCAGAACTATTCCTTTTAGAAAATCCAGGGTGGGACGCTAATCTTCCAGAGCATATGGTGAAGTTAAAACGATACCAAAATCTTGTGGTATATGGGTTAAAACATCATGTCTCCAAAGCTCTAAATTGGTCAAATCTCTACAAAGTAAAGCAAAACTATGATGAATCACCCACTGATTTTTTAAGTAGGTTAAGAGGAAACTGCCATCAAATATACAGATCTAGATCCTAAATCATCTGATGGGAAAGCACATCTAGTTCTCTTGTTTATGGGTCAAGCTATCAAACAATATAAGAAGAAAGCTGAAAAAGCTAGATGGAGTTCGAGACATAGATAAATTGCTAGAAGTGGCCTGGAAGGTATTTTGAGACAAGGGCCCAAATGAAAGAGTTAGACACCAATCTAGTAAGAAGGGGACTCAGGAAACGTTGCCCAAGAAAACTTACCCTACAGACAAAGATCGGTGTGCATATCGTAAAAAATGGGGACATTGGAAAACTGACCGTCCAGTGTTGAAACAAAAATCTTCAGTTCCCCAACTCCCAGTAGAGAAGCTCATGCTCAGAATGACGGGGACCAAAGGCTTCTCCCCCAGCAGAGCCTTTCGTTAAAGCTAAGCTGGGGAAAAATGACATCGAATTTTGGTAGATACAGAAGCAGCATATTCTATATTAAATACTTTAGAAGGGAAGCTGAGTCAACATACTGTACATGTTGTTGGGGCAACAGGGGTATGTGAAACACGGCCTATCTTCCAACCTTTAAAATTCAAACTAGGGAAGCACTGGGTAACCCATCAATTCCTCTACATGCTTAATTCCCCTAAACCATTGCTGGGGAGGGATTTGTTAGAGAAATTGGAAGCAGAAATTAAATTTTAAAAGGGAAAGGGTGTACGTGTTGTAATTCTTGAATCTAAATTTGTTGAAGTTGATGCATGTTTTATACAGGAAAAACATGAAATTCCCGCTGAAGTTGAAAATGTGGTAAGTCCAATAATGCAGGCCAATGAAACCCAGAAAGATCCAAACGGGCAGAATCAGTGAGTATTGCACTCAAACCAGGAGCCACACTGGTAAGGAAAAAGCAATACCCTTTAAAATTAGAGAACCATAAGGGATTGGCATCTGTAATTGAAAGATTCCTCCATCATGGGTTATTAGTGCAATGTGAGTCCAAATATAACACCCCCATACTAGCAGTTAAGAAAGCAGAAGGTAAGAATTATCAAGTACGAGATTTAAGAGCAATTACCAAACTACAGAGAGCATACACCCAGTAGTAGCCAATCCCTACACCCTTTTGACCACACTGACAGACAAATTAAGGTGGTTTACTGTTGCAGACCTGAAGGATGCCTTTTTCTGCATTCTTGTGTGCAAAAACAGCCATGAGCTCTTTGTTTTTGAGTGGGGAAATCCCAAGACAGGGAGGAAAAGTCAACTTAACTGGACAGTTCTACCCCAAGGTTTCAAGAATAGCCCAACAATATTTGGAAACCAGCTAGCAAAGGAATTGGAAGATTGGAAGAGACAAGAGACAGGAGGAATCATTCTTCAATATCTTGATGGCATCTTGGTTGCAGCTAGAACCAGAGATGACTGTATACAATTTACCAGAAGTTTATTAAACTTCTTAGGACTGAGTGGGTACAGTTTCTAAAGACAAAGCACAGATTGCCAAAGAAGCAGTAGTTTACTTGGGGCTCAAGATCTTTCATGGACACTGACAGCTCAGCAAAGAACGAAAAGAAGCCATCTGTCGACTCCCAGAGCCCCATACCGTGAGAGAGATGCTAGGCTTCCTGGGAATGGTAGGTTGGTGTCATTTATGGATAGCAAATTATGGATTGCTGGTAAAACCCCTACATGGAGCATTAAAAGCAGCCAATAAAGGAATTATCATATGGATTGAAAACACTAGAGCTGCTTTTAAACAGCTGCAACACTCTCTAATGTCAGCTCCAGCACTGGAACTGCCAGACTTAACTAAACCTTTTAAACATTTTACGTATGAGAGACTGGATGTGGCTTTGGGTGTACTAGCACAGCACCTCAGGAACCAATGGAGAGCTGTGACCTACTTTTCCAAACAGCCAGATAATATTGTCCCAGGCTGGCCAGAGAGCCTGAAGGCCATGGCAGCCACGTCATCTTGATCCAGGAGGTCTGAAAACTCACCCTTGGGGGACATGCTGTAGTGTATGTACCCTGTGCCATAGCAGCTGTACTCAAACAAAAGGGGGGACATTGGTTGTCTGGTAACTGGATGCTTAAATACCAATCACTGTTATTAGAACAGGATGATGTTACCTTGAAAACAACTTCTGTTGTTAACATTGCCATGTTTCTGTCCTCTACCTTAATTAATGATATGCCGGAGCATGATTGGATGCAGACAGTTGAAGACGTCTATTCCAGCCAACCAGACCTAAAAGACGTGCCCCTAGAAAATCCAAATTGGGAGAGTTTTGCAGATGGGAGCAGCTTCAAGAGAAATGGTAGAAGGATGAGAGGCTATGCAGAGACCATGCAGGACAAGGTGATTGAGGCAAAGACCCTGCCAGCAGATGTGTCATCACAGAAAGCTGAACTGATTGCACTAAGGAGAGCCCTAGACCTGAGCAAAGGAAAGAAGGTAAATATATGGACTGACTCTAAATACACATTTAGTGTTGTCCACACCCATGGAGCCATATGGAAGGAGAGAGGACTTCTGAACGCTCAAGGTAATCAAATCAAATTCTGAACAAATACTCGCCCTCTTAGAGAGCATTAAAAACCCACAGAAGTATCTAGCATGCATATCAGAGGTCACCAAAAAGGGAAAACCACTCCAGAACTGGGAAATTGTTTTGCTGATAAAGCAGCAAGAAAAATTGCAGAAAAAGGTATTCTCATAGTAATTCCACAAAAAGAGATTGATTTGTCAGGGTTCACCCCAAAATATGATCAAGCAGACCACAAACTAATTAAGTTCTTTAAAGCTGAGATCACAGAAAGTGGTGGATGGGCTGTTACACCAGCAAATCAGGTTGTAGTCCCACCATGATCCTTTGGGAGCTAGCTCAGAGAGAATATGAAAACACACATTTCAGGGTTGAGAATCTTTTGAAACATGTAAAAAAGGTAGCAATAGGAAGGGGAATGACTGATATTGTACAATCAGCAGTGAGCAAATGTGAAATCTGCAGTAAAAACAACCCTGATATGAAGAAAAGAATTGTGTTAAGAGTAACAAAGGCAGGAGATCTTCCTGGAGATTACTGGCAAATAGATTTTGCTGAGTTACCACGCAAAGGATACTGGTACATACTGGTATTAGTTGACACCTTCAGTGGATGGCCAGAGGCTTACCTCTGCTGCACTAACACAGCCAAAGAAGTGGCTCAAGATCTGCTCAATCATATAATTCCGAGGTTCGGGATTCCCTTCGGGATGTCATCAGATAGGAGACCACACTTTGTTGCAACAGTGGTTAAGGAAGTTAGCTGGATTTTGGGAATTACTTGAGATCTGCATACACCTTCTAGACCCCAAGTGAGTGGTAAAGTTGAGCATATGAATGGAACCATTAAAACACCAATTAGAAAAATTTCTCAGGAAACATCCATGACACGGGCTCAGGCCTTCCCTATAGCTTTACTGAGAATCCACATACAATCAAGGTGGAGGGATAACATCAGTCCCTATAAAAAAACTGTATGGCAGACCATATCAGATTCTACATATTCCAGGTGAAATTCACATGAAGGGGAAACCTGATTTACAGGGATATCTAATGGCTTTAAGTTCCACTTTGCAGAAACTCCAGAATTATATTGTGCTATCCAGACCCATAGGACTGGACACAGCTGCACATCCATTCCAGCCTGGAGACTGGGTCTATGTGAAGTGGTGGGACAGTGATACTCTACAGGCCAAGTGAAGAGGACCGTTCCAAGTCCTGCTGGCTACCCTCATTGCTGTCCAAGTCACTGGCAAAGGACCCTGGATTCACTTCTTGAGAGTTAAGAAGGCTTCTGCTCCTGGAACAACTGAAAAAACAGAGACTGATGCAGAAGAAAACATATTTTAAATTATTCTTCTTCTGTGCCTAAAGAACTGTTCATAATTTATAATTCTTCTTTGCATGATAGCCAACTGTGCAAAACACTACTGTTGTTAGATATTTACAATTGTTAGATATTTACTATTGTTAGATATTTTCTGTTATTAAATATATATTATTAGTAGATGTTTAAAATATAGACTCAACAAGGTAGAGGCCTTGTCAAGCCTCCAAAAGGGGGGGAATAATGCCTTGAGTTTTAGCTTTCATATTTCCCAGATTCTGTACTGCATTAGTATACAACTCCAAACCTCATATAAAGTGTTAGCAAGTTCTCACAGTTTAGTTAGACGAAACAATCTTTTTCCAGCCTGAGAACCAAGGACACTGTTGCAGCTTCAGGCCCAAAGAGTGTAAACAACAGCAAACTGAGGAGAGCAAACTGGCAGGATGGAACTTCAAAACCTGAAGCTGTAATTGGACAATTAACCCCAATATGTAAATGGACCAAAATTTATAAAAATGTGAAAACATGTGACCAGTGCTCCATCTTGGGTGTAGCCTCGGCCAGGCTCTTGTACTGCCCAAGGTGTATCCTTTGAAGGCCTTTTAATAAATACCTACTTTATTCCCTTAACATTGTCAAGCCTCTGTTCTCAAGGCACCATTAAAAAAAAAGTGAAACACAATACTAAGCATAAGCTGATCAATATTAAATGGCATGCTGTTTGGCCTAGTGGATGAATCACTTCCTTTAGATCACAACAGAAAAACCTAATTCCTGACTTATTTTTTGGAATACATGGCAGTGATCTTTGTGCACAGGGAATACAGCAGGACCACATCTTGAATGTCACATCACATGGACAGGCAAAACCCTGTGACTTTGTCCTATAGAAATTCCTGGGAGAGAAGTGGGTCAAAACCTAGCAGTAGTCCTTTGCATGAAGAGCCCAGTGTGATCCAGACACCTACTTCAGATCATATCTTACAGTACTGCAGATTGCAAGCTGTTCTGAAACCACAGATGCAAAATGGAAACATGCTCTTCCATATAGTTTGGAACATTTTTTTCATGTATAACCAGCTACCCTTATTTTTTGAGGTGGTGCTTCTAATGGAGAAAGTAACATTTAAAGAAATTTAAAAATATTCATTTTTGTTTGTCTACAAACACTTGAAAAGCTAACAAAGTATGAAGAAGACTGCTGAAAAACTTCTGTTTTAACTGATTTAATGTCATGTGACAGTTTCCCTTGGTACTCTGTGCTGCAGCGCATTAGTTTATGTTAGTTTAAGTTTATTGTAAGTTGAATTTCCCCTGTTATAATAATGGTTTTTCCCTGAGTTTCTCCCCCGAAGTTGGTCTGCCCCAGGTCTCCCCTTCCTGCCTTTACCCCATCACACCACCCTAATCCCCTCCCAAGTTCTTGTCACTCCTCCCTGGCGCCTCCCAAATCCCCAGAACATTCCCTGTCCCGCAGCCCCAAGTCACGTCCAAGCCCCTGTCAATCCTTCCCAACCCA
>VWZS01004214.1:3111-62144 GCA_013397075.1 Rhabdornis inornatus
TAATCCCATCAAGTTTACAAATGCGAGGGGGATAGAAATCAAACCTCTGACTTAACTTTTATACAGGTAGGTTTTGTGTATAGGCACATGCTTTAGAGAGGAGCTCTGAATCTGCTCTGTAATCACAAGAAAGACATATTGCTTTGTGATTCAGAAAGTGTCATACCGTCTCTAACCTTCCTAACACTCTTAGCCAGAGCTGTTAATCCAGCTGTTTTATAGAGTTCCTAGAATATGCTCTTCCTTCTAGTGTAAATCCCCAATAGAGAAATTCAGGTTGCTATTGACAATGATTACAGTTATTCTATGTACAGTCATTTGACCATACTAGGCATTGCCTCTGAATACTCCAGTCCACAGTGAAAGCTCAAATTACCAGAGACATGGAGGCTCTTACTTTTCTGTTACTGTCACTCATTAATATGAAAAAACCAAAGTCAGACAATGAACTACAGCAAAGCATCACTGGTAATATTCACCTAATACAAAAGAAAAAAAAAAACCCAAAAAAACACTCATGACACTACATGTCATGGTAAGCAAGTTTTTAAAGATATTGCAAAATGATTTTGCCCCATAAAATTTTAAAATGTACACTGTGCTCAATAGTTCAAACTACACGTAAACAAAGAGCAGCTCCCTGCAACAAGGTGTAAATCAAAACATAGTAGCACCAGCTCCCAGCACCAAGGAGTTGCCCACTGACCAGTTCTAATGTACAATGCAATAGTGCTTGCTGAGGTTTCTGCTACACAAGAGCGAAAGTGGGACAGCTCTGCCCATTTCTTCCTGACATTCTCTCACCAGGTGTGCACAAATTACATTCTTCCCTATGGAGAGCAAGTCAGACAATAAGATTGTTACAGTACCAGGAAACACTGACTGGGGAATGGCACCTGAGGGGAAAGTAGGTACTGCATACCTGAATCTGAATAAATGGGCATGGAGGAAACATGATGTCATCTGAGCAATCCTCTCCTTAACAGAGCAGATCTGAAAGGAGCTGCAGACTGCAAGAAAAGAAACAAGCCTTTCGGTGCTGAAAGCCATGAACATGGTATTGCCCACACTAATAATTTTATTTCACCGTCAGCAAAGCATTTATCCCCAAAAAGTTGTACACATACTGGTCAGATTATGGAGCAGCGCTATCTTCACACTATTAAAGTTTGCCACTATAGTCATCAGATTTGTCTTTTGTCAGAAGAGGGGAAAAAAAAGGAGACAGGCAGCAGGGCCATATCACCATATATCAATTTTACTCCCATGTTAATGCAGATATAATCTTAAGTGCTAATTGCTAGAAACCAGCATGACTTGGGCTCTGATAAATGACAGATGATTCAGTTTCTTACAAATATTGACAAGTCTAAATCGTTACAGGTTTCCAAAGCAAGAACAGGTTTACGAACAGGAAGGGAATAAAACATTACCACTATTAAAAAAATGTGTCATTTCAAACATTTCAAACTTCAAATGCTCTTCAAAAACATATCTAAAAAAGATTGTTTTCCATTTTTTTTTTTTTTAATTTCCTGGAGCCAGGGAGTGTCCATGCAAAACAATTTTGAGAAGAGCAGTGTTCCACCTGGGTGCCAATGAGGCTCAACTTTGTCCCACACAGCTCAGTAAAGTGCTCTCTTGTGCATCCTTTGGGGGAAAAAGTTCTCATTTAAAGTTTGGGAGGCCGAGGTTGCCAGCTGGGGAAGGCATAGTCTCAGTCAATCCATGCTGAGGTCAGAGAAGGAGGAAAGAGCCAAGTTAACAGTACTCTGCCTTTCATAATGCACAGACAACAGGCTGCAAGGGAGGAGCAAGCAGAAGCAGAGGTGGGTATCAGATGAAACCCTGCGCCTGGGAAGCCACAGGAGTCAAACACAGGCCTCATCAAGGGAAGCATTTTGTTCTCTACAGATAACAAACACCAGCACTACTGGAGTAGACATCAGTTAACAGATCTCTACATACAAAAAATGTAAGAAAACTAAATATGCTTTTACTTTCTGTGCTGGTGGATTTTCAACAGTTTTTTTGAAGGACAAAGGGGGTCTGAGCAACATTCTTCTGCCGATTAAAAAAAAATAAAGAATCTTGCCCTTGCATTTTTTATGTTGCACACTTACAAACATTCTAGGGCAGATAGAGGTATTTGCTGATGAAACAACTAACAATCAGCTTAAGAGTAAAAATAATACTAATGGGGAAAAGAATTTAAGGCATTTTTTATTTTGGCCAGGAATGATGCATCCTACAGAGTAATCTTCAGTTCCCCACTTGGTTTTCAGACCACTGCACTTTTTTTTGTTTTACATGGCACTTTGAAATTTATGTTTCATAACTTAGTCAAGATTTTCAAGTGTTTTCTTCAACATCAACGCCCTCTCTTGTAGCTCAGGTCTGCTATCTGATGCCATCGCAGACAACGAACGAATGAGGAGCTCTCTGTTTTCTCGTGTTAGGCTTTCCCACTGTTGAGCTTCTGTGCAGATAAAGACAGACAGACATTGGACATGAACACCAGAAAACAAAAAAATTCCAAAAGGACATTGTTTTCCCCAAACAGGCTAAAAGAGTGACTGCTTCAACCTTTCACTCACAGTCCATATGGTGCTTCTAGGAGAACTGACTCACCTGGACGCTCAGGTGCATGCACTGCCTCCTGCCAGGCAGTTGCACCCCTCTAGACCAGGTGTCCTTGTCTAAGCCCACAACGTGTGAACACGAGGGCCTGAAGAACCACGTTTCCCGTGTTGTAACTGGCTCATGAAAGAGGCATGTAAGATTTTTGCCAGAATAAAGGAAACATGAAGTGCATATTAGAAACCCAAAGGAAAAATTTGCTACATAACAAGTGCAGACACATATGAACCTGAGTCCTAAGAAAACCTCACCCTATGAAGTGAATTCTGCAAGGCTGCAATACTAAATAATAATGAGAAAACAAACTTGACGCTGAAAATGTAAAAATCACTCTTCTGTACTAAGAGGAGCTCCCCCTTCTGTGGAACTTGAACATAACACAGACAGATCTGACGAGACAGTTCTGCAAGCTCCATGTGGGACCCTCCTTGCTGAATGCTTTTCCTCGGTACTTTAGAACTTGACATCAGCCTTAGTTATTTCAAGGCCTTTCCTACTTCCAAGTCCCAGCTTCCCCAGAACCGCCAAGTGCTGCAAGCAAAAGGTAAGGCCATCTCTCCAGAGTTCCAGGCTATACAGCCAGGTGCCATCTTTACCAAGCAATGGCTCTTCCAGGTGGCAAGTAAAAAGTCTCACCTTGTAGTTTGGTGAGCAGCAGTTGTATCACAGACAAAGCTTCTGTTCTTATGGACGTGTAGCTTTTGTTTTCTAAGGGATTATAAGAAAACAGACAAGAAAACCAAAAACTACGTTGAGAACCAAATGCACTAACCATACAATAAGCAGTCACCTCTGTGATTTCCAGACTACTTTGTTAACACAGCTCACTGAGCTCTTGTTTGTGCTGTCAGTCTGTGGTGCACTTGAACACTAGGCACATTTGAATGGCAGAAAGTCAACAACTGGAGGTTGACAAGTCAACTAAACCTTGTGCATTGCCTCTGCCACTACCACAGAGCTACTATTCCTTACATATTCCAACAGGGAACAAAATGCTGCCATAGCTGCAGGGTGATCGAAGACAGCTTCTGTGATTGTTGTGGTTTGTACTGGCTGGAGACCATACAAATGTTAACAAGTAGCATTAAGTGAGCCTACATAAACCCCATGCCAGCCATCAAACACAACCTTGTCACAAAAAGTTACTTGGTCTCTGAGCTAAAATCTTATTAAGGTGAGGACCCTCATCCTCATCCCATGAAGACTGATACCTGAAAGAAATTTTCTCCAAAGGGGTCTCTGAGTTGCTAGCACTAAAGTAGCTGCTGTCTTTAAGCACATCAGAAACAAGACCACATGCAGGTATGAGAGATGGGGCATTGTTACAGTCACAGGACAAATGGGATCACTACCAAAATAATGAAGAGGCCCATGACTGTCAACATGACACAAACAGCACTTACATATGAGTGCCCTGCTCTGGTAGAGTGCAAACTGCCTCTATAAGCCTTGGAGCTTTATGCACTGGCTATCTGAGAAAATTTGAGGTATCTTTTGGATACTATAATCTCAGATGCATAATGCATATATATCTAAGAAATCTGAATGGTGGAGGAGAAAAACTTGTGTTTCATTAAATCAGGAATGGTTTGTGTTCTGAGAGGTTGCATGGTCTGCTGTCTGCCTCTCCCTCCCCTTGCAAAGCTCTCCTGCACACAAGGAATGCATTTCTCTGTGAACTGGACCCTGCACAGTACTGTCCTGAACACTGCAACTTTACAATAATCACACTGCAGTGCAAGGAACAGTTAAACGTTACCTCTGACAACTTCTGTTTATTCTGCATTTCCGCTACCACACAAACCCCCAGAGGGCAATGGCATTAACAAACAATTCATTATCCATCAAAAACCAGGAGAAGTCCATTTACCTAAAGAATGAGTGATAGAGGAACAGGTTTCCAACAGTATTTCTGTCAAAGCCACAGGGTCAGAGTGCTCTTCATCAAACAGCATTAGCCTGTCAAATGCAAAAACAATCAGGCATCATGCGTCACTGGGACAGAAGCCTGCTCAACTTCTCCAAGAATTCAGTGTCATCAAGTTCATTAAACAGTTTCAAGCAAGAAAGAGAAGGCAAATCACTGAAGTGATTTGTGAAGTGGATTGCAGAAAGAGGAATTACCCTTGAAAGTAGGCATTCATGGCTTGTAGCACTCCAAGCTGCAGTTTCCATGTGCCGAGTTTCAGACGGTCACACATTAACTTGCAAAACTCTTGGCGATAGCAACCTACAGGATAATAAGGATATCACCGTGTTACCACAGGGAAAGGCAGAAGGAAACACTGGTCTGTCTCCAAAGTGTTCCTCAACAAGCGGCATCAAGCCAATCACTCAATATGACTAAGTCAACATCCTGTAATGAGTGATCCAGAAAATCTTCACCACATCAACTCACTCATTACAAATGCTGGCAGATGAAACAGCTGCATTACACACCCTGGCATGCTAATAAAAGCAGCCTTTTCCCATCCCTCTCCAGGTATTCCCAGTTCTTCCACCGTGTACCAGCTTTGATGCAAACATACACATGAACAGCAGAGTTAGGCTTCTTTTCATTAGGCAAGCCACTCACTCATCCAGCATATCTATAAACTCAGAACATTTTTGTGAAGTGAATTGAAGACAACAGTAAAGATTTTTCCCAAGGATGGGTTATTTTGCAAGAAAGCTGTTGGGGCAGCTTTCTCACTGAAGACTCTTACAAGCTGCCTGCAATGAGATCCCGCACCTGTTCCTGCACTCTTCTCACTCTGCCTCCATGTCCTTCACTTCTTCCACTTTTCATTTTAAGAGAAAATAGTTTGCTCTGCATTTCATCAGCTGACTTACACTGTGTCTCCGGGCTCCTCGGCCAGGCTTTGCCCAGGGTCTCAAAGGCACAGATCAGGGACTCCATCTGAACCTCTTTCTCCCTCATGTCCTCATCCTCTTCATCGTGCTTTGGAAAAGCCGCTCCCATGCTCTCCAGAGAGTTCTGCAGAGGCCATAGGGAATGTGTGACTAACAGAAGGATGAGGGCAGGCTAGGCACACACTGCAGTGCAGCTCAGTCTTCCCCTGCAGTCTGCACACACTAGCCCTCGTGCCCAGCTCTGCGCTGCTGGCAGCCTGCAAAGGGGCACAGCAGGCTCTGCGGCCTGGCACCCAAACACATGCCTGTGCTACCCGAGTCCCACTCACAGAGCTGCAAGGCTCTGCTGATACTAAACACAAGCACTCTACACAGCTTCCCAGGAGCCTTTTGCTGCCTGTAGGGCAGCCAGGAATTAACTTTTCAGGTGGTAATGGGGCAGAGGTGGACATCATATGCAGGAATCTGTCTAGAGAACAACTGAACTAATTCAGAATTTGGGCAGCATGGGTAGAACCATCATAGGGCTCAAAAACTGTCTGGTATTCAGCCCCACCAAAGATCTGAGTGTGGGGAGTCCCTCATATCATCATTCTCTGGGCACAAGCCTGCTGTGCAGGCAGCATCACTGGGACTGTCACCACTTGAGTGTTCTGCTTTGAAAGAGAGAAAACTCAAGAAGTTGAATTGTCACCTTCTTTATCAAGGGAAAGATGATATCAGCAAGTTCCTTGAACCGGTCTTCCTTTGTTACCTGCAGCACCTCGGCTGCACAGCGCAGTGCCACCATCTTATACTTCAGGTTTTCTTTACGACATTCTTTCAGGAGAGCCTGGACAACATCTGTGATGGCGGGCTGACCAGGCACTGATTTCTGCAGCTCTGCACTGAAATGAAAGGCACACAGACACTATCATGTTAACCTCATCCCAAAATCCTCCCAGAGAGGAATTAACTCTGTGTCCAGGCACCCAGTAATTGTAACAGAAGTTACAATGCGGTGCTCTTTCTCTTTGCCTGTTCTCCCTGTTATATTTTCTTCTTTTCTCATATGCTTCCAAAGCACTTGCTCCCTCTACTACTCTTCTACCTCTTCCTCCTTTTCCCATTTAAGGTCTCTGTCTTCCCCCTTAGTCTCTGCTTTCCTCTTAGCAATTGTGGCCTCCCAACATCCTCCTCTTCCTCTCTAAATCAATCATTTACTTCTACAGGTCTCTCTGAAGCATCACTTGCTCCTCACATGCTAATAGGAGATCAGGATGGTGAGGACAAACTTTCTAGAATCTCCTTAGTACCCTATATGCAATAATACTATATAGCAACCTCCCTTTTGAGATCTCAGATCCTGAGATCTGATCTGATCACCTCATTCAAGCCACTTACCTGCATGCAGAAACAACACTGGCAATGGCCTTTAACAGCTCCTCCTGCAATGATAAAAGAGACATCACTGAGAAGTTCCACACATCCTAAATGCACAGTCCTGCTGCACAGGGACCTTTGTGTTCTTCTGCAAGGGGCAGTGGGAAAACATGCCTGTGATACCAGTTTGGAGAACCAATGTCTGTCTATCCCCTACCACTCCTCCAAAGCAGAGGACCTAGCTTTCAATCTGCATGGAAAGGTGCCTTGTAGCACCTCTGAGCACATGCTAGTATGCCTCCAGGCTCGAAATGGTGCAGTGGAATTAGTCAAAGTGGGAACCCAACTCCTAAAGCAGTCTGAATTTCACCTACCTATCTTCCCAGTCATTTATCTATCTGCTAAATGCAAGACAAAAGGCAGACTCATTCCATCAGCATTCTTATCGTGCTGCTCTGCAGCAGAGAACATAGCATTTCCTGGCTCAAGGGCTGCACACTGCTGGGCCCACAGCAAACCATGAGGTGACAATTCCCTCTTTACCTTCCCAGTCCAGGTTCTTCCTGGTAGACCTTGCAGCAGTGCAGAGAGCACCATTCCCAGATGTGGTGGTACAAGGGAGCCTGTCTGTTTGGCAATTGATGCCATGGCAGCTGCTCCCTGAGCTTTCATCTTCCAGGACTGGGACTGCAGAGCCTTCTGGGTGATGGATATCAACTCCTGCAAATACAGCCTGATCCCACCCTGAGTACCTGCATGTCAAATGGAAGAAAACTGTAATTTTGCTACACAAAACAAACAAACTTTTGATCTTACTAAATAAAAAAAACATCACAACAAAAAACACCACAAGAGAACAAGCCCTACACTGGAAAAAAACAAAAAAAACAACCAGTTACAGATCTCTTGGGGTTTTTAGCTATGAGACACATCAGAAAGGTCTACTTCAGGCAAAAGTGTGAAGAATTCTTCCCAGACTGAGAGGAAATGGGCTCTTTTCTAGGGGTTCCACATTAAGTCTTCGTTGTGTATTTAGACACAGAGTTCATTTCAGTCCATCCACATAGCAGACACTAGATATTGTGTTAGCCCGCTCCTAAGGAATATAATGTCTTTATTTTTTTTCTCCAAGAACAGATCACTAGAAAACCTTTTTCAGCTCCTTTCTCAGACTCCAGAAAAATCATCTGGTGACTGAGGAACCAGATCTAAAATCTAAAAGTGTCAGCAAAACGATACTATAATGCATCTAGATATTCCTCTACAGAAAGAGCTGCACTTCTATAGCACAGATTCATTCATTGAAGCTAAAACCACAGGTACTACCACAGAGATCTCCAATAAGGAAGGCCAAAACTCCTTAACTTTGAAGTGTGCAGCAGCCCATAAAGGCTGGCATCAAAATTTCCAAAGATGTCTATTTGTGTGTACCATCAGGGCCATATTACAGTGCCATTCAGGGCATCACAATTTAAAAATACATCTACTGTGCCTGTCCATCCTTGTGATCAATGCCCCTGTAATTATTTTAAATAGCCAGAGAAGGTAACCTTCATTCAAGAAATCTAGAGCATGGAAGAAAATGGGAACAAGCTTCCTAAATCTCTTACCATGAGAACTCTGTATTTTCTGAATGGAATTCAATAAAGCATGCTATTTCTTGTCCCATGCTTCCCAGAAAGCTTTAGTATTCCTAACACAACATACCAGGTACATTTTCCTGCCAAACTTCAGTCCACAGAGCAGAATTTTCTTTCTCTCCCTTCTCTTCTTCGGGAACTTCATGCATTCCAAGAAAAGCCAATGGCAGCACCTGCTTGCCATGGTTCTTCAGTACATCTGGGCTGTAGCGTCCCATAGCATGCACAGTTAAAGCACAGCCTGCTCTGTAAACTGGCTCTGAAAGAGCAAAACAAGCACATTACGACTGGGAAGCAGAATTATTCTTTTAACTGCCTGGTTTGCCTTTTGGAAAGCAGAGTAATGCACAGTATTGTGTAACATTGTATAGGAATTATTCAGCCAGTGAAATCAAGCATCACAATATAGAAATGTTTCTTTACTAGCTTTTGCTATCACCAGGAACTTTTTCTGCACTGTATTCTGTAAGTGAATACCCCAAAAGCAACATACCTTCCTTCTCCATGTACCAGCTGCTGAGTTTGTGTAGCAGCTTCTCAGTGCTACTGTCCCGGGAAGTCTGTAACAAGGAAGAGACTCAAATTATTCAAACACTTCAAAGAAGACACCAATAAAGATGCAAAATAAAACTTAAAGCACAACTCACCCTCACTAGATGCCCCATAGCAAAGGCAAAAGACTTCTGTACCACATTGTTGCGATCAGTCAGGCCACTAAGTAAAGCGCTCATAAGTTTGCCTGTTGGAAGAGATTTTACTTTATCAAAAGCATCATGTTTCATTGCTGTGGCAAGAATTACAATAGCCTGAATTTATTTACTTTTCCTCACTGCACGTATGTGGTTTTATAAGTTTGTAAGTCCTTATGTTTAAACTAGCGCTAGTGTTTTGCACACCTTAACTGATAATGTTCCTATATGCAAGCACTCCAGTTGATCATGCTTTCAGCTTCATTTCTATTTTGCAACAGAGAGGTGTTCTTTCTACTATCAGAAAACACCCAATGAAGCTAAGCTGCTGTTCATGGTCCACCCATAGCTCAAAAAGTGAAGGAAAAAGTGCACGTTGACAGTGCTGCAGTTACACAGGCATTGTTACACTGCTCCAAGCAAGAAAACAAATATTTTTGCCTATTCCTGCTCTGTGCTAGTGAATTCCCTCAACTCCTTCCTCCACCTCTTCCAACTTGGTGAGGGTACTGAACCTACTCCAAGCATGCCAATCTCAAACAAAAAAGGTAACTTCAAGGTAACAGCTCTCTGATAAAAATATGCATGTAAAGATCATTTTTGTGCTAAACTCAAGGGAAGAAACACCACAGCAACCTAAAACATCTTTAAAACCTGACACTAAGAGACAAACCTTACCTGAATAAGGTGTTAAGTCTTGAGGGCACTGTGTGGTTAATGAAACAATTACACTGGCACAGCCCCCCTGGAAGATTGCAAGGGAAAACAAAGGTAAGAAAAAACAATATTTGCCACTGGCTATTATTGTTAATACTTGCTGTGGTGCTACCTGCACTTTTAAGACATGATCTACACCCACTCATCTCTATTCCCATAATCCAGGAGCAGTAAAAGTAGAAGCAGTAGAAGTTTGCAAAACACAAATTACAAGAATTGAAATAGGAAGCAAAAAAGGACCCACACTCAGGATAGATGATCCTAGAAGATTTTCAGCAATCAAGGACAACCTTCTGCACTCATGTTACAGAGCACAGCTGCCATGTCACCTAGAGAAGGCTAGGGCAGCACACATTCAGAAAAGTGATGTAGTGGAGTGGGACTCAGATGTCAAGTGACTCCAGTACGTAAGAGCTAAAATTGTTGCTTTAAAAGACATAGTCAAAGGAACCATATTTACATTGACACTGCCCTATATTCCCTTCTTTATTTCCAAAAGAACTATTAAAACCACAGACATACCTTTGTGCCAAGGCCAACTCCACTTTTGATCAGCTCACACAGCCGAGGGACCAACTCACCAAGGACAGACACATCCAAATACTGCAAGCTCTAAAGAAAGGCAAGAGACAGGGAGAGAGAGAAAAAAGGGAAAAAAAAAAAGGTAATGATGGCAGACTTAAGTGGGTGCATTTCCAGTGGAAGCTGCCTCAGCACTGCTGGCTGGTCCTCAACTGATTCACAAGAGTTTTCTGCATGATGAGAAAAAGCTAATATGAAGTGGATTCCACCATATGCAGACTCTCCTGTCCCACTTCTTGGCTGACCTGACCTTGCAATAACTATCACTTGCTGCAACTGATATGCTCCTACACTCCAGCTCTTCAGGAACCTGAAACTTAACACACTAGTGAGAATGAGATGCAAAGGCGTCTGTGTCTTAACAAAATCCAACATTTCCCCAACTCTCTGAAATCAAGAAGTAATAACATATCCAAAGTGGACAATGACATTAAACCAGTCAAGACAGTTTTTAAACAGGTCAAGACAAAAGAGTCACATAAATGGCACAAAGGTACAAAAGGGATGTGATTAGTATAATTTTTATTCTGCCATGCCTAAAATGCCACTAGGCAAAACAGAAAATCTCATGTTACCAGCATTCTGTGTAACACACTGTCTGCAGAGGAGACATCCATTCTCTAGCAAATTCAAGGATCACATACTAAATGAAGTATCATCATCACCATCACTGGTATGGTGAACAAAATTATCCATATAATCTCCCAGCCAGCCCCAGAATATAGAGGAGGTTGCTCATAAGCCAGGACATCTTCACAAAACTCCAGGAAAGCCATTACTGTCTCTCCCCTACCCTACAAAATCCCAATCAATGATCAGGGCATGACAGCTGTTCCCCCAGGGCTGGCAGGGTAGGGCATGGCCTGGAGGAGGGACGGCAGCAGCTGCTGCAGCCTGCACAGTTGCAGCAAGTACACTTTTACATGAAGCCTTTAATTCCAAACCACTTTACACTCTATTTATAGAGACCACTTCACCTGACACCAAAACTCAACTCCACACACTGTTATAGGAGGGCTCGCTATTGCTGTTTCTGCATAAGTTGAAGAAACAATAAACTACTTTGGTGGCTACAACTCCCCTAAAACTTGCTCAACCCCCACACTGTCTACCTGCCCACATGCTGTGTGCAATGCCTGAGCAGAGAAGAGGGACCTTTTTCTGGGAAGGGACAGGTTCCTACAGAGGACAGGGAGTTCTGCAGGACAGATCCTACAGCACAGCATCTGGGCATCAGCAATTCCTCCTTCAGCAGCAGGAAACTCTGGTGCCAAACACCACTTTCTGACAGTGCTTCCAGCATTTTCTCTAAATATCTCCACCATGAAAGTATGGGCAAGGCACAGATAGGAATATCTAAGGCACCAGAAGGCAATGGTTGAACAGCATTTATGCCTTGTCAACAATAACTATCATCAATTGAAGGACCCAGGTGAGAAGTTAGTTTTAGAGTTGTGGGCCAGAGATGAAGAGAAATGCTAGCTAACCCAGAACTAGCTAAGCCCCCATCCAAAGAAAAGCACTTGAAGGATGCGCTTCATCAAAGCAGGCAGGTCTTCAGGTGAAGAAGCAATCCATCTGACTCCAAATGGAGCCAAAGCTATTCACAATTGATCTGACAGGCAAGCATTGCTGGCATGAGGAGAAGCCTGTACATGAAAAAAGAAGTGGACAGACAGCCACGTGGAGACGTGATAAGAAAATGAACCCTGAAGACATATTCTGTAAAGGTTACATTTTAATTCCTATTCTTCTACAACATACCTTACTCTGAAACCCTTCTGAAATCAATACTTACCATGTTAATGGTTTCCATCATGGGAGATGACTTGACAGCATTAAGTCTGGCACTATCCATTGCAGTCTAGGAAAAAAACAAAAAAGAAAACCACAACAGGAAAAAGCACCAAACAAATCCAAGTGTAAACACAACATGGAAACAGCAGAAAGGGCAACAACATCAGCTGTAACTCACAACCTTCCGCTAAAATCTATTTCAGATGCATGGAGAAAGCAATTATGCCTACAGACTAAGAATATTTCCTTTTCAGAGGCAGATGGATGTTCTAGAGGGAGGGAGGGAGGGAGGAAGGGAAAACAAAGAGATAAAATCTCACACTGAAATGTTCACATTATTCTCTCCCTTTTCATTTGCAAAGGGCTAATCTAATCGACCCTCTTCCCTCTCACAACGAAATTAGCTGAATTTGTTTCTAATCAATGGGTTTCAATCAGTTTCACAAGAAGACTGTGATTGATTAATACGGTTCTTTGACAACAATTAAAGGACACAGTGCTTACAACAGCCACCTCCAGCATACAGTGCTTGGCACACCTTACAATTTAAATTATATGAAGTCCTGAAGTTAATCCCTTGGGAAAAACAGCAGTGACATTTAAGAACAGATTACTAAAACTGCTCTTCGTTTTTGGAAACATACAGTGGTCTATGGAATAAAAATAATTCCAATCCGTCAAAAAACTCACACATTTGTCCAGCCATATTCTGTGACCAAACTTTTTAGTAATGTATTAGCTATTTCTCTTTGCTTTTTGAACACCTCTCTAACAAATCTACTATTTTTCTGTTCACCAAATGAAGATTAAATCTTTGGTATCTCTGCTCTGTTGATACTTCCCGTTATAGCTGCACTTACTTTCTCTTGATCTGTTGCAGAAAGACTCAAATAATTGAGGACTTGAGGCTCCAGCACACTCAAGGATTCCAGCAGGGCTGGGATAAGTTTTGGCGCATGAGGTTTCAGCATAGACCCAGCACTTTTACTGATCTTCACAAGAGTGTTAATGCTGGAAAAAGATAAAACGGAAGGTCAACAGAGATACACACAGACTGATCTGAAAAGCCTCTCTGATCTACTGTAATCCAGATATAGCAATACAAATCTTCCTTCAAACAAAACCATGTGCAATTTTTGCTTAAACAAGATAATTCCCTAGCCCTGAGCTTCCAACGGTTATTTTGGTCAGAGATTGTTTACTTTGGCCCTGGAATCACAAAGGGAACAGGCAAAGAGGCAGACAGATGTGGGAAGAAATAACACACCACCACATTTTACACAAGCACTGGGCAAAGTCACCCTGAGACATCCATTGTCTCCACCCAAGAAAAAACAAGTTACAATAATCTATTCAAACCCTACTAGTCAGTTTCAAACTGATCACATCTCTCATGCTGCATTTTCACAAAGGCTTTTCATATCTTCAAAAGGAATGAAAAAAGTTCAAGAAATATTATTTTGTTAGAAGCCTTCAAGCCATCCCAATATTTATTTTTGTGAAGACCAGCTATCTGCGCTCCCTCAGAATTTTGTGGATTTTCTGTACTTCAGTCAAAGGAATGAATAAACAAGGTTATATATTGACAAGCATATAAAGTCCTTATACATCATGGGACATTGAACTGTTATAAGAAATAAAATGTATTTGAACAGCATGACCAAATGCCAGTCCCAAAGGACAGCCTTAGCATGGCACACTGCTTCTGGATCAGCGTGGCATTTGCACAGGGAGAAAAGAACTTCCAGCTGGGAACTGAATCTGGGCATTTGCAGAGAGGCCATGTACTCCCAAAAGGCAGGCAGAGTTCTCAGGGCTGCTATTTAAACTCCATGAAAAAAGAACTCAGCAGCAAAGCTCTTTTGGGGAGCAACTTGCCACTTCAAACACAAAGAACATTCTGCAACTCAGGTGAATAAGCTTGGTTTCCTGGGGACAAGTTATGACCCAACCCCCAGAGAACGTACATGGTGCAAAACTAACCTGAGAGATCGGACTTCAGCAACTGTGCTTACTATTCCTTTGTCTAGGAGGCAAGGGAGCAACACAGCTATCGTCTTCTGACCTGCTGCTCCTTTAGAGGGATCACACATTTTCACACAGACCTGGGGACAGGTGAGAATCAGTGCTGCAAACATGTACAAACCTCCCCCTCAGATTATATTAAAGCAAGTTTTCCTTCAGACAGAAGAAGCCAACAGCAACTAGACAAACTACTCATAGCCAAGCCCAGCCACTGTTACACCTTCATCTTCACCTTAACATGCTAGTTAAGCCCTAAGAGTCATCCCTAAAATGGGTTTCAACTACAATCCACTTCCAGAAAAGGCAAATTCAGAGCCTAGCAGGCCTTGACCTGAATCTGGATGAACAGATGAACCAAACGGCCTCTTAGTTGAAGGACAGCCCATCCCAGCCACAGAGACTCAATCATTCTATACAGCAGAGCCGCAAGTTCCAGATGAGAATACATTCTGCAATCGCAACATTTCGCAACAACATTTTGGGATGAGATCCTTCCTTGCAGCATTAAAATGTTACGTACTATGAAGACCGTGATTTCAAACACAGCACTTCAGATCCACTGCCACCAATGTGACTTTTTTAGAGGATTACCAAAGAAAATATCAAGTGATATACGTGCACTACACCCAAAAAACCTTGTCAATATCAGCATCACAGAGATGTCCATACACAATTACTCCATTTCATACCAGTAAGGTACCACCAGACTCGGTCAATTAGATCAGTCAGTCTTGGCAAACTGTAGAAATTACAGTAAGTTTATTTAAATTCTACCCCCAAGTAAGATAAAAAACATCAAAGGAAAAAATCCACCATTTATTATCCTTACTTTGCCTCTGTAGACCTTAATATCACATTACCCTCAAGCAGCAGGACTTCGCTAGCATAAATAAAAGTACAGGGGAGTATGTGGTGATGCTTATTATGACTGCTTTCTAGTGAGCTGTTCAGTCTTTCACAACTGGATCTTACACTAGAGATCCTCTGAAGACAACAGTCTACAGAAAATAAAGACTGTGAACTATGGTCACTCCTGACATCCTCCTGACATCAAAACCATACATGTCTACATGTGCATATGACAAAACTGTAGTTTTACCTTGCTTAAAGTTTTTAGGGCTAGTTCTGCTGCCTTTCGCACAGTCTCCTAAAAAAATAGTCAACAATTATTTCTGTTATTTTTATTCTTCTAGAATGATTAATATTAATTGATAAGCATTAACACTAGAACAGACAAGACTGTCTTCACGGTTAATACTTAATATAAAGTAGCAATATCTTCAGAAGGAAGTATTAGAATATCGTTAAAAGAAATTCTGGCTTTGGTTCATCTGAGTATCTGGTACAATCAATACACTGACAGAGCTGAAACCTGGAAGGACTCAAAGATTCTGACTTAGTATATTCAAGTTCAGCACATCAGATATTACCATATATCAGTTCAGCACACTAGCAGCCCAAAATAAATGTTACTATATTCAAGAGTTAAGCAACTCAGGAATTCTTTTATATCAAGGAAAAATCTCAAATCATCTAGAATAAGCACAGCAGAAATGAAATCCAACACTTCAAACATAAAGAGAATTTCCAAGGTGGCATGGAAATTTTACTTTTAAGAAGCATGAATTTCTAGTCTGCTTAATACTCAAAACTCTCACTGGCTTCAAGCTGACTTGTCAGAGAATCTCTCTTTAAACACCTCAGAGCCTGATCACTGTTGTTGAGCTGTTTGTTGAAGATTCCTATTCAGGTCTCAATTCCATTACCTTAATGTCATCTTGCACTCTGAACAGGACTTCCCAGATCTCTGGAAGCCTGTCTATGATGTCATCCAAAGGTCTTCCTCTTAGTAAGTCATTTAGTGCCAGACAACTGCAAACAGGGAATTTCATGCTTTCACACAGTGCTCTTACTTGATACATGTGTATATATACAAATATGCTTATAAATATAAACAAATAGTTTAGAAAAATCAGAATTTTTTAACACACCTTGCTTTCCCCAAATGCTAAATCTACTCTGTTGCAAGAATGTCTCCTTTAGCAGAGAAAAAAATGCTCAGTTGTTTAGGTAAAACCTGAAACCAGTGGCAGGAGATGAAAAAGGCTGCTGTGGTGAAAACTGCTAGTGAGAACATTCCTGCGACAAAACTGCTTTAGTCTTCTTTTCTTTAAGCATATGGTAAGAAACCACAATGGTATAAAGTATGTAACTGAAATTAAAATGGAGGTTTTCAGTATAACATAGCTACAAACCATTGAAACAAAAAGTAGTTTATTAAAAATGTCATCCTGCTGCCAAGTACATAATTATCAGATTGACAGGTTTTTTAAGAGAAAGCATTATTTCATATTCAAGGATCTTACTAGGCAAGAACTAGTAACCAGAACTCAATCTTCAGAAAATGTTGTTTAGTATAAATGTAATAAAAAAATTTTAGGCAAATGGCTTCAAGATTGTATCATACTTTCAAGGCCAGGCTACTTCCAAGGCTGGGCTCTATCCTGATGAAAGGATATGTCCTCTTTTGCCCCTCAACTTCTTCAGGTTAACAAGTTTATGGTGAACAAGCGAAAAGAATCAAGTTCAAATATAAATCTAATAATTTCCCTAGCAATACCTGGATTCCCTGATCCTCCAAAGACTGCTGGTTAGGTTACTGATCAAATCTTCAAGAATCTCCTTCATGTACTTATCAACCTATAATTTAAAAAGAGAAAAATCATGAAACAAGCACAACTATACATCCTTGTCCAGTACTCTGTAAAAAAAGAGTCCTTTTGGACAATACAATCTGCTTTCAACCACACAAGATGAACTGATGGTTGCCAGTGCTGTGCAAACTTTCTCTGACTGTGCTTTAGACACGCCCTTCTCTGCACTGCTCCAGTGCTTAACATTGTGAAAGATGCAACAAGTCCCCTAAGGCCTTTATCAGCTGAACTGTTAAAATTCACCACCAAACATGTATTTACTCAAGAAGCAGTTGTGCTTTGATGAGGGATCAGAGGGAATGACTTCACATTAAGATCAGCTTTCATAGAAGAAAAAATTGCAAACCCAAGTCCTGCAGAACCAGAGCAAGGGCATCTTAAGAAAACCACTTATTCCTGAAATACACCTGGGAGGAATTCTCCTCAAACTGATGGAATAGCTTCCAACCATGAGCTTTCTCCCACTTAAAAACTGAGGAACTATATTTAGATGCTCTTCCTTTAGGAAGGAATCTTAGGCCATAAGGATTCCTGAAAAGCTTCCAATAAGCAGTATCAAAGGAATATCAAAGTGGAAAGACCTCATTTTAAGTAAATCATAAACTTTAACGCTGACTGCACAAATAAGGTCTGCAACATCCTTTCACATATGAGAGAAGGTGAAAAACCTCTGCACAAGCTCCAAGCTCATCCATGGGTTCAAACACCTCCTTTCCAGTGCAGTACCTCACCTCTTTCTGCACTGCCCCTCCTTTCACAAAATTCATCTATCCCATGCGGATGTCCAATACACTGCTGACTGTCAGCAAAGCCCCTCGCTGCACTTTGCTGGTCACTCACCATTGACTTGTCAGTGACCAGTGCGTTCCAAATGCTGGTCATTGCCTGTCGAATGCCCAGGTTAGGGTCAAACTGGTAACGGTAGAGCCGGGGAAGAAGCTGGGGCAAAAATGGAGCCAGCTGCTCTCCAGCCTTAGCAGCTATCACATTGAAACCAAAAGCTGCTCCCTAAAATGACAACAAAATAGTATTTGTTGAAACATTGTTCAGTCACTCAGTTATTGCTCATGGGCACACCACAGCCAGGGGCAAAGCTGGCTGTAATGGTTTAGATTTAGATCAAATAAAAAGGTCTAGAATGGTACTAGAATTAGCCCATCCTCACTCCTACAATACCACAGCAAACTCAAGCATACAATCACACTCAGCAGACAATACACTATTTCAAAACTTTCTTCCAACCTTTATTGCAAGTTACTGATTGATCTCATTTGCAGAAGTAGTACTGGTGAATTAAGAGATTATGAAGATTTAAATACATTCTTCCAAAAGTGATTCTTTCTTGGCAAAACTGGTGAGGCTGGGCTGCTGCTTCCTTACAACTCTGCTGAAAAACTAAAAACAAAATAACTCCATCTTATTTCTAAAACCTGAATTTTCTGGGGATTATAATTTTGCATCTGTCCATATTTACCTTAAACTTAAGTATTCTCCTATGACCTTTTCTTTTTCCAACACTGTCAGTTCCACTGTCACTTCTAACACAATGGAAATGATGCTTGCCTGTGAAGTCGCATGGGATTTGGTAGGATAGCTCAAGAAGAAATTATTCAGTGAAGGTAGTGCACTGACTACCTCTAATGACTGCATGTTTTCTGACTTGCAGTGTCAAAAGCTGCCACTCAAAACCCCACACTAGGAGCTTCACAGGACAGGATGTGCTGTTTTGGTTAAACAAAACAGCAATAAAGACACATTTTCAGTTAGGATCATTGCTGTGAAAAGCAAGAAGTTGCAGAAAGTGTAAGGAAAAGCAAGGCATGGCCTCCAAGGCCGTGAACAGCACACTCTGTTTAGATGTTGTGGGGAGTTTAGAGCACAGATTTCCAGATGTCCCCTTTAACTTAAAAGATTCTGCAAATTCTTCAAATGCCAAAGTTCAACCCACACCTTCTGAATGGATTTTCTTGACTCATCCTAGCTGGAGAAATTCCACAAGGGTCAGGAACCTAACTATGTTCCAGTGCTTTTGAAGTCACAGTGCTGAGGAAAGTCTTGAGAGATGTGTTGAATTGTCAAACTCTGGATGAAAGCTAAAGCTGGGACTTGTTTTTTTGCACTAAGTGGTGTCGTCAGACTCAAAAGTTCTTCCATGCCTCTGTGAAGCCACTGAAGAGTCCCCACATCTAAGCTCTGAATAATACACCTAAATTTTTAAATTTATGATGCTCCTTTTTTCACGTGGAAGTGGATGCAATAGTATTTTGTCTTTTCTAAAGCTCCCAGCTGCTTTAAAATGTCAAAACTTGAATTTAAAAGGGACACTTCTGACAACAGTGCTTTTTAGCAACTTGCTGAATACTTTTTGCTCTGCCTCCTTAGATAACAAAGGAGAGCCATAGGTAATTCCTTGTCATCCAAAAATTCATCCCATTTTCAAAACACTATCACAGTTTGAACACACTAAGGATTGACTGTCTTTCTAAAGACACTCAGAAAAATAAAACGATGTCAGTTGATTCAGAGGGCAATATAGGATTATATAAACAGTCTGATACAAAAGTTTTATTGTAAGAATTTCAAGTAATCCCAAATTTTTTTCTCAGCCTGCTAAATTTCCTTTGGACTGATACCAAAGCATCAACACCCTGCACATGCAGTTATTCATAAAACATTATAACCAGGAATACAGAAATGGTTTTTTGTTTCCAGAGTTCACGGTGGGAATGGAAGTTGTTTGAAAGCAGAGCATTACCTTCCGAGAATTCCACATGGCATGATGGTTGGCCAGATTCATGAATTTGTACACCAGGTCAGGCTGATTGAGGTCACTAGCCAGTGAACAAAGCTCCTTGTAGGTAGAAAGACCTTGACTTTGAAAAGCAGAAGGGAAATCAGGGTCGCTATTTTTGGGTAGACAAAATACAACAACACCTAAAGCTGTTTTCAATTCACATCCTAAAGCAGGCAGAGAAAGATGAGTAGCACATCTGTATTACACAGAAATAGTTACAGTAACTTAGAGAACAAGAAAGAACAAAAGGTCAGGAAGTAGATTTTTTTAGGGAATTCTGTTTCACACTGACTGTGTCTCTGAAAGAAACTATCAGTAAACTTACCCATCTGGGGTTTTACTCAGGCCTCCCTGAAATACCACAGTTTCTCCAGTCATCTCATGTTTGGCTCTGATAGAAAAGAAGTCCAGTATTAGTGTCACCAAAACCTACAGTTTAATACACTGCACACTACAGTACAGTTAATTTTGCTTTATTAACTCAGGAACTTCACATTTTTTTCAGCTCCAAACCCACAAAAATATACAGGTGGGCAAAGCTACACACACTGCAATGAATGTCATTAACCTGTATCACATTTAATGTTAAGGAGACATTGCAGCAAGTGAGAGTTTTGCTGTGCAAAGGTAGAAAGTCAAAATACTGAATGATGACTTTTTAGTTCTGGTCCAGACATGAGCCATATAATGGACAGCAAAACTATCTCAAAATGAAAAAATACCATTTACATTTTTCTTATTTCTTCCTGCTTACCACCACTGAATCCCTACACACCAGAGTTAGGTTTTTTAACATTCAGTGGCCAAACCTATACCAGGTTAGAGAGAAGTCTATTAAAGACCATTTCTAATACTGACCAACATGATCTCTAGCCACGAGTCTTGTAAAACCAGCATTTTTCACACTAAAGCTGACAAGCGACCATTAACAACACTTCCTTAGCAAAAGGTGCTTTTCAGCACAAGCAAGTCACCACTTCTGCAATACTTGCAATGTGCAGAGTTGCTGCAAGTGGTCACTGTTCTCCATAATTACACAATGGAGCAAGTAGCAAACCTAACCAAATCCTAACTCTTTTGAACCACTTCAATCAGGACTGAAATATTTTGAAGCTTTGTCCAATGGAACAAAACCAGAACAACTTCAGTCACCAAATACTCTTAGCTGATTTAAGAAATGTCTCCGTTTGACTCTCTGTGAATGGATATTGGTTTGCCCTTGGCCCCAAAATATCTCTTTCCACACAAAAAAGAGGAACATTTTTATTCCCACCAGACCATACTCCCACCACCATAACTCAGTACTCTCTCACTTCTGAGTTCACTGTACCTTTTCCCAGTCATAAGGGTATCAACAAGCGTAGTGACTAGCTCTTGCTGATCCTGTTCACTTCCTAGCTCATATATCAGCCCAAGACCTTTTGAAGCAACATCTTGACTAAGCTCTGCAAGAGATTTTACCAGTCAAAATTTAAGGTAAGCATGTAACTAAGCAGTACTCAAATTTCAAAAGTAAAGTTCAAACAAAATCAGGACACAGCAAACACAGCTCTGTGCTGAACTTCACAGCTCTCCATTTCAGTGAAGATCTAGTCTGCCACCATGACACAAACTTTGCATTCTGAGGTTGCAATTTGTTCTGAAGGCATAACTCCTTCAAATTAGGTGACATCTTCACATAAGTATTGTTACTGAAGTTTTGAAATAGCAGAAAGAGTTCCAAGAGCCACAGGTATTCTGACATGCTAGTGGCACCTGAAACCATTAGTGGTAATACTCTCTTGATCTTCAGTGAGCTTTGCATAGGCTGCTGGGCACCACTCTTTCCACTAGCTGGCATGTATAGAGCTGTAAGCCAAAATGTGCTAGCTTGAAGAAGTCTCAGAGTTTCTATCCATGCAGAAAACAACTCTGTGATATACATCTTGCTGCCCAAAACAGTAACACCACTTCTGTTACTGCAGTCTGAAGGAGCAAACACAGTACGCTTTTTAGCCAAATGCACAAAAAAGCTGTGCTTATCTCTGCACATGATGCCTAGAGAAGAAATCATTCCTATTAACATAAGAAATGGGAAGTTCCCACAGTCATCTTTTAATGCTGATTGACAGAGTGTAGTTGACTTTCTGCCTAACGCCCACAAAAAGACACAACTCTTTATGATGCAACAGTACTTACCATCACTATCTGACAGAATTGAAACAAATGCACTCTGAATATCCTTGAGACGAGACTGTAAAACGAGAAAAAAAGACATTATTCCGGATACTTCGTTTGGTCTCCAGGCAAGTTTCTAACAGATAAACAGAGGCTACTGTATCAATGGACTTGCCCATGTGAGCTACTCTTATGACAAGAACTGCTCTTCTTTCCAGACCCCCAAGGATCAGCCTGACTGGCATTCACAGAAGACAACCGTTAACTGTCCACCTCACCATGTCTATATACCATGTCATTAGTAAGCCATGTATTTTATATTCCTTGTTTAATACAAGGCAGCAATGCATCACAAATCTGGCTTGCAACCAGATGGGGCTTTCTTCATCCCCAAACTGACGAGTTTTGCCACCTCTCTACAAGGTGCAGTGTTCAGATGAGTGCGATTCGTGGCAAAAAAAAAACAAACAAAAAAAACCATGTATATATAAAAGCTTACATTTGCAAAGCAACTTGTCCCAAAGCTCTTTATCAATACCTGGAGAGCACGAAATGGTTGTACTCTTGGTCCCATCACAGCCCATAGTACCTCTATGCATATAGAGGACATTTTGGGTGGGAATGTTTTATTTAGTCCTCATATGGGACTTTTCACATTCTCTCATTACAGACAAGCACTTTAAATATAAGGTTCATAAAGCATACCAAAAATACACAGTTCGTGAAGCCATTGTAACTGCTCCTAGGTACCAAAGATAAACACCATGAAACAAATAAGTTCTGTTCTCCTTCTTCCCTTCCTAGACCTCTCTTAAATATCTTCCCAGTATAATCCTAAACACTATACAGATACCAAACTCTTCTTCCAGGGAAGATGTAGTGCTTCTTCATCTTACAACAGCTATTTACACTGAGCTTACTCTGACTTGGGTGCAAGTCAGATGTTTACAAAGGTGACAAACACCTTTGTTCATCTGCCAGATAGTCTGCTCCTCTAGAAACAAAAGATAAGCCATGTCTCAAAAAGACCTTAGTAAGGACTGTACCAGCACGGGGAGAAAAGAGGCAATAGAAGTGAAAGGGAAGGAAGGGACGGAAACAAGCTGGGAAGCAAAAATAGGGACAAGGAGCCAGTGTTAGGAAAAGGCGTATTTCTTACCTTAATTGCTTTGTGGGTGCTCAGCTTCTTCACCAATGACAGAAGCCAGATGCAAGCAGCCTGCCTAACGTGTGGGTTGGGACTGATGATGTGCTTGCTCAAAATAAGGTCTAGGACCCAGGGCACCACATCATTTGCTTTCAAATCTATAGGTAAAAAAAAAGGTGAAGGGGAGGAACTTTGATAACCATCCACACCTATTTTAATGAAAATAATGAAAAACCTAATGAATTCAAGAGTACTGAGGTGACACCTTAATCTCTGCTTATTTAGGAAGTCAGTGGAGTTACTGGGAAAGTAATAATAGTAGCATAAATAATAGAAATACAGAATCCTCCTAACCCTTCATGAACACTTTTCAGAGCTTGCAGTGAAGAAGAGGTACCATTCACATTGCCTAAGACTCAGGGCAAAACTTTTTTTTTGTTAGGACTCACTTTCTGGAGCAATGGTGAGGTTTAATTTCTACCACATGCCCAGCCTTGTCTACACTACACATCTAAGACCACTCTCACAAAATTAAAACACATGTTTGCAGGTCTGAGACTGATATTTACAGTTGCCCGATTTGAAGCTAGCCTTTCATCACACTTGTATTTCAATGGGTACAAAATCTTAGTCTTAAATAGAATTTCTGCATTTATTGCACATAAATTTCACTTAAATCGTATCACTTGAAATTATTGGAAAACACTTGCAATTTGTTTCATAACCCTATTTTCCTGTTAGGCTTCAAAATGGTATTTTAAAAGATATGTATATTAAAAAACCAAAACTAACTCAACATGGTAAACAAAAAAGAAAATCCCAAAACAAATACAGAGCCAAGTGGCAATCAATCACATAGGAAGCTATTTAAACAGCCCATGAATAAAGTCTTCTGCCATCTGAGCAGATGGGCACGAAGAAGTAAAACAACCTGTATATAACCACAAACACAGAACCTTTTTTGCAGGTTCTAAACCAAACACCACAGAATGAAGCTTGGAGCCAAGTCTTAGTCCAGATATTTCCCAACTCAGCCCCTGCACTGGGAAGGCCTACCTGAAGGAGGGACATATTCCTCCTCTGTGACGGTCCATGCATCCCGTGCAGCTACTGAGCTGGTTCCAACAGCAGCACTGGTAATAGCTTCACCAACAGCAAACTGCAGCTCTATCTGTTTGGCCTGAAAAACACATCAGAGCATCGCTGACAGTACTAACTAAGCACACACCAGAACTTCTGGCACTTAATACACAAAATCATAGTCTCTTTCCCAGGCCCAATGCTCAGCACCAATTTACAGTAAGATCACTCTTCCGGTGAACTTCTGAGACTATGTGGCACCTCAGACACACTGAAGTTGATGGAAAATGAGGCAATGCCAAACTGTCTGAACTGAATGATAAAAGCTAAAAATTCCACATTTTTTAAAGCATACCTTTGACAAAGTATTTACTAGTCTCTGCGGAAGCTCATCTTGGCGAAAAAAAAAAACCTCAATAGAATAAAAATAAAACAAAGCTAAAATGATGCTGATAGTGATCAGTGAAAATTACTATGGCTTTACTGTAATAGGGAGTACTGAAAGAGTCTCCTGTAATTCCATCCAGAAGTTGATCTCTTAAAAGATGCAGAAATCTGTTTTTCACATTAAAAGAATTCAGATGGCACTTTTTTTGCTTCACTGTCCTCCTCACACTATTCTCTAGGCCTTCAAGAACAGGATATGCCATTTTCTTCTCAGTACTTATGATGAATTTTATGTTGTAAGAACTGGTTTCCATAACCGCTGAGTACCTTCTAGATAGCTTTCCTTATGCTCTAAGAGCACAAAATGCTCAGGCGCTTGCAGAATTAAGCCCTTAGCTTCCTGCAATCTAAGATAAATAAGTTTTTTTCAAGTACTCCTTTTATAAAGAAAGTTGTAATGTCCCCATGCAGTTACAGGAGAAAACCACAGCACTCAGAAACATCTTTTGATGTTTGGGTACAAAGTATTCTTAGTATTTTTAGTATTCTAAGTATAGCGATAGGACAAGTGGTTAATTGCTTCAAACTGAGAGTAGACTTAGATTAACTATTAGGAAGAAATTCTTGATTGTAAAGGTGGTGAGGCACTGGAAGAGGTCATCCATAGACACCCCAACCCTAGCAGTGTTCAAGGTCACGTTGGATTGGGCTTTGAGCAACTTGGTCTAGCATGAAGTGTCCGTGCCCACAGCACAGCCGTTGGAACTACATCATATTTAAGGTCCCTTCCAACCCAAATTCTTCTACAATTCTATGGTTCTTGCTTGTTAGATCACATCAGAATTGGAGGACTCAGCAAAGCATGCCTGTCTGATACTCAACAGTCGCTTCTACAATGCAGAATCCTATGTCAGTATCAGCAGGGAAGAAAGGTAAAACAAACTGTAAATGAAGGACACTGAAAAAGCTCCTTTTATTTGATTTTGTTATCTGGCATATTGCAATCTGTATAGAAGTTCTGAAGTACTGCGAAAGAATGCAGTGCACTTCAAAGATGCATTTAGATGGACAAGAGATACACATATTCCTATAAACTTCTAATTCAAGTGAGTTGCATTAGCTGATGTAATTCAGAGGTATTTATATTACCTACTTTCGGGGTACTTTTGAAGGCCAAAGTCCATGCCTAAGGCTTAATTAATATAAGCCCTGAAGATTCTTTACATACAGTGTACAAAAAAAAAAAAAAATCCATAAGCCTCCTGAAGGGGAATGAGTATTTGTCTCAGACTGAGGTAGAGACCTGGACTAGCAAGTTTTGAACAGTGGCATAAAACCTTTAACCAGCCCCAAGTCTACCTTTGCTCTCTATTTCAAGGCAGTTTTTAAAAACCCAGCAGCACTGTTACAAAAAGTCAACTCGCTTTGTGAATCTGACTCTAGAGTACACAAAAAGCATCCAAAGAGGAATACTCACTGTAGTTTAAAGGATAATACACTGATAGTGTCTCACCTCCACAGAATCCATTAAACCCTGCAGCAGTAGCTTCTGGTGGGGAAAATTTTCATCTCCCACTGGCAAGTAACCTAACGTCTGTATTGCTCGTTCCTTCATCTTAAATACAAACAAAAAAATAACATCATCATATAACCTTCCTATAATTCCAGAAGATGCACTTTAAACCCACTATTTCTCACTCTTGCTGAAGTTTCACTTAAGGTACCAGATATACATGCAAACAGCTTATTAGATCAATCAGTGCACCTCTTTTCCAAAGTAGATCAGAACAAATGTCCTGTTACCTTTGAGGATTATGTGCAGGTAAAAGAAGATACTCACATTTTTCTTGAATTAAAATTAAGACCATTCATATTTTCATCTCTTAAGCCCCTAGTTATGACTACAGAAAGCACAAGTGATCAGTGCTAGACAGTATCAGAAAGACTCTGACACTACCTAACTCACTAAAGCCAACAAAAGCCTAATTCCTTTAAAAAACAAGGCTGAGTTTGGCAGGTAACACATACACCTAGTGAGCATTCAAGAAATGAACAGGAATCATAAGAACACTACAAAAATCTTGCCTTATTTGTTTCCTTGCTGGAAGGGATTCGGGCCAGCAAGTTTTCAACAAGTTGCAGCTTTGTAAATCCTGCTCCTTCGTTGGGGATCGGCAAGGGGCCATTCCTGCCAATCTCCCCAAGAGCCATACAAGCACCCACCACAAGGAAGGGAGAGGTACTGTCCAGAAAAGAACCTACAGGGAAAAGCAAACCAGGATGATTCAGATTTTGTGTTTTGTATTATTATTACTTAGCAGTGGGCAGGCACTTGTATTTTACCCAAGCAAGAAGCAAAAATTAATCTCTATAGCTAGTAGGAAGCATTATGTCAGAAAAAAATGGAAGGACATTTGAGAGGAATCTAGGCAGTGACATCACTCCTGATTGTGCTGTGTTGGTCTGCAAGTTACAAAGTCCACCTAGGTTTTGTTGAAATGTCCATACATCTAATCAAATTACATTGTTACAGGCTGCCAACTCTATCACAAAAATTTAATTCAATATTACACTATCTATGGGCTGAGCATCTCAGAAAAATCCTTAGCCTGGGGTGGATTAAAAAAAAACAACAACTGTTACATGCAGCAAAATCTTAGGCAGGAAGTTACCTATTGTCTCTGTTGTCGACTTTATAAGTTGTTCTTGTCCCTGCATGATCGAAGTGTTTGGTTGATCTATGTCATGTAGCTCCATTGTTCTGATTTTTCCTTTGGCCAAGTACCTTCCTACTGTAAATCCCAAAGCCAACAAGGATCCATGTTGAACCTCCAGGCTCTACAGGCAACACCAACAGTGCAAAAAAATCTCATTTTCAAAGTAAGTAACACTTTGCACAAAGCACTGATTTAAAAACACAGCGGACAAGCCAGATCAGAAGGCACCCTGAAGAATGCAGAGCTCTAACACATAATTAAACAACAGAGAGTTTGATATTGTTAGTGCTCTCTGATGAGTAGAATTCTTTAAGATTAATTAACAAAACTTAAAAGAGATCTAGAAGGACAGATTAGGAATCAGCACTCACATTCCTAAAGCTACCCTTTGGTAGCTAGACTTAAAAAAACCCCAAACTACATTGTCTCTACTTAGAAACTAGACATACTCAGACTAAAGGGACAAAACATACTCTTTGGTAAAAAGCAGTAGAGTAATTGCTCTACATTCAGATATCTAAGAATGAGAACACACCTGGCCTATGCTGAAGGCAATGCCTCTACAGTTTGGCAGGCCAGAAATTGTGAAACCTAATTAAAACAATTAAATGTCAGGAACACCAATTTCTCCAATGCTGTTTTGGTGCTGAAACTATTTAATGACCATGTTTATTCCTACAAGTGAATTCTAACAAAAGGATTTTGTGCAGAAACAAGGCTGTGAGACTCAAATGCTACCTAACTGAAAAAAAAACAAAAAAAAACCCAACAAAGGGAAGTGCACAGGGGCTTAAGCTTGGATTAGTTGCTACCTCTTGTTTTTTATTTTAACACTACATATGTTGCACTGGTGCTATTGTACTGCCAGAATGGGATCCTCAACCTAGCCTGGCCACCGGCTTGATGTAGTCTCATTGCAGCAAAGCCAGCAGAAGATGGATCCTTCTCCCATCTCCACTTTAGTTATCCATTTACACTGCAGTCCTTACTGAGACACTAGGATCACCAACACCCCTAGCTGTACAAATTCAAGTGGTTTTGTACAGTAGCAGCAAGTCAGAGCTCTACCTGACTCAGACCCATAAAGGCACAGGAACACCCTGCTTTTTTTTCCTTTCACAGTTCACAGGGGTGAGTGGGGCTGAAAGCAGCAGTGGCAGGTTGGGACCCATCTATACCGGCTTCAGGACTGCAGGAGCTGTGCCCTACACAAAACTGAGCAATGACATGGCTTTTGGTCCTGTGGAGGGCTGCTGAGCAGTCCATGTGGGGCAAGAGGAAAGAAGCCCTAACACAGCACAAGATCCGAGGTAGTGAGGACCCAGGAGGCAACCATGGCTCAGGAGGGAATGAGTTAAACATTTTAACCAGCTAAAAGCTTTCTTGATTCTGTGGGTACTCGGTAATAAGGAACTAGTAAACAGTTTGAGGTAGGTAGTGCAATCCATTACCACTCAATGGGATGTGGCTATTTCACTGGCTAAAAGCGGTTAAATATGTGACAGTGCTTTGCTTGGGACCTCCGTAAAATCCTCCTACTGACCTTAACAGCTTCAGGGATTAATTTGTTTAAAGATCTGTTGCACTCACCTACAAAAAATACCCCTTCTCAACAGCCAACTGGAGGTCAGCTAGTTTATTTTACACCCAGATTAAGGTTAATACATCCTGCACACAGGGAGAGATTCAAATATCCTATCAGTTACATGACATGAGAAAAAACAAGAAGCAGACAAAGGAAGATAATTACATGGCTGTCTTTTGTCATCTTGATCAGCTGCTCCAAGGATGCCCTAAGCTCATCTCCAGACATGGTAGACAGCACTACAGAATAAAACAGGGCTGCAAGCTCACGCATTTCCTCTTTGTTAGTGTTCATCAGGTTCTGTGGAAGTTAAAAAAAAAAACAAACCATGAAATATGGAAGCAGCTTCTTACCCAGTCTGTTCATAAAGAGCTTCAATATACAAAGATAATTGTCATGGAGATACATAAATAGTTATTAGTTCAGAAAGCACTCTTTAAACCAACAGCATTATCATTTAATACGAAACAAAGTCCTCAATTCAACAAAGCATCCATTACACACTGAGTGTTTTGGAGAAAGAAGACCACTAGCCACAAGAGGGCCACCCACCAGTTCTGCGTCAAAACAGGCAGATCAAATTCTTGGCCAAATTTTGTCTCCAGCTAAGAGCTTCCAGGTTTTGCATTCATACTGTGCTCCAAAAACACTAAACCACTACTTTCCCTGAGCTGCTGCAGGTTTCCATACCCTTCTTATTAATCAAAGGGGAAAAAACCCCTCAAGAGAGTTAACCATTCAAATCCAACCACGACAAAAAAGAAGTGTCCAGGAAATCACAGTTCTCAGAGCAAAATTACCCAATTTGTACCTGAGATCTTGTATTGTCTAGATAAGTTATTAAAATTTTAATTTCAGAAGCTTCAGGTAATTTGTGATGACATAATCTTACCTCTACCAGCCATGTGATGTATAATGCAACACACTCCCATGAAAAATTCATACCCAAATCTCTGAGTGCCTTGGGCCACCACAAAGAAACCAAAATGAGCCAATGAGCCACGCAAACAAACAAGAAATAGTCTGTCAGGGTCATTAAATGTAATGTTAACTTCAACCTAGCATCAGATCACGTATCTGACTTCTAACAAACCCCTCAACCTGTTCATTTCACTTGGCAAGGCAAAAACACATGAAATATGATTTAGAACACTATTTCTGAAACTCGGAACTATCAACAACTACTCCTAGAAGTTTAGTTCTGCAAATGGCCACTAGGCCAAGGATGAGTTTTCTACAAATGATGAGGAATACTGAAAAGGGGCATGTTTCTAAGTATTCTCCTGTGCGGTTCATATCTGCAAGTAAATGGGAAGTGATAACCTGCACACAGTGCAATGCAGCTCAGGTATCATCAGGAGAAACTATTAGAACACATTCTAATGTTCTTTAACCTTGACAAAGTATTTGTTTCTGCTGGATTGCCCCAGTGAAAGCAATGGCAACCTGTAAGACTGTCAAAAATCCTAGATGTTTGAGGCAAATCATGAAAAAGCAGGGTTGCCTGGGAAAAGAATCTAGGGAAAGCAGAATTCTCCTTGGCTTACTCCCAAGCAGACTCCAGTGTACAGGTTCGCTTTTTTTTTTTGTCTGGGTCTAGCAAACAGAAAAAAAAACATCTCCACAGAAAGGTCTCTAAAACAACTAGGGACGTAATTAATCACATCTTGTAAGAAGTCATTCACATCTTCCCACTGAAACATTCACACTGTCAAAAATGTGCAGAATTTTGTCTTCGGTTTTCTTCTGCACAGAAAAAAACGGATGACTATACCAACAGGATAGATAACAGACTACCTAGAACACGTAAGTGAATGAACAAAAACAGTAATATAAAAGAACCAAAAAATAATTTTCCCCATCCTGGCACATACAACATTTCATGAGGTGTTGACTGTGAATAGAAATACCAGATTTCAAATCAAGTGCATATTTGGAAATAATACTCTGCTTCACCACGAGAAATGCGCCAAATTTTGCTAATGCCAAATTCCATCCACCCCCCCAGGAAAACACTCAAAAATAGAGGTTATCACAATACCTTAATCCAATCCATTTTGTCTACAAATCTGGTGGCTAGTTTTTCTGGATACACTGAAACAACTTCTAGAAGACAATACATGACTGGCAAACCTAAATAATAATTAAAGAACCACGTTATTAAACAACTCCAGTATTTACAACAATGTAACATTCAGTGCTAAAAACAGGTAAAGAAGTATCAGGCATTTCAGACATTTATTTGTAATTTACTAGGAATAACAAGCAATACAGAATAATAGGGTGCAATATTTCTCAGACATATTAGGGAAACTAATAAAAGCAAACACTCTACTAGCAATTCATTCAAAATGCATCCAAATGTTTTAGACTACACTTGTGGCAGATAGGCTGTTACCAGAGTGAGGAAGACAAAGCATTCACTGGTGAGGAAGCTGCTATATACAATGGCTTCACAATTTACACTATTATGTCTACTGATGCTGCAATTTTACAGCCATGTTTTCTCTCACCTACAAAATAGCACAGAAGAAAACAAGTTTAAACTAAACAGTATATAGTCTGTGCTTCAACTCTGTGATTGCTGAAGGCAAGTTCAAAACACAAGACAACTCATTCCTTGTAAGAGAAGATACTGGTTTCTTCAGGATACTGCTGCACACAGCTTCTTACCTCCAACACCAGCTAAGAGCTGCTGAAGAAGGCCAATATATATATGTACAGGGTTGGTTTCTGCACTTTTTGAAGAGGAGGAGGAAGAAGAGAAAGATATGTGGTTTCCAGACATGAGGTTTCTTATGTAACGTCCAATGGCTGGAGCATGATCTTGCATATCTGCCAAGCTCTGTGAGGTTGGCACCACACCAGCACTGTGAGCAAGACACATCCGCAGATAGAGAACTATCTAAGTAGAGAAGATAAAAACACAGGATCCTGAATGCATAAGCACTTGAAAAACTACACAGGAGACAAAAGATCAGAGAATGTGCTATATTAAATGTAACCAAAATGGAATCTTTTCTTTTATCAAATATAAATAGAAGAGTTAGTATAGTAACCAGAACAAATATAAAGTGTAACAAACCTTAGGACCGCTTTCTGCAATAGGCCTGACAACCCTACATCACTCTCTAAAGATTAAATCATATGTGGACCTCGGGTTTATCATCAGTTGATGCAACTCCTTGCAGGGAGTTCAGCCTGTACCCTATACTGATTTAACATGCGTACAAATGCAACCCAACACATTGTGAATATAGATCTCACTTCCCATCTCAGTTTGTGTCTACAGATCTCCAAAGCCTGGCATCGTGTTAGGAAAAGAGCCCCAGGCAGCATAATGGGACCTCTGCACAGGACTGCCTGTCTGATATCTAAATGCTACTCCACTAGAGATACTGCAGAAAGCAGTGCAGCAACCCTCTCGTGAACATCCCTCCCAAACCCCCCAAGAAAATCTTGTTCAGACTGCCGTTTAAGGACAAAGGACAGAGAGTTAATCCCACCATCTGTTTCAAAGAATTTTAGAATGTAGAGTGACTTATGGTACCTGTTAACTTCTTATGCTGTCCTCTAGATAAATAGTGGTACACATCTGAGGAAGTAAAACTGGACAATTACCTCTCCAAATGTGGCGGGATTAAAAGGCAATGCTGAAGTTCCAGTCATGTATTTAGCTGGAGTTTTCATTCGGTGAGTGGCCTAAACAACAGAATATATTAAGAGTAGAACATTCAGACGCATAATAGCAAGAGATGCTGGAAAGCTCAGTGAAATTTTGCTGATGTGACTGCGTTAATCCTTCACTTAGCAACTGAAAATGTGCAACAGCTCTGTAATAAAAAGGGCACAGCGCAGGGCACAGACTATTGGTAATAGTCAGGTCGATCTACTTTACATCAATTCAGAAAGTGGAAACTCTGAATGCATGAGAGGGAATAGCAGGGGAGGCTGAAGGAGTACAGCATTCTTTCTTCCTTTCAGGAAACAAAGAAGCACTTTAGAATTTAAAAGTACCTCATAAACTTCCAAACTCTGAGCCTCCCCCCCTACCGGCAGCCAGAAAGCTTTAAAATGACAGCTCTGCCTGGAGAGACTGCAAAGCAGCCAGGCTTCCCCAGTACTGGGAGATGGGTGCCTGTGTTGTGCCAGACAAGTCCAGGGAGACTCTCAGACTGAGAGAGACTCAGAGGGAACCTCTCTACCTGCTATGTGGAAGGCTGCAGCAGCAAGTGAGCAACTTCTTTCCTAACATGTAAATGTTAGCTTTGATAAGCAGGAATATGCCAGCCAAAAAACATCCAAACAGGAGGTTTTAAGTGACACCCACTGCAAATGTTGCAGAAAAGCAGTATGTATATATTAAACAGGCAACATGCTGCACATCAGTGGTAGGGCTTGATTTAGTCAGGCAGCCTTGTACTTGAGTAAACACACAAGGCAAATTGCAGAAAACAACAGATCCGCATTCCCCTTACCACACTGTGATCTTTTGCAATGTTAATTTCCATGACAGAGATTTACTAAAGAAAACCTGATCTAGTGAACAGACAGTGACTCCCTTGAGGAACAGTTTCACACCCATACCCAGCAGACTGGGTCCTACTCTTTCACATATATTTTTCTTACAGAAGGAAAAAAGGACCACGCTAAATCATGCAGTCCTTTTTCATCTCAGCCAACTGTGCCAAGCAATGCATACAGACTTCTCAAGCATCTCCGAAAGTCACAGATTATTGACAGTATGTGAAAAATCCCACTTTGAGATAACTAAACAAATAATTATACCTCTAGGATTTTTAAATACACCTTCAGGACACATAAAGATCGGAAAAGTGCTTGAAAAAAAATTTAATTCCCCCATGACTGAGGGACTCTTGCTTTTGTCAGTAGTGATTAAACTATACTGATCCATAATTATTCAGTGACATTACAAATGTTAAAAAAAAAATTAAAACTAATTTCAAGAGGACAGAATTTAGGAGTGTTATCTAAAATTCAATCTTGGTTTCTTAATTTTTTTATATCTACTTAAATAGTTAGCATTGTATTCAAAAAGCAAGTTTTCTCATAGAACTTCAAATACTTCAGAGCATTTGTAGAGTACAACATCATCAGAAAACACACTTCAGAAGAAATCTCTCAGGTGTAAGAGTTCTGCTATCACAGATCTCTTGCAAAATCACATGTGCTTCAACATTACATACTTCTGACTTTTTTTTTAAAAGTAGGCTATCACCGGAAAAAATATTGTCAGTGACTCTCCACATCTCCTCCACTGTTTGTAAACCTAGTATAGCTACTATACATACAAGTGTGTAACACAGACAGTATTTTAGCACTTCCCCAGATGAGCTCTCAGCACAAACAGTTGTGAGTAAACTGACTGACACAATTTTCTGTGCATCATTCCACTAAACTCATGAAAGGCCGTTTACATAGCCATTATTCCACAAATTGCAATGAAGATGAAAAATTAAGTCTTTAAGTCAACATATCAGGCTTCTTCACTTTTCCTAGTATCTCCTTTCCTAACCTAGGATTTTTTTTTTTTTTTTGTTTATATACATGATTGTTCACTGAGCCAAATTAAAAGTAGTCTTCTTGTACCTTCAGGAACTGTGTTTGTGAAACACACCGGATTATAAGCCTAGAAAACTGGATTCTTCACTCCACTTATCATGCACACAAATTTCCAGAAAGCTAAACATACCCTTTTTAAAAGATCCATCTCTTATTCATCTTTTTAAAAGATATGCCTCACTACATAACACTTGGATCTCTTGCAATTGCTGCCAGCAGAAAGTGATGACAAGTGGTAATCTTGGCAATGAAATACTATGTGTGATCTTTACTTCGATTTTCACTAACTTTTTTCCTTGGGGGAGCTCTAGGAAACAGACACAAGGAAGGCAAGACCACACTTATCCCATGCCTCAGCATCATGCATCTATTTGTCATTTACTGTGACAGAAGCATTGTACCTTGTCTTGAATGTAATGGACCATTTCAGGGAAGGAAGGCATCTGCTTCCCGGAACTCTCCTTTTCATTTTTTCCAGAAAATGTTCTCAATACCCGCTGGGCTTCTCCATGTACCTCCTCCCGCCTTCCAGAAGAAAAGATGAGAAACAGACATTATTTTCACAGAACAAACAACCTTTAATGAGCAATAAGGTATGTTGAGAAGCTGGGGGAGAGAGAACAGTTTTTAAATGAGATGTGGGGGGCGGGGTTTGAATGTAAGGGAGGAAAAAATCTTCCACTACAACTTTTAATATTTGTTTATTTTAGAGACAGGAAAGGAAAAGGGATAGTACCAAGTGCTCTGTGCAAAACTGTCTGGATGAGCTAACTTCCGTTCCTCTCACATCCTTCCAGTGTTCACCATCAGTTCCCGGTTCCCACATCCTTGTTTTCCTATTTGCTACTTCTCCCTATCACTTCCTATAGTCAAGCTTCAGCCGCCACCTACCAGATTCATCACTATTTACTTAATAATAGATAACTACTCCTGAAACAGTGCAGACACTACAATGACAGAGTTGGTTGTTGCAACTGATCTGTTCAGCTTTCCTTAGTTACACAGTAGCTACTCCCATGAAAAATTTAGTAATTAAAGTAAGCTGGAAAAAAACTTCTGCCACTTACGCTACAGTAACAGAAAACTGCAAATGAAATGATTACTGTAATTTAACAAGTCACCTACTCTTCTCAGCAGAGAGTGGCAACTCTCAAAACTGCATGCTCTTTTCAAATACCTGCTAAAAATAGACTGGTAGAATTTGATGGAAAAAATAATTTCTAGACATTGTAAAAGTGATTTCAGTTTATGCATCTTTAATTTTCCAACTGCAGTTGATAATTAACATGAAGTGCTTTAGTGACTGCAGTTCATCTGAAACAAGAAAAACAATCTAAAGACTGACACTGAGTACAGTAACAGTTCTCCATAGGAACGCTGAGAATGTGGAGTTTGATTTCCATACTACCATATTTAATCTTGTTTGAGCTATTTATGTGCAAACTTACACACACTCAGATACGTGTATTCATATTTAATCCAAATATTCAGAATGTATATACGTGTGTGTGCATATGCATATATACACACACATACATACGTATATAAGAGAAAATTATTTATAAAGGAAAGCAACTTACGGGTCTCCTGCAGCTAACAGGAGTAAGTATCTGGAAGGGATATGGTCTGGAGGGAACACTGTGCTAGCAAATTTTACAGCCACTTGACGTACTTGAACTTCAGGCTTAAAGGAAAAAGACACAAACATATGCTTGAGTTTTAAATTACAGCAGTAATGACTTTCACCATCATGTACATCATCAGTCATTTCTTTCACCTCTGGTACCAACATGATTCAAAAAGTTTAGACATTTTGAGACATTACTTGTGCTTACACTTCATATGGCAGCAGACAGGGCAAAGAAAAGCAAACTTCTCACATATACACAAGTGGGGGATTAAATGCTTAATTAAACATACACACTTTGGGGAATCATACTAATTCTTGTAAAACTCAATTGTTCCACCCAGGCAGTTTTGAAATGAAACTGACATATATCATCTCTCCACAGAAAACAGAGCTATGCTTAGGAGCAGCATAGCCAGAGGTGGGAAAGAAACATCAGCTTAGGGTGGTCATTCTGTCTGTAAGGTACAGATAGTCTCAAAAAGGTACTGACTGGAGACTTAGATCCCCTGAGCAAAGGAGTTATCAGCATGAAAATTATCTCTTACACTAGAAATACACACACCCCCACAGTCAGCCTGAGTACCCATGCAAACACAGAGTATGTAACATTCATTCCTTCTGAAAATCCAGACTTCTGGTGTATTCTGAACACAAACAAGGTGCTCAAAGTATGAGTAAGTCAAGCCTGGTTAAATCTAGACTAGTGTGTCAAGGCTGAGCTCCTGGAGAGGTTTACAGGTGCCTTATGTCATATATCACACACCCTGCTGAAATCCCATTCAGCAGTGAATGATCCTTTCTACCAAACTCTCCATGTCCCAAAGCGTTCCAGAAGACTGTCCTTGAAACATTTACTTCTCTAAGTTTTGTAAGGAGAAGACTGTGAGAAACATACAGTGCAATAGCAATGGATTAGTTTTTTTGCTAAACAGAACACAAACAGAACTGCAGTGTTACCTTCCTTGTTGTCACCAAACCATGTTAAAAATATTTTATCTGAGCATACACACCCTGCCTTCTCACAGAGAGGCAAATACATTCAGTAAGAAAAGGAAGATATGCTCCAGAAGTATCTAACAGGAAGTGTCAGGAAACAGGAAGACAATTAATTGCTCTTTTTTTAAGGTATGTGATTTTTACTTCACTGAAAATACCTTTATTAAATAAGATGCTACAAGAGCTTCCATCAGGGTACGCTGGGCTCCTTCCAAGTTACTATATGCTCCAACCATCATAGACAATGCTTCTTGAATGGCAAGCCTAGTATCAGCATCTTCCTGCAGTAAAAAAAACAAAGAGTTTTCACTTTACAGTGTGTTGTGTCAAGAACTGAGCAGAATCAGAAGAAAACAATAATGATTTTCCAAAACCCCATCAGCACCTACCTTGCATAAGGCTTCAAAAAACTGCTGTACCAGCGCTATATCCTTGGTAAAGAGCTGAGGCATTCGGCTGAAACAAGATATTTTAATCCATGAAGCTTTTGTGCTTTTTTAATTGAAATGCTTCACATTTCATTGGTCTTCCCCTCATTCCAAATTTTAAGTGTCAAACAACTAGAGCCAGTACAGAAGTTTGCTCTATCTTAGCCATACCCACCATAAAGCAGCACATTCTCCCTCCCTTAACACAGTCTGCAAAGTGAGACATTTTATGGACAACCACTTAGACCAACAGCACATGACTGAACATACCACTTGCCTAGCTTCACGAACTCTGGTCTTTGCTGAACATTCCTTACATTTGTATTTCTGGCAATCCAGAACACAGAACCATTTCTTAAGTTCTATGCATATTTCATGAGCTGCCATTAATCACTGTTAAAGAAGCCACCAACTAAAAATATATTTCTTTTTACATCTCTGCAGTTGTCACAAGAAGAATACTTTTCTCTGCACTGTGCACTCAACTGTAAAATTGGCAGGCGGCATAAAGCTTGCTGCTGATAAGTTAACTAATTATTCTGGAAAAGTTATTCGATGTCCCATTGCTTAAATGATGCTTCAGTTACCTGGAGAGCTTTCCAACCGCTGAATATGCCATTGATAGCAGTTTTGAATCCTTGAATAATAAAACAATAAACAGAATTTAGCAAAACTGGAAATAACTACAGGTATACTTTTTATAAATAAACATTTACTTTAAATTCTGTCTTCAAATTGCTCAAGCAGGCTTTAATGGAAAAAGAATTCCAAGATATATACTATTTCTAGCCAAGAATAAAAACATTATATAGAAACAGAGGGAGCACACTTTTGTCTAAGAAACAGAGAAATTGCAAATTGCAGCAAAATGTAAATCTCTCCTCTGGTCTCAGTTAACCACATTCTAGTTCTAAAGAAACAAATAGGGAGATTTAGTGAGTATATGAAACAATAGCAGAAGGACAAAAACCTTCCACTAGCTCTGAACAGCAGCTGTAAACAAAGGAAGCTGTTTGCACAATGGATCCTGTGGATGACCAATACAGAACATTTCTACACAGGGGCTTACTTCATCCTTTTTCATTCCCTTCCCAATGGCAGGGTGTCCCATGCATTCAAGTGCCAACTCAGGCCAGAAGGTCACATTCACAGTTCAAACGAAGCAGCAAAAAGTTCAAAGCTGCAGAAGAGGTGATCTGCAACACCTGCCCTTTCTAAGGTACATGTAGGAGTATCATGGGGTTTGACTTCTGAAATCGCACTGGAAACACCTCGTCAGGACAGACTGGCATTTGCAATTCTCTTTGGTAACACTCTTCACATAGTAATACCATCCCTGGATAGACAGGATGGAATGTATAACAAGCAGGCCTATACAGATGCTTAACACAATGGGATAAACATTCAGAGCTGAGGTCCTCGCGTGCTCCAGAGTAAGAGCAGCTAGATACTACTTTGACTTCTCTCTTTATCCTATTAGCAGTATTGTTTCCTGACATTTTGCAATTGGTGCCCAAGCACATATCTATAGGTGTTAAATAAATACAAGAGTTTTCCTACATAGCATTTTAAAATATTTGCTTCTCTTCCAACAAAAACTCTTACAAAGTATCCTCTAGCAGCCTCTCAAGCAAACACAAAAAAAGATACATCAGTTTCCATCATAAATTTATTTATATTTTGCTTTTATTCACATGAAGAATTATAATAAAGAATTTTTCATCTTACCTCTTTGTATTCATTGATCAGCTTTGTAAGTCCATTTAAAAGCATTGGACCTAAGGGCTTTATTTTACTCTCTGGACAACTGCAATTAGAAAGACCAACAAAATATTATCTTTTGAATCCCTGAGAAGGATTTTCTCTAATATCACTTCTCTTGACTACGTTAAGATGAGAAATTACAGCTCATTGTGTGTAAGCAGAGACATACTGAGCTTTTGTTTTTCAAGTAAAAAAAACCCTACTTTCTCTGAGTTTTAAAACTCATTAATTCAGTTACATCTTCATTAAACATAGTGGCTTCTAGGCAAACAGCTAAAAAACATTGTGCTCTCTGAACTACTTACATGATACAAATATGATGCACAAACTGCAAAGACAGACTTCTCAGTTTTGCATTTGTGTTTGCACCGAAGAGTCCATCATATACCACCTGACCAAAAGGAAGGAGCAGATTAGAGAGTATCTGGCTTAACTTTCAAAGATTTTCATTCCCCCTCTTCTTTAAACACTGTCATCAGTAACAATGCTTCCTACCTCTAAGTACTGGAGGAACTGTATCATCAAACTGATTAGGAAGTGTAGTTTTGGAAAATAAGCATCACCTGAATGTTAGCCGGGAACATTTCTGCAGCTTGCCGGGATCGTAGAAGATGAGGAACTATCTTTAATTTAACACGGGTGCTGACTGACTCTCGTTTCATTTCTGGTTTCAGAACAGATCCCTGTCAGAAACAGAGATGAAATAGTGCATCTTTGGGCAACAGTAAATTACTTTCTGCTGCAAATCACAAGACATGAGCAGAGAAAAAAAATTATTCAAATAGTATAAATATTCCATGAAAGCAGATATCAAAGGAAATGATAGATTTAAGAAATACATATATATTTTTTAAAATAAAATAAGACAACTAAAATTACTTCTTCAGCAATTAAGAAGATAGACAACTCTAAAGGCAAATCTTACCTCCTTGGTTTTCAGTGGTATATCCCCAAGATACACTTTATACATTTTGTTGATGATAGCAGGATTGTTCCAGTCAATTAAACTGAAGGAAAAAACAATATTGAACACCAACATATTATAATTCTGACCTTTGACTACTTCTTAAAATACAGCATTTTGCATCATATTCATATTATTCCCAAAATTTACACAGAACTCCTCAGTTTGACTTCCAACCACTTTTTCTACATCCACACCATATATAAAGAATGTGAACTAATTACACTTCAACAATTTCTGACATGATATAAAGTAATTTGTTAGAAACCTACATGCTCCCTTCTCTCCCACTGAAATAAGACATACAGACCACAGCAATCTACCAATTGCACATCAAATGGTAATCTGTGAACTAGCATATATTTCTCATTAAAGACATTCAACATTACATATTGTCCACACAGTTACTTTTTTCTCTATGCAAAGAATACCAACTCAAAAGGGAAGATGAGACAAACAGCAAAGGAGAGCCCAGCTCCCTTAATCAGGCTTCATCATTTAATAGAATCATCTCCCCTGTCATTACTGAAGTACATGAACAGAAGGTAGCTCAGTTGAAGAAGGTTACACATTACAAATTTGACTCTGTGTTAAATAGTCCTACAGAACCCACCCACACATTTCAAAGATGGGCTTGTCTTGCTCCAACCTCCTACATGAGCCTGCAAAACTCTCACCATCAATGTCTCAGCAAACAGTATCAACAGCCATTACTGTGACCTCTTGATGAGTTAAAGACAGAAGCACTGTCATTAGATGATGAAGGGTGAACGGCAGCTGAGCAGAAGTTTCAGTAATAATGACAGCAGTGCTTGCTAAACTTTCTAGACTACAGACCATTTCACAATTAGTCTCTTTACTGTCCCAATAAATTAAATTAAAGTGTAGTTTTCTGGGAATCATTTACTAAAGCTTTATTGACAATTGATAATCCACAGAGGGCAATGTGGAAACCACTGTTAATCTTTACAATTTGGTAAGAAAATGGCTCAAAAGTGATACCAAAAAATGACCAAACCCGCAAAGCTAAAGCTATCATCTCTGGAGCTAAGTGACATTTCCAGCTGCAAGACGACAAACCACACCATTCCAAGCCCAGTGGGAATACATGACAGCTTCACAGACATACAGAAGACTTCAGTCTTCCTCCCCACGAGCATAGCCTCTCTGGAGCACTACTTCATTGCAGCCAGCTGTTTCAGGAATACACTATCTTTTCCAACCATCCAGATCTTACCTTTGCTTGCTCTTTAGTTCAAGGTCTGCTGCAGTGGCAACACTGTGTCTTGTATCACTGGAGGCTACAACCAGGTGTATAACAGCTTCAAGTTCGGGCACTTGCTCAGCTTCAATGAACTTCACTATCCCCAGCTTACACTGTTCAACACCATGGAAAGACAGTGTTACTGACATGAAAGCGGATGTTACAGTAAGTGTAGGAGTTCAGCTGCCCGAAATCAGGGCTTCAGCTTGCTTAAGGAGAAGTTCATACGCTCTCCATCTCTTTGGCCTCCTGCCAAAGTCATCTGCGGCGACGGACCAGTATTACCATTATGGGATACTCTGTTACACCACTGCTAAAAAGGGATGTGTCAGAAACAGAAGACATGGTCGCAACCTTTGGGAGTAAAGCACAAGAGTAGGCTGCAGTCATGGCTGCTTCCTACTCACCTTCCTCTCCATCACTGTAAAAATTTCTTAAGGCATCAGGCAAAATCCCTCAATATATTCTCTCTGGGCAACTAAAGACCTGGTCAGAATCAGTTATATACTCCGGCTTTCCATTCCTCCATCCGCAACCATCCCCACTGCCACCCACAGCTCACCAAGGACCAGCCCCTAAATACCTGTTCCAGCAGCTCTGGTGTCCATGGACTATCTCCAATTACCCTTTTGGCTGCATAGAAGCTCATCCCGGGAGGTGGCTGAGGGATTCCAGGACCTCCCATACTACTCGATGAAGACCCCTGGGCCGAGGGCATGTTTTGTCGACTTTGAGATTCATTCAATACAAACCTAAGCAGGCAAGGAAAGACATATTAGAGCCTTTTCCAATCCACATTAAGAGCTGAATTAGATTCTGGAATTGAGAAAGACACAAAACTTGTCCAACTTGATTATTTTTTCTTTAATTAATCCCATGACTCTAACATAAGACAGAATTTGAGGCTCTGCTACCAATTATCCCAACATATTCCGCAAGAGCCATTGTAAATGAAAACAAACTTCAGTTGGAAAAGGGAAGGGTCCACTGGCATTTTCAGAAAGAGTTCTTAGCTTACAAACCAGAAAAAATTATCTCTTTTGTATTAGAAATAAATACTCATGCAGTACTACATTCAAGAAACTCATGCCAAAAGCTCCAATAACATTTGTATCATTTCTGTAAAAAACACAAACCTAAGAAGGGAAACAATGAAGCATATGCAACTTTAGTGTCAGGAAACAAATCCTGATATAAAAAAATAAATAAATGAGATACTGTCTTGGAAAATGGCAGATTTAGTACTGGGCAGGGAAGGAAAGCAAAAAAGCTTACAGAGACTGTTCTTTTCTAAGACCTAAGTCTAGCTGCCCTGTGCTCACCTCCACGCCTTCATAAAAGCCACCCCACTTCTCCATGTACCCTTGGAAGCTGGCCAGATGGTTTCAAAATTGCAGTGCAGAGACCAGCAAGAATTATTTTGCCCCAGTCAGCCTCCCATTCTGCATTCAGCACAAAGGCAACAAAAAGATGTAAACAATCTCAACAATAAGGATTCATTCCAAGTCTCATTAGTTAAAACTTTAAACACTTTATTACGAGCTTTAAGCCCTACATTTAAGCTTTCTGGTTGCTTTACTGCATCAAACTGGTAAAGCTAATTCACAACTGGGCAATCACAAACCAAGTTCTAGCAAGCATAAATTAGCTGTAAACAACTGCGAACATCCTCACTCCAGGGAGCAAGACTTTAAGAGACAGACATCCAGAGCCACAGGCTAGCTCAAGACACTCTCTACGCCTTCTGGAAAGAAAATTAAAACCTTAAGCTCCTACTTTCAGCGTCTCTCAGTTTGATACTCTCAGTCTGAGTGTTTTCTCAGAGGTCTCTTCCAAACGAAATGATTCTGATTTAAAAACTCATGCTTGGACAGAATATTAAAGCACGAAAGGGACTGAAGCCTCATTGGAAAGGCCAAGGACTTCATCTGTTGAAACTACAGCCACGGATGAAGCTAAGAGCAATCAACCTGGACCAATTAAGAGTGTGAATCATGAACAGAAGAACAGGCATTTGAAACTATAAGCTGCAAGATTCTGTATATTCAAACCAAAGAGAAGTGGCCCCCTAACTGGGGAGCATGGCCTCCAACAAATCTACATGGAGAAAGACCATGTGCCCAGTACTTTAAATTCATTCCTTTAGGTTAATCCATTCAGGTGAGCAAGAGTTATGAGCTCAAAAAAATGATACTGGCACCAATCCTATGAAACTTTTATTGCCAGAAAAAAACAGAAATGTGGTCTACCATCGAAATTATTTATTTTTTCTTTCAATGCAAAAGCTCCCCTAGCAATACAAAGACACTCAAAAAATCAGTTAGTGGAAAAAACATTTTGAGAAAGTATTGATTTTGGACACTAGAAGGTTCTTAACAAGCAGTGATCAGTAAATTCAAGTTGGTCTGTACATTCTTCTTGCTTTCAAAAACAGTGTTCACACTAAGACAACACCATTGCAGTTTGAACATTTTGTCTGTCAGAAGACAGACAAAAGCCAAATCTTGTTCAAAGGTTCAACTCTGGAAAGCATAAGTTTTTAGAGATTATTGTTATTAATGACCTCAGAGGAATAAGCCTTAAAACTCAACTGCAGAAAGATGAGCACACATTTTTGTCAGGCTTCTATTTGAAAGGATTGGCTATTTAACAGATAGCTCACATATCTCAGTTTCACTGTGATCTCAAAAGAGGTAAGGACAGAATTGTGTAACGCCTAATTAAGCAGAAAAGACATGTTTTGTAAAATAAGGAAGATGGTGATCTGGTTCTTAAAATTACCAACTTCTTTTTTATCTTTCCACTGGTTTCATTCAAGCCAGGAAGTAATAGCATACTTTAAATGAGTTTTCAAGGGTGTAGCTTGTACTGTTTCACATATCAATGCTAGAGAAGACTGGTATTAACTCACCCATAAGGCATAAGAAGAACATCCAACATAAAGTCCAAAAGCAGCTGTACAGTCTTTGGTTTTTCAGCAAGATTAAACAGAGAAGCTGCTGCTTTCAACGGTTCAGCAGGGTATTTCATGTGAAAAAGGGTTGGTATTAGAAGATGCATTAGGCTGAAAAACAATTATATTTACTGCAACCATTTAAAAGAACCACACCTGTTTGTTTATAACATACAAGAGAGAAACCTTTTACAACAAACCTGGTCCTTAATAGCAAAAAAAGAAAATACTAACAAAAGTTAAAACATATTCACAATCCAGTGGCCTCTGTTTACTACATGATATACTTAAAAATGGAAAACAGAAGATAAATTAGGATTTGTCCTTAAAATGGAACACATATGTTGGCATGCATGCAGGCATTTGGAGAGAAAGTCACTGTCTTTGTCCAGAGTTTTGACAGTTTCATAATTATGCCACAGAATACAGTCTAGGTCTGTCTCATCCTTAAGAAACACTGGCAAATATACTGGTTGTATACCAGTACAGCCAGATTTTCCAAAGCTCTCTTCACTCATCTACTTGCCTTTCCAACAGAGAAAAACCATGCTCTAAGTATTTTCACACTAATCTCATAAATGGAAGCAAGATTTTACTGCAAGACTTTTCAGTAATGTCATTTAAAAATATTTTTACACCATCACAGTATGTAAAGTGAAGGAAGATACGATTTTAATGACGTTTTCCAATGCCAGCACAGTGGAAACTCATGTCAGCGCAGGTAAGAACCAGGTCCATTAGTAACAGTTTTCTAGAGGTTCTTAGCATACAGCAGTTCCCAACAGCCTTTTTTTCACATACTACAAATTTGCTAAAATTCAAACTTACTTGAAACACTATCTCTCAATTTAGAGTGGCACTCTGAGACATCTAGCACTGCTCCTGCAGCTGGTCACAGGGTATCTACCAAATGTCTGGCGTTAAGCTGGAAACCAGAACTCGATGAAGATGCATGGGGGATATGGACAGGCATTTCACTTCCATCATAACACAGACCTCTTATCATATAGGGAGTCTGCTGCTGCAGATTCTATATATTATTACAGCATTAGACTACAATTTTTTGTACCACCCAAATGACTGAATTACTGGTCCAAATTGTACATGCCAAGAACATACTAAGTAATGAAGACAGCACTAAGGAAAAGAAATCTTTTACAAACTGATACAAATTATTTTACTAAAACACCACCAACAAAATTCGCTGCAAGAGTAAGTAGCTGTACCTGTCTTGTTGTGGTTGAGGTTTCCCTTCCATTGCAGTGAGAAGGGTTGGAGCCAATTCACATTGTTTTTCCACAGGCAGACGGGGGTATCCCATCTTAACATATATTATGGTAAAATTCTAAAGGGGTAGAAAAAGCACACAGTACTGCAGCAACAGAAAAGAAGTACGTGTTCCTTAGCCTCTTCTTGTATGTTCTGTTACATAATTGGGTATTGGAAACTACATACGTTTTGTAAGATCAATTTCTTAAGCCTAAGACTTATCAGACTAACAACCATTAAAATGGAGACTCAGCAAGGACTACTCAGAGCAGGTCTTGCTGGGCCTCTGCTTTAAAAGGTGGGAAAAAACCAATTAAAAAAACTCTCTCTGGTTTGTCTTTTTCACTGCCAATTTCACCAAAAGCAGCTGCAACTAAGCAACACCTTAAAATAAGGCAAATGTAACGATCTCTCTTACCTATTTCTGAAAAAAAATAGAAAACAATATTGAATAAATACAAAGTCAGCAGCATAGACAAAATTTCTCTTGAAAACATGTTTCTAAATCACCTTATTTAAAAGCTGCAAATGCAGTTAAGAGTCCAGTGACAAGACAGCACAGCAGAGCAATAGTGAATACTGGATTATCTAACGGTTATCCTGCTCATCTAAATCTAGTCAAGAACTGCAGAGGTAAGAGCTGTGTTACATAACCTGGTTGAAAAAAGTGCCAAAGAGGAGTGCTGTAGTGCACTACACTACTTTGTAAACGACACTTGAGTTAAAATGCTATGAAGCCTTGTGATGTAAAGCAATATGCATTGCTGAGATACACGAATGAAAAGATGTTTTGGACAAGTCCACCCAAATGCACAGTTTGTCAAGTATGTCTTTAAACAAGATGGTTCATTTTCCTCTACAAAACATACGCATTCCAGAAGTCTTGGTCATCTCTAAAAAGTTTCCAAATAAAAGAATTCCAGATAATGCCACTTGCTTAAGACAACCTAAGATTATTTTTATGTATATCACTGCTGTTTAAAGTCTAAATATTTCTCCATACATTTCTAGGATGTTATATTTTTAATTTATGCTACATACAGAACTGAATAGTAAAACAAAAAGTAAAAAGTTTCCCTATGATTCAACCACTTTTGTTTCATGATGATGATTTGCAACAAACCTATCAAAACTGAAAGGCAAACTGCTTCATAGTTTCGTAAGTTGCAGAAAAAACATTTTAAAACTATTTTCACTTTTTAAATTAGATTGAACAAAAATAATCTATTAATTTTTCAGCATCTATAACGTTTTCTTCATCTTGCTCAACTAAGGTTCTACCCTAAAACCACATAAAAACACAGGTCCTCAAGAGAGGTGTTTTAAGTAAAACTCTGATCCTGCTGCTTCAGGATAAGGATTGGTAGCTGCTTGCAAAATTGGCAGCTTCTACCAGTTAACAACAGATCCTTTACAATACAAGCAATGACAATTCATGCAATCATGAAATATCAAGAGTAACTGTCAGTAATTTGAACAGCAAAATGCTTTATGAAACTAAGGTTCACCCACACCAGAGTATAAAACTGAGTATAAAAAAAGGCCTTAAAACATCAACCTCATAACATAAACTGACAGAGCTAAATACAGAAGCTTTAAAGAATACTCTGCTTGCTAAAGTAAAGCAGCAAACAGTCTTGGGAAAACAGACACTTACAGTGACAAATGACACTGCAGAAGGATCTTGATATTGAACTAGCAATGTCTCTACTGGAAGCTGAATTTTTGGTCGACTTTTGATGCGCTTATTAAGATGAACCAGCAGCTCCATGACCTGACAAGAAGGAAAAAAAAAAACAAAAGAACTTGAAAGAACCACCGTTAATGTTACTACTTCAGGGTCCACTAGGCAGGCTTAGTATAAGCAAATTAGGCCTGATCTAACTGATTATTTAATCTGTAAGGAAACAGCAGCCATCATCTATAGCATTATCTTGAAACCACATCACTGTTAAGACAAACACAAAAGTCCCAAACCACGCCACAATCAATAACACCCATCAACAGAAAGATATGAAAGAAAGGATTACTGAAGATGACCAGTTCTCTCCACAACTTGGTTACTATCTGTCAAAACTGGCTCTGGCTTGGAAATCTGCAGAATAACTCCAATTCACAAAACAGAAAAAAAAAAAAAAAACCCACCCATAATAAAGTTACCAAATAAGGGTATTAGAACTGTTTGGAGTGGAACATTACAGAACTGGAAGCCTCCAAAGAAGAGGAGAAGCCAGCAGGAATGCTGTGAATGTCAGGCAGAAGCAAGGTGCAATCCTGCCTGGGCAGGAAGAGGCCCAGTAGCAATGCCAATGGGAACAGGCAGGTGGTCAAGGGGAATGACCCTGGGCTCTGACACACAGCAAGCAAAACTGAGGCCAGAGTGTGTTGACACAAGAGAGGTGCATGATGAAGACTATCAAGCAGTGAAGTTGGGGCCCAGAGGGTTTGTACAGTCTTCATCCTCAGAGGTTTTTCAAAACCCATCTCAATAAAAACTTCACCTTCATCCTGAACTGAACTTGAAATAGACTGTTTTAAATAGGAGATTGGCCTGGAGACCTCCTAAAGTCCCCTCCAAGCTGAATTATCACATGATTCTACAATTCCATTAGGCAGTTTTCCTAGCATCACCAAAGTGCCATTTGTAAATCTCCTGAAGGAGGTATCATAACTGAATGAAGGAAATGGAAAACTACAATTTCTACTCTGGAATGATTATCCATTCTGAGAAATCACACTGAACATCTGCATCTTGCTTGCAAACTTTATCAGATTGTCAAAAAGGTGGTGCAAAAAAATGGAAGTGACATTAGATGAAGTCAGTTCAGTTCCAGCAAAACCAGTCAGAGCCACTCCTAGATTGGGACCATTGCCTTGGTCATAGTATGCTGAAAAAGAAGCTAAATTGCTGTCACTGAAGCCCATAATGGAAACTGCATAACCATAAGTATGCTGAGCTGCGTAAGAGCAGCCTCTTAGACACCATCTTTACATCCACTCTGCGACTAGGTCTCAAACAAAATAATATCCAGGTATAATCCAGAGAAACTGCAGAGCTGACTGCAAGCATGTGATCAAAACCAGAGATAAATTAACAAACTAAGTAACACTGATAGCTACCAAATTTTGCTGCTGTAAATTTATTGCAACAGTTACAAATTCATAGTATTTTAGAGAGGAAAAAACCTGTCTGCACAGATCTCTTTGAGAAAGGGTAGGAGATACTAAGACAGAACTCAAGAAACATGTTCAAATTACCAATGGTGGCTGGTAAAAAAAAGACATGGCTGGAACTGGCATTATGGGAGAGGGTTTAGCTCATGTCCTGTTTCTCTAATCATTAATGGCAAACAAGGGAGCTAAGGATCTCCTCAGTAGTACTCTTCAGACCTGATTCAAGCAAATGTCTGCAACTTATAACTTCTTTTGTTTTTGCTGTCCTCACATGGGATTTAAAGTGACAATGGTATCCAGTCTGGCACAAATGCTGCCAGTGCAAAAACACTTCTTGGACCTCATATGAAGAAGCAGAGTGAATTTACCCTGGATTAGCTCTTTGTGCGACATCACTAGGATAACTGATTTCGTAGAAGACTTCCTAGAGTAAAATTTAACTCATTTGTCAAACCGTGGTCTGAAAAGTGATTAGTTCTTCAGCCTAAATGGATTAAGAAGCTATAAGGCATTACAAGCTTATCCCCACAGTTAGACTACAACCTAGATCTGAAAATGTATGATGGCAACGAGTTCAAATTAATCATTGCAACAGTGACCTAATAGTCATAAAATTAAGGGCTGCAATAAAACCAACAAAGGAATACATTAAGGCAACAGGAAGAAAAATGGGATTTCATTTCCCTTTTTTATTCTAGCAGTACAAGCTTGAGGACAATGTTAGTCTGGGGAGTCAAAGTAAAATTAGAACATTGTCAAGCCTTCTAGTGTACCTGTGAACTAAACCATGCCGCTAAAGTTGGGCAAAAGAAGTCCTTGAACTGTAATGCTCTGCACTTAACAGTATACTCACAACACACCAATGTTCTTATTTTCTCATATCTCTGTTATCAAAAGCTATACTGCCAATTCAATTAAAATTATGTAAGTTTTTAAACCATGGTTAACCATATTGGCACACATTTTTATTGCTGTTGGTGGTGAGTTTATGGGGTTTTAACTACAACAATCACTGAGGGAGAGAAACATGTCATGGGGTCAGTTTTGTTACTGGGAATAGGAGTCATTGGGTTAATAGAGAGTTTGCCATTCTCTTTCCATTCTACTTCATTTATTAACTTCATTATTTCAGCTTTCCAATCACCTGAGTGCTCATGTCAAAAAACACATGTTTTCATTTTGCTTACATTGCTTAACATGATTTAAGCTGGTGTTGAACAACAAGCACCAGGCATTGCTAATTTTGCCTAGTTATCCACCAGGCAAAATTAGCAATGGAAAGTTAGGTATTTGAAAATACAGCAGAATTCTTAGCATGTTCTCCCACTACATTAAACAACATATAAGAGCAAAAAGATTGACAAGCTGAGTTCCAATGTAAATAATGGAAAAGAGGAACGGGTACATGGAAGAAATTTTCTTGCAAGTTATACACTACATAGTAAATGTTCACTTAGATATCAATTAGAATAAAACACTGGTAGTCTTCCCCTCACCTCTGTCTCACTGATAAATTATTTTGCTATGTGAAAAATACAAAATTTTTAAAATTCAACACATACAGAGCCTGCTTACTACATTTTGAATTTATTATGAAAACAGAATATGGAAAAAGTCAAATGCCTTCACTGATACAGCAAGGGCAGAATTCAGGGTAATCTACATGACTGTAATGAATTTGACAAATAGCAAGAAGTACATGGAAGTGACGTAATTGCTTGCATTATTACCATCTGGTGTGGATGAAAATCAATAGTTTAAACACCTAAAAAGACGAAGAAATGCATTTTATTTCATTATCCACTCTAACACAAAAACTATTAACTACACTACTACAATACACCCTTAAGTAGACTGTGCGATTTCAAGAGGCCTCTTAAAATTTAATTTTCAAAAGACTACATCTCCCCCTCTCCTGAATCTTCCAACACTCCAAAATAACTGACAACACATTCCAGCTTAGAGAAAAAAATCATACAAAAATACCCTAAGAAATTTCACCAGCTGGTTAAATGCCTTTCTTCACAGCTTCAAGCACACATGGTAATCAGGTACTCAGAAGAACAACCCATCTGAGTTGGGAGTATGCGTCCTTCAGCACAGTGGAATGGCATGACATCCATAGGTCCACTTTCACGTAATCTTAGGGCCATGTTTTGCGCAGGACTTTGAGAAAAATCTATGCTACAGTTAATTGCAGGTTCTGAAATCTAGTTGTAAATGCAGTGACAGTGCATTGAATGATCACTTCCCTATTTCTACAAGACAGAGGGACTTATGAAAAGTTTCTTTTCCACCACTAACCCCCAACGCTTCATCTGCACTCTGCTCCAAAATACGCCAGTCCGCTCTTATTACCAGACCTAAAACCTAATGCAGGAAACAGAATTCCCCAGTTACATATTAAATTCCACCTCTAAAACTGCTTGGTCCTTGCTCCTTATGCCTGGTTACAGGCAAAAACCAAACAGTTTTGGTTATTCAGGTACATATTAAGGTACCTGAATAAATTCTATTATAAAGCTGCCTTCTGTACCAGGGAACTGAATTTTTTTCAGGTAGGTATCACAATCCATCTCCAAAATTACTTGGTTCTTGCTCTTATTCCAGTTATCAGGCAAGTGAATGACATCAAAGAGTATGGTTTCGTGGTATTTTGTGCACAGAAGCAAGCTTCCTTCACATGTGCCCTAAGTCAGGTGGAAGAACAACGGCCCTGGAAGCCTAGGCAACTGTACCTATGGCAGCAAGCCTTGGTCCCAGGCTAACTCAGAGCTAGCTGGCCTCAAGTGGAAACAAATACAGCCTTCACACATCTGCAAAACCCATGCTGACACAGGCACTGACTGTTTTGTTTAAGCTGTAACAGGTGTAACGAACCAAATCTCTATTACAGTAATGATAATTTTTCATCAACGAGTAATTTTCTCAACAGAGAATATCCAAGCACAGCAAATCATGATACATCATGGGCATTTCCTTCTCCCTGATCAGGACAATGTATCTTTACAGTAAATTGAACCCTTACCTTTTTGCGAACTCCTTCCTGTGTGCTGGACAGCTTGAGGAGAACAGGGGGTAGGAATTTGGAAATAATGTTCTGTAACTGCTCATCTGTTTCTGCATGGCCGAGACGCAAGAACACGCGCTCCAGCTGATCTGCAATTAATTAAAGAAAAAAAAAAGAAGAAGAGAAACTGGTTGAAACTCAAAATTCCTTTAGCAAGAAAACTTTTTCTGAACATCCCCTAATGGACTTACAAGAAACGCTGCAGTCATTAGAGTACTTATATCTCAACAGTACTCATCACAGATTTTTAACACGGAGAAAACTAGTGACAGTAGAAACCAGCCTGATGGGTTCCAGTACTAGCCTTCACAAGTACATGGAGACCTCTCCTATCAAAGACAAAAGCAATTAATGCTGCCGCACAGTACAGTCCACACACCTGAAAGCATAAAAAACAAGCTAGAGTGAAAAATCAGATTTTTTGAAGCTCGAGACAACTGTTCCATGGTAAATTTGATACTCACAGGTTAGAGTTACAGGAATATTCAGATGACATCTTGACACAGGCTAACCTGTCCAGCACCTGTGCATTGGGGCACTTCGGTCGCCCAGAAAATCTGAACAAACGTTGGCTGAACCAGTTACTTGTTTGCTATAAGTAGCTGATCTGTTTTCAAAAAGACAGCACTATCATCAATAGGAGTAAGAGCACAAACGTGAAATGTAGGACATGCTGTTGCGATCCTATTATCACTCTACAAAGCGGCTGGAGTGTTTTAATTCACCTTCCTCTGGCCAGCTGATCTACACCCCAAACCCAGAAAGGAGCAAACAATAAATCATTTCACAAAAACAGATGACACCAAAATCTTCTGCCAATAGCTCAAGCACAAAGGCTGAGGATCACTTGTTTTTATAAAAACAAGATTAAAAGTCCTTATTTCAAGTGCCAGCATGCAGCTGCCCCAACAGCTACACCAGAAGCAAAACAAAGCCTCCCCAGCAAGAGCAGCATTCCCAACAGCTGGATGGAGAAGAGTCCTTGCATACAGGACCAGAATTATCAGATTTCCATCCTGTAGCAATGAAGCCCAGACCCACAGGTAGCAAGGAGAGCCAATGCTTTTGAAGGGCTAAATGTCTTAAGATATCCTACAAGGAGGAAATAATTTCTCCGAAGACTAATATACAGTGACTTATAGTAAACTGAGATTAGAGGGAGACCAAGGAGAGGCCTCCAGCAGAGGACGATCATCGAGCTGACTGTAAGGCACTGCACTGGGGGAGGAAAAAAGAAAAAAAGCATTGGTACAGGGCAGCAGTAAAGACTCAGGTGAATGGGTATCGTCAGAAGGGAAGTGAACAAAAGGGATGTTGAAATGCAAATACAGCTCTAATCAGCAAACCTATGACGATTTAGCTGCAGAAGCCTTTACCATTCTATTTTTAAAACCTGTGCTATCCCTGCATTCATAGCATTATTCCTCCTCTGCCAGATGAACATTAAACAAATACATACCACTTCCAAGATTTCATTTTCTACTAAGCAAATATGACAGGCAGCTGAACAGACAGAGGATGGTGAAATTTTACTGTCAAGGAAACTACAAGCCAAAACTCTGCAACATCTATAATATAAACCGAAGATAAGAGTCAATCTCGTTTCAGACAGATTTCACAGACCACTCAGGTTGTCAGCTAGTCAATGGCCCTACAACACTTATCTCATGTTTCAATTTTTAAAAAAATCATGACATTTGATTTCTTTTCACCTTCCTTTTTGTGTCATCCTTCCCCTGCACCTCCCATCCCAATGAGCCCCCATTCAAGGACCTCTTCAGTGTCTCACAACCTTAAAGGCAGTAAGGGACTATTGAAGTCACATCAAGCAGCTGAAATTACTCAAACAATGAATAAAAGCTATCAAATCTTTCCCCTTGTACCCAGAACACCAGGAGAACACTGCAGATCCATCGCCCTCAAGCAAGTCAACTGAGGAACTTTCTCAACATGTTTTTTCACATAGCAACATATTAAAAACAAGTGTAAGGCAACACAACCGAAGTTAGTTCTAAAGCCATTTGTTGCTAGTCACTGGACTACACATACACCTTCTGAAAGGCAGAGAAACCACTTCGCATGAGCAACTCAGGAAATGCAGCAAGGCACTGAATTGTGAGCATCTGCTCCGTTTCCAGCTTCCTCCATTATTCTCTTGTTTCAAGCAGCAATCAGAGTGGTGGAAACAATACCAACAACAATAACAACAGAGATCAGGGGGACAAAAAGCTACCCCCTTCTTTACGCTGCCTGTGAGATAAGTTTATTACTTTTCTCATGCCTCTGCTGCAAAACCAGTTAAGCCCTAATACTGTCATCAGATATTATGCCCTTAACCATAATTATGACAAGACTCTTCAGCAAATTCAAGGATACTGGTCACCTGGATGTAGTTAAGAAACTGGTCAGAGTTTGTCAGAACACTCCCCCTTGCTGCTGATGCAGGCTGTATCCATAGCAGTGGGACAGGAAAACAAAGAGCCATACAACCTCCCAAGTATTGTACATCAAATATTTCCTACACAGTTTTTATTCTACTAACAATTAAGACCATTTCTCAAGCTGACAGCATTCATTACGGGAAAGCATAAACACTGGAGATTTAAAGCACCACACACAATGGTCCAGGAAAGCAACTGTGGATGAAGTATCTGGGTCTCAGATGCTACGTCCTGTCTTCATGTGTGCTGCTGACCTCCTGGCTGAGGAGGCATGAGGAAAGTGTCTTTCCGTCCTTTATGTCTCTTCATAGCCTCCACTCAGCCTCAGTTAGCAAGCAGACCACCACGCACCAGACATCAAACAAGACAGTTGGCTCACAACTGGTCTCAATCCCCCATGTCATGCATTTCCAAAGTTTTAAAGTATAAAGCTAAAATCTTCTCCATCTGATTTTACAGCCCTTACTGCCAACCAAAAAAACTGCACTATTGCAATTTTAGTAGCTTATCTAATAGCAGAAATAAATAAAACAAGATGTCTAACTTGCTTTACTACATAGCAAGGAGGGTGGGAGGGGGTAGAAAGGACAAAAACTGTTTGGAAAAAGTCTTAGCAACGGGAAACCAATCTTAGAAGCATCATATGTGTGCCACAGCTATGACAGTTAGCATTTTATTATGGATTAAAAAACACAACAGAACAAAGAATAAGGTGCATGAGCTAAAAAAAAAAATCGGTAAGTAGTTCCACTTTTAAAAACCGTACAACTGAGTCCATGCAGAATTTGAAACAGTTATCCACATATTTTGGCACAATCACTTCTTTTTATGCTGCTGTGTAGTATTTCCACAAAAAAATGCCAATTTTGTGGCACTTTCTTGAGGAAAAAAAGGTGTTTACAAGAAGACAAAGATAAATATGGAGAACCAAACAAAAGGCATTGCACATGAAGAAGACATTTCCTTTCATTATATGTAAAAGAAACAAAGGGGCAGAAAACTAAGATATATCTTTGTATCCCTATTTCCAACACCAGTGTCCAATTTGTGTAAACTGACATGGTGCATCTGGAATCTGCAATTCCCAAGTTACCATGGCAATGAAGCTACCTATCTGTGAGAAAATGTATGTTTCACTTCTGGTTCTTTCCAATCTCCATTTAAGACAACAAGAAGGAATACAGGTCTCAGCACTTAACAACGTTGCAAAGACAAAAAAGAAAGGAATCGCTTTTGAAACACAGATAAAGGATACAAATTCTACCAAAAAGCTACATTGACAATGACACACTAATTTCCAAATACTGCAATACCATCCATAAAAAAGGCCAGACTTATTTTGCTACCTCAGAACTGACCTTTTGGTCACCCAAAGTAAAACCGCACAGCCTGCTCACAGACAAAATATGCCCTTTCCTTCCATTTGGTAAATACTGACAGAGAGCCTGTCACAGCGAACTGAGAGAAAGACACAAAAAGGATAAAAATATGGATAAACAGTGAAATAGCTACCTCAATACAGCCAAGAATTAGAAGAGTTTACCCTCATTATTTGAATTATTAAAAAAAAAAAAAAGCCTGGCTTTACTGACATAGCTATGCCACTGTTTATCTGCATTTTTATCACAGAAATCTCTCAGTTCAGCCAAGCACAGGTCCATTTCAAATCAGCTCCCTCTGGCATTTATAGACATTATGTACAGCACACCAGCTATTCCACACAGACCCCTCAGCAATGCACATTTGTGTAGCACAGTATCAAGTAAAACACACACCCTTCCTTTTATGATAACTGACTCAAGAAACTGCTGGGGCTAGGACATGTCAAACTAGCTGTACTTCATAGTTTGACTGTCAACCACAAAACATCTGAGGAACTAAAAAGAGTGTCTAAGTCCTCTGCAAAACAGACCAGATCTCTGCAGGAAGTCAGAATTTATCTTCACTTTCCTGAGAACTATCAGTTTGACAGATTGGTGGAACTGCTAAATAAATAATTTCTAACAGTTTCAGTAAATCAGACAAAAACTCCCAAAACCCTCCTCTATTACCCAAACTCTGCAGAACCATTACATGCATAAGCATTCCCCTACATTTTCTCCAAAGGACCCTACACCAAAGATTGAGTCCTGGGCATTAAAGCATTTCCTCTTCACCTCCTGGACGGCAGGGGTAGTTTTAGGAGCAACTTCCTACAAAAGCAAAAGCTCTAACACAACCTTCGGTCTCTTTAGAACTAAGCAATTGCTTCTCCATTATTTCACATGCAGAAGAAAGAATAAAGTTCTCATCTGCTGTGCAACTACTAAAATAGGAGTCAAATTCTTGTTGAAATGTTATTAGACTCTGGGAGAAAATATATCTAGTATGATTATAGCAGCAAACAGTGAGCCAGGATTTGCTGGTGCTATTCCTGTCTCTACCAGTAACCCACTGTGTGCCTACAACCAAAACACTTAAGCGAGCACTTGTACTAACAGGCCAGTCACCAGGTTGATTTACAAAATTTCACTGGAAAAGGCTAGGAAGGCCTGCTGGAGGAGGGATATATTATGGTTTTTTTTTCCCCATCCTATTCTTTCATTTTATAGAAAAGCTTATGTAAAAGCTTGAATTGTACACCAGAACCCAAATAATTTGCAGTATGCCAGGCACAGATTCTCCATTTGAATGGATGACTTGTCTCTCTTGCATTTGAACTCTTACAGCTTTAGGGCCAACTTAATGATTTTGCATTAATTTTTAAACTGCCATATCTTATGCTGCCTTCAATCTGTCCTCTAAAATGAGAGGCATCCCTTACACAGCATTTACACAGAGCTTCTGTATTTGACTGGGGCTATAGATGAAAGCTTTCTACAGCCTTGTGAATATAAAGCAAGGAAAGTTGGTTTTTCAATCCAAAACTAATGGTAATTATTCTTGTTATTTCAGGACTAGTCATCAACCTATAAAAAAAAAGGATTTATTTCCAAATATGCTGAAATTTAACTATCTGAATGTATCAAAAGACAGCAAGCCCACATGGAGGCTTAGTTTCCTCTCCCTCTCCATGAAGTTACTCTTTTTCCATTAGCTTAAAATAATTCCTTTTTTAAGATTACAATACTTTCTATTCAGTGACAGAGAGGTACCACAAAAAAACAAACTAAAAAAAGATTTCCAAAAATACATTCTTCCCTCCACTCAAAAAAAAAATAATTTCTAAGCAATCCAATAAAACTCCCTCATTTTTGAAGGATGCAGCGGTTAAATGCACGAATGACATAAAGTAATTATTAATGTGAATCTCAGTCTACGGACATTTGTCTCTGTAGTCCAGCTTAAGAGAAAGGGCTGTGTAGCAACAGGCACATGGCTGAGGACTAATGTTTTGCAGGAGCAGATTTAGAGCCTGGAAAGCTAGATTACACACAGATAAAAGCCAAGGAGTTATAAGGAAGAAATCTCACACTAACTAGTTTCACCACGAGGAATCACATTAGCATTGTAAAACTAACAGAATCTCTTGGATGACAGCAGCAGTGAGAGCTTTCACTGTCCTTACATCAATTTATCCCAGCTGTCAATGGAAAAAATAGCTTGGCATTTGGGTCCTCCAATTCTAGGAACAGTACAGGATCAAGATTCTTCTCTACTCCACCATGGGACCTTGGCTACATAACAGACATCACCATCATTTTCATATCACTCAGCCTAGTTTCAGTAACATCTAATAAAGAGCAGAACTAGGATGTTGTCTACACAGAAGCTCACAATTAAAGAAAGAAACAAACAGAAAAAAAAACACAAACGAAAATACAGCACACAGAAATTCTTTAGTACTGAAAGCCAGTGGTGCTCAAATATGCTCAAAGCATTTCTTCTGCCCTTCCTCTCTGACGACTGCCAAGTACTATTTCAGGGCAACCAAAGGCCCTCTCATTTGGCTGAGTCATATGCTATCTTGCTATTAACTCTTCACAGATAAGAACCAGCTTTATGCCAGGCCAGGAAAAGCAGGGGAAGAAAAACCGCTTTTTTTTGGAAGTTCCATAGCCTTCTCCAGAGAGCAACTAAGCGTGTGCTTTTCCAGAGTCTCTGAGAAAGGGTCTTGGAGGTGACAAAAAGGCAGGGCCGAGCCCCGCCGTCTCGAACGCTCGGCGGCAGCGGCACCTCCGGTCATATGCCGAGCGCCGCAGGGGCGGCCGCGCTGCGCTCCCATACCCACCGCCCGGCACAGCGCCTCAGGGGCTGCGGGAACCCGCCCCGGGACGCGCCAGCCTGCCTTGTGTCACACCGCTGCTGTGGTTCAAACACAGCAGTAGCACAACGCTGGGCGAGAGCACCGACGGGCAGAGGCGCTGCTGCTTATGCCCGTTCAGGAGCGGTGGGCGGAGGCCGCTCCCTATGCGCCGGGGATCCCAGTCTCCCTCCCGGCCAGGAGCCGCCGCCGCCCTGCAAGGTCACGCAGCCGACGTGTCCGCGGAGGGGCCAGGGATGCGATGCGGCAGGTGCCGCTGCTCCCGCCTTCCGCTTCCCGAGATGGCCTCCCACGGCCAGTCCGGCCCCGCTGCCGTCACCGCCCGGCCGGGCCAGGGACCGGGACCCCACCGCACAGGAGACCCTCTG
>VWZS01004214.1:69131-95435 GCA_013397075.1 Rhabdornis inornatus
AAAATATAAGAAGAGGGGCTTCTGAGAATGGCTGGCACAGCCTGGTATTAACTTACAGGAGATTGCCATCTACTCAGGACCAAAACGGGTCTACTTGGCCTTCCTTGTCATCATAAATTGCTGTGAGATACACTTCTATATATCTGTTTTCCAGGTGCTTCACTGAGTCTAGAGGGATGATTATAGCTTCTGTGATACCACAGAAGTACTGTTAGCTTCACTTCTTGCCCTTACTGTAATATAACTGTGGTTAAAAGCGTGTGACAGCATTACTTTTTTCTTTTCCTGGCAAACCCCCAAATAGGAATGTGTTTGTATTAAAACATGGGTTTTACTTTTACTGTTCTTAAATTACAGTTCTTCAGCTGGTGGAGTAGTTACAATGAAGCTATCAACTACTTAGCGTCTGTGCCAAAATACCGTATACAAGCTACTGAGATTGCCAGGCAACAAGGTTTACTCAACAAGACTAAAGAAAAAGGCAAGAACAGGCGGTCTAAAGAAGAAATTCGTGAAGAGGAGGAAGANTTCAGGATATTTTATTCTGGGTTCATCCAGTCAGTATATTTCTGGTTTGTTGTTTGGGGTTTTTTTCCTCCCACTCTCATGAAACCCAGAAGGCAGCTGGAGATCAGAGAGGTATGTTGAGTCTTGTAAAGTGGACACTGCCTAACTAATGAGATTGTCACGTATTTAGTTTATGCTCAGTGAACTGTTTTAAAAGGGTAACAATTTTATATTTAAATGTNGTTTGTATTAAAACATGGGTTTTACTTTTACTGTTCTTAAATTACAGTTCTTCAGCTGGTGGAGTAGTTACAATGAAGCTATCAACTACTTAGCGTCTGTGCCAAAATACCGTATACAAGCTACTGAGATTGCCAGGCAACAAGGTTTACTCAACAAGACTAAAGAAAAAGGCAAGAACAGGCGGTCTAAAGAAGAAATTCGTGAAGAGGAGGAAGAAATTATCAAAGACATTATTAAAAATAAAATAGATATAAAGGGCGGTTATCAGAAGCCCAAAATATATGATATCCTTCTATTTCAGATCCTTCTTGCTCCTTTTTACTGGTGCAAATACATAGTTTGGTACTGTTGGTGGATTTATTGTTTCACTATTAAAGGGCAAGAGTATGGTGTGGAAGAGAAGTTGTATATCATAAGAAGGTACATGAAAATGTCTCAGTCTCAGTTTGACAGCCTGGAAGATCATCAAAAAGAGACCTTTCTTGAACGGCAACTATGGATACGAGAAAACTATGAGGTGGGTAGCGATATTGAAATCAGCCAGGAAATAAACTTTCTAACACAATTTGAAGTATTAGAGAGCAGGCATTCTTTATTACAGCACTGGACACACCTGAAGCATGTATCCTCTAATCGAATGTGTGTTGTGAAACCTTACAGCGGGGTATTTATTCCATCATGATCATACATATTCATTACAATATACTTCCTAGATAATGCATAAACATCACTTTTCTAAGACTTCATTTGCATGCATCTGATTCCTGCTGGCCTGCTCCTCCTTTTATGGTTCTAGAGGGTTGTCTGAAGGGGTCTCTGGTATTGTTTTGACTACTTCAGTATTATGGGTGACCTTTCCTTGAACTTTTTCTTCGGGCGTGTGCTGTTGCTTCCTGTTACATGCCAAAAACACCACCGTATTCCTTATTATTTGTTCATCCACTGGCTCCAGCTGCTTTTACTTACACTTATCTTTTTTTGCTGATTAGTCTTTAAGGTCTGTCCAGCAACTTCAGGGAAACTGAAAATTTCTCTTCTCTGTTATTTATCAGTAGTCCTGGTGGAAAAACTAATGTTAGTTATCCAGCACTCCCAGAACAATAATGTGTGCTGTTATGGTAGGTTGAAGACTATAGTCTGCTCTCTAAACAGTAATAATTTGTAATAAGAATTACCCAGATTGTCTGAAATTCCTATTCCATCAGTCTTCTAAGATTTTAATTCCTGGCTCAGAGGCTTTTGATTGTTTGTTATTGTTTTGTTTTGGTTTTTCCAACTGTCCTTTGATAGCTCTTTGGCCTGTGGTGAGTAATGGACTGTTCTTGCAGTGCTGTATACCTATTCAAGTAAGGATGGCATAAAAACCACCATTGGATACAACTTCTACTCTTGCCATGGATAGTCAATAAATCTACAGTCAATACTATATAGTCATTATATAATTTTTAAGAATTCTGTGAAAGCAGAGAAAGAGCATTAGTCACAGCATGGAATTGCAGTCCAGAATTATTTGGGATGTTGGGGCAGGTTGACAAAACTCTTCTGTTGTTCCACAGAGGTGCATCTGTGGGCCATTTGGATGTGAGGTTTCTAAAGAAAAACATGAGAATATGAACTTAGTCTGCTTAAGGGGAAAAGGAGGTGCTGCTGTTATGCGTATGCTGGGAAAGGGATATGATGGTGGCAGGACACCAAAGATTAGAGAATGTTTATTCAAAAGCAGACAGGGGTGTATTACTCTATAAACTTGAAGAGGAAAATAGTAAAATAGGTGTTAATGTAAGGAAAGGATTAGCTGTCAGGTATGTATATGTGTTCAGTTAGGATGGGTTTGCTAGAAAACAGTCTGGAGGTCCAAAGGCTGAGTAATGTTGCTAGTTAAAGCAGCTATTAATATGGAAGAAGATTGGGTGGATATCCTGTAGCAGAGAAAAAAATGCCCTGGTTTCTCACCCATGCAGTTTTTAACGAATGATGTTTTGGTCACTGAATGTGAAAGAGCTGTATTTGCCACAAGTGGAGTCTTTTTAGCTCACACTTGCCTCCTGTGGTGGCCAGCAGTTCATTTTCCCTGATGAATACATGACAGCTGCACCTGAATAATAATATTTATCCAACATGTTTTGCAGCTTTTTGACTTTCTGAAAAGGAAATGGTGTCTTTGTAGGTAATTGCTTTAATAAGTTTTTACCTAGTCACTTGAATGCATTAAAGTTTTCAGTGTCTGCTGTGCCATCTGGTCATGAGTTCACCAATACTTGTAGAAGGTGGTGGAAGAGGATTTTCTTCAAGCCTGGACTCCTGCTCATTTCAGTATTACTGGAAATGGAGAATAATCATGCTTTATTCTGTTCTTGTGCTAGCTGTGCTTTTGTGTACTACTGCCATATCCTTTTTTGAAACATAGTCATGTATTTTCTAGGCTGAAAAATAATGCTGTAGTGTTTCTCCCCAAAAGCTTGTCTGTTCCTTCATCACTGGAGATGTCTATCTACATATTGTTCAGTTTTCCAGTGTTCTTTTAGGATAGGAAAAACCAGGAATTCAAAACACAGGTGCATGGTAGAGCTCCACAATATTTTTACTGTTTCCTAATGATTCTTAAAACCTTTATGATCACTGAGCATTGAGTTTGTGTATTCATGTAGCCATCTATAATACAATATTTTAAAAATCTTGTTTGTGCATAGCAGAACTCTAAATTTAATTGGCATTTGAGTCAGACTGTCACATGACACTGAGATGATAAAACCATTGATGGTATAGACATTTATGCTGACTGGATCTACATAAACTGCCTTCCAGAATAAAAATGCAGACGTTCTTGGTTTTTTTTACCTTTTTTTTTAAAGATTATTGACTTTGCTGATAAATGTAGATTCCATTGCAGTGACACCATTTCTTGACAGAATATAATTGTTTATCTTTTAGTACTGTAAATACAGGATGAAGAGATATTTCGGATATTCTCAACTTTGTTTACCACCGTACTTAGGAACAAAAAGTTCCATAGTGCTTTCTGTTAGATGATGACTTTGAAAAGGGTGAACAGCTAAAAGGAGGAGCTGACCAACTGCATTGAACAGTATGTGTGCTGAAAGGAACTCACAAGGCTAGTTTGTTTTAACATTAGCCATTGTGTAGTGTGTATTTTCTTATGTTGAATTAGTTGAGCATCTACTTCTCTAGCAAAAAAATATGTTTCAGAGCTCACAGGAAGGTAGTTCTACTCTCAGCAAAAGCACAAAGCATCTTGGGCAGCAGTAGGGTCTTGGGCTGCAAGTCCTCCAGCACTTCGTGTTGGTTGGGATCTGCTTCTGCACTGCAATCCAGTCTTTTGTAAGAACAATAAACTGGTAAATGATTGAAGTATAAACACTTGCACCCCACTTGAGGCTTGGTTAAGCTGTTTCTTCATCCTTATTAAAAACTTCTGTTTGTCTTACCAGGTGTATAAACGAGAACAAGAGGAGGAGTTAAAGAAGAAGATGGCCATGGATCCCAGATGGAAGAGATACCGGCGGTGGATGAAAAACGAAGGACCTGGAAGACTGACCTTTACTGATGATTGAAAGTTGCTGAACAAAATGTGTGCTGTTGCTGAAAGTGATTTGCAAAACTTTTCATTACATCATTCAGAGTTTTGTCTGCTGTGGCTTAGCAGTGATCTAAAACTCAGGAACTATTACATCAGGCCGAAGCATAACACAGGTTTACCATTTTTATAAATCAGACCTATTAAACAGGCTCAGCCTAATGTATATATGCCATTTACTTGGGGATATCAGTGTGGAATTCATTATTCCAAACAATGTATTTTTTGCTAGATACTTCATATTCATCATCAATGAAACCATAACTCTGGTCCTTCTGAGAATGTTTTTAGTTCAAACCTTGAGAAGTCACAATTTTCTTCTTAAAACTAAAGGGTTCCTTCAAGTGGAAACTGAAAATGCCTATAAAGGATTCCGAAGCAAGGACCATTTTCTGTTTTCCTCTCTTTCCCCCTACTTTTCAATCTAATTTCTAAGATGCCAAATAGGTTTTTTTTCATGTAAACAATATGGGGATTATGCAAGACTACTGCTATTCCTGCTTCATTTGGAAATGGATTTTATTCTTTATGGGAATAAATGATGCATGATTGATCATCATTGTGATGCAAACAAGCCCTAATTCTTTGTTTTACAGAATAATTCATGAAACAGTATGCTTGGATATTTTGTGGTTTTTAATCTTGTACATTGGGTTATACCTGCTTGTTCAGAACAAGTATACCAGTGAATATTAGTCTATTAAAAGTGACATTTCTTTCACCAAAGTATTGGTTAAAGGAAAAATGACCCTTTTGTTAAAAAGGGCAATTTTGATGCCTTATGTAAATAAAAGTTTATATATGCAAACTTAATTAGTTTTAAATTCTAAATCTTAGGTATTCATTACATTTATCTCTTCTGATCAGACCTCTGAGTACTTAGAATAAATAATGCATAACAGCAGTCTGTGGTTTGCTTTGTAACAGCCCAGTTCAAAGAGTTTCTGTGATTTGCTGGTAAAAGGGATTCTGCTACCTTACTCTTCTTCAGTAATTTTACTGGGGAAGGAAAGGTGGGAGCACAGTCTTTCTCCTATCATCACACCTGTAAAATTGAGTTCCTTAGAAAGAAACTGCTGAAAACAGTGCCTTGTTAGCTACCTTCTGTGGAGATTGGTTCTGGGTGTGGTTTTGAACTTGCTACTCCTGACCTTTTGCACATTTTTGACATGTTGTTTCAGTTTTCTGTTTAAAATAACATGTTCAAAAACATGTGTTGTAGTTTTATGCCCAGCTGGAGATGAAACACCTTGTAGCTGCTTATTCAACTCTCCTCTCTTTTCAACTTTTTTCTCTTTTCCTGGTAGAATGGGGATAAGAGTTGAAGTAAAACTTGTATGTTGAGATAAGAAACAGTTTAGTAATTGAAAGTAAAGTAAAATACAATAATAATGGGAAATAATGATGATGAAAAAACCAAAACAAACAGGTGCTCTACAATGCAATTGCTCACCACCTGATGACTGATATCAGACTCCACCTTCCCAAACCCAGAGTGGTTGCTCTTCAGGTAACTCTCCCCATTTTATATACCAGGCATGATGTTCTCTGGTGTGGAATATCCCTTTGGCCAGTTCAGGTCACTTGTCCCAGCTATGCTCCCTCCCAGTTTGGTTTTTTGGTTTTTTTTGTGTATCTTCTCACTGGCAGAGCATGAGACAAGGAGAAAAAGAAAAGTCCTTGACTTTGGATAAGCACAATTTATCCAAAACCATCGGTGTGTTACCAACACCATTCTCATTCTGAATCCAAAACACAGCACTGTAACAGCTACTGAGAAAAAATTACCCTAACTGTAACCAGGACAATACCCACCGCTTATTCCGTATCATCTGTTGTCATGCCAAGTTTCACACTTCCCAATATCCCATCACCTTCCCTATTTATCTGTTTTGATAGCTATACAAACATTATTCTCTTAGTCAATGGAACACTCTGTTAAGTGTTCATAGAACATCCACAAAACAAAAAAAACAACGTTTGTTGAATTCATTTAGTCCATGACTTTGGCCTTCATCCTTGTTAAGAGTCTTTCAAGCAGAAAAGATGGTACCAGGTGTTGGATTGTTGCATGCTGCACATTTGAGCCAGTTCTGATCCCAGTACTGCTGCACTTGTTCGTTTTTATCCAAGTTCAGTCTTTGTGAGTGCTATGATCAGAGGGAAGTCAGGCTCAGATGCCCAGAACAGTTGTGGTTCAGATCAATGCTGTGAGGTGCTCTGTGGGGTGATACACACAGCTATTATTATCACTTCTATACATAGAAGGGGTAATACGAGTGTTGCATAGTGACAAACACCATAGAGTTTAATTAATTGGCTATTTTCACCTAAAATTAAATCACCTTGAGGAACACACAGGACTTCCCCATCTTCTAACATGACCCACCAAGTGCACCTGGGTCCTTGAGGAAAAGCAATCCCACAGATGGGTTTGCCTTTGCCTGGGGCAGGAATAACCTAGACTCTTTACCCCAGCATGTTTTTAATATGCACTACAGGAAATTTATCCCCTTCTACACTACATAAAAACTTGGGCAGGGCCAGCCTGGTTGGCAGATCCTCTGGTATCTAACCAGGTGGCCTTTGCTAAATGTGGCCTTTCCCAACATTTGAATGTCCCACCACCCATTGCTCTCAGTGTAGTCTTTAACAGTCCATTACATAATTTGTTCTTTCCAGAGGCTGGTGCATTGGCGGGGAATTATACATCCACTCAATGCCATGTTCTTTGGCCCAAATGTCTATGAGGATGTTTAGGAAGGGAGTTCCATTGTCTGATTTAGATCTTTCTGGGGTGCCATGTTGCCACAGGACTTGCTTTTCCAGGCCCAGGATGGTGTTCCAGGCAGTGGTGTGAGGCACAGGGCACATCCCCAGCTGTTCAGTGGCTACTTCCACCACTGCAAGACATGGCACTTGCCATCACAGATGTGGGGAGATACGATATGATCAATCTGCCAGACCTCCCCATATTTATATTTCAGCTATCATTCTCCATACCAGAGAGGCTTCACCTGCTTGGCCTGCCTTATGGCAGCTCATGTTTCATATTCATGGATAACCTGAGACATAGTGTTCTTGGTTAAGTCCACCTCTCAATCCCAAGGCCATCTATATGTTGCGTCTCTTCCTTGGTGTCCCAAGGTGTCATGGGCCCACCAAGCTAGAAATAGTTTACCCTTGAGTTGCCAGTCCAGGTCCACCTGAGACTCCTAAGTCCTGGAAGCCTGATCCACCTGCTGGTTGTTCTGGTGTTCTTCAGTGGCCCAACGCTTGGGTACATGATGTACCTTCAGAACCAGGCTCTCCATCTGGGCAGCAATATCTTGCCACAGTGCAACAGCCCAGATGGGTTTACCCCTACACTGCCAATTATTCTGTTTCCATTATTGCAGCCGCACCCACAGATGTTTCCCACCATCTGTGAATCAGTAAAAAGCATCAGCCATTGCTCTCATTCAGCAATGTCCAAGGTCAACTGGATGGCTTTCAACTCTGCAAAATGACTCAATTCACCTTCTCCTTCAGCAGTTTCTGCAGCTTATTGTGGGGGACTCAAGCTGCTTTCCATCTCCAATGCTTTCCCACAAGACAGCAAAGACCCAAATAAAAAAGGTGTATTGCTCCTTCCTTTCTGGTAATTTATTACATAGTGGAGCCTCTCCAGCACATATTACCTCTCCTTCTGGTGACGTTACAAAATCTTTGCCTTCTGGTCAGTCCATGATCACTCCTAAGATTCCTCGATGATGAGGCTTCCTATCCAAGCTTGTTGTGCATCCAGTGCAACTCACTTACTCCATGTAGCACTGGTTGCATGATGTGTAGAGGAGATACACCCTTTGAACATTCAGCCCATCATGGACAACCCAGCACACCAGGAGGAGCTGTGCTTCAGTACCAATCACCTCCAAAGTGGCTTGGACACCATAAGCTGCCTAGTATCTTCTTTTTAGTTGGAGTACAATAGGCCTCAGATCCTCTGTATGTCCAATTCAAAAACCTAGGGGTCAACCTCGAGCCTCACCTGGTGCTTTCTGTCAGAGGCTCCAGGAAGAACCATTCTCTTCAGCTGCAGTATAAGGCACATTTTTTACATCTTTCCCTCTTCAGACTGGCCCAAGGGATACACCATGAACTATCTCCTGTTTGATTTATTCAAAGGCTTGTTTTGAATGGGACCCTGAACAGGGTCCCATTCAAAATCATTCTTCTGTGTCACTTGCTAGAGGGAAGCTACAATCAGACTAATTTGAAATGTTCATTCTCCAAAATCCCACAGCACCTAAAGAAGCTGGTGTTTATTTCTAGTTAGTTGGTCGGCACATCACTGTTATCTTATTAATAATGTCCATTGGCATCTGGTGGTGTCCATCTTGCCATTTTATTCCTAAAATTTGCATGTCCTATGCAGGTCCCTATACTTTACCCTGTTTTATGGAAAAAATGGGGCTTAGAAGGATTTGGATTATTTTCTTTCCTTTCTCAAAACCTTCTCCTGTAGTATTTCCCCAAACAAAGATATCATCAATATATTGCAGGTGTTCTGGAGCTCCACCCTGCTCCAGTGCAGTCTGGATCACTCCATGGGAGATGGTGGGGCTGTATTTCCACCCCTGGCACAGCTGGTTCCAGCTGTACTGGACATCCCTCCAAGTGAAAACAAAGTGTGGCCTGCCCTCTGCCGCCACAGGGATTGAGAAAAACACATCAGCAATGTCAGGTGGTGGCACCACTTGGCTGCCTTTGACTTGTGCTCATATTGAAGCTCCAGAATGTCGGGTGTGGCAGCACTCAGAGATGGAATTCACTGGGCCACGATAATCTACTCTTAGTCTCCATCCCCATGAGACTTTCACACTTGCCATATGGGACTGTCAAAAGGGTAAGCAGGTCCTGCTGATCAGCCCTTGGCTCTCCAGTCAGCAAACCCCACTATGGGCAGGAGTTAGAGAGTCTTGGTTAGAGCCTTGTTACCTGCCACGCACCAGGGTGGTAGTGACCGGCACCTGCTGCTCTTCAGCCTTCAGCAACCCCACAACAGAAGAGTCCTCTGAAAGACCAGGCAAGGTAGACCACTGTTTAATTTCCTTTGTCTCCAGGGAAGCTATACCAAAATCCCATCAATACCTTCTTGGATCTCTGAAATATCATCTCCTGGCACAGTGTATGGCAAGGATGTATGGAGCCTCTGATCCAGGCCCTAATTCCCAGTTGGACTAATCTTAGTCTCCAATAGAATTAGCTGTTTGGACTCCTCTGTCACTCCAGAAATACAAACAGATTCTGTTCCTATATAGCTTGATGGCATTAGGGTACACTGTGCGCCAGTGTCTACCAAAGCCTTGTAATCCTGTGGGGCTTGCTGTGCCAGGCCATTGAATCCAAACAGTCCAGTAAACCCAGTTATCCCTCTCCTCCACCTGGCTAGAGGCAGGGCCCCTCTAATACTGATCTCAAGGTTCCCCAATAACATCTTGTAGAAATGGACTAGAACTTCTCTCCATAGGGTCCGTAGTATGACAAGACCTTCCATTCTGCCTGAAAAACTGCTGAAGACTGGAGCAGCAACCTCCCTGGAAAAAAATTGCACGGTGGTTGTTTTCTCCTGCACTTCCTGCACCTGTGCATCGAGGATCAAGGTGGATTGTTCATCCCATTTTCTCATATCCTTTCCGTGGTCCTGCTGGTAAAACCACAAGGTATCCTGTGGTGTGTACCTTCTATATCCTCTCTCTTGACCAAGAGCACATCTGCTGTCAGTTGTAAAAATAGGGGTCCCTACAGGTGAGGCGTAGGACATATTCCCTCTGAAATGCTGAAAATCCTGAGTCAGTTTATTTACCAGTTTATTTGATAGCTTTTCCACAGCTGCAGTGGGGGGGAAGGAATACTGTCTTTGTATTCCTGGATGTGGAAAATCACCTGCTGTTGATTGAGCATCATCGTTCCAAACAATTGTTGACAAGGGGTTGGCATACACTGTTGGTGCACTCTGTACAAATTTCCACCATGAATCGATGATGTAAGACATCATCTGGACCTGGGGAGAGCTATGCATTGTCCAGGTCAAAATATATAATTTCTCATATGGCTAATTCCCTTAGGTATTAAATACCTTTCTCTATTGCAGCTCATTTGCTTAAGTTACATGGAACACCTTCTTTACAGGGACACCCTACCCTCACATTTGATAGGAGTCAACTCCAGAGACAAAGGACTTGTGTCTTTCTCCCATTGCTTTGTCAATGCTAGCTTCTCAACAAGTGATCCCTGCTCCCTGCCTTCTTTACTCTCTTAATGCCACACTGTTGGCTCTGTTGTCCCAGCACTGGAGCAGCCAGGTGATTATACACTCACCTGGACAATGACTGAAATCTTCCCATATCTCCTGCAGCTCACTCAGTGAAGGGATCAAGTTGTGGCTGTCTCTTCTGTATCCTCTTCCAGTTCTTATAATGGCCTTGATGATGTCTCTATAATTCACTCTTGTGATGGTGCTGCTTCTTTGTCCTCTTTATTCTTCCTGTCCTCCTTGACTGCTTTTGCTAAAGGTTTTTTACAGGGTGACTTCAGGGTATATTTCTTCTGCTTCTGTACAGGGGTAACTGACACTGGCACCTGTAGATTCTGTTTCAGCAGTTTCAGTGGCAGTTCCTGTTGCTGGAGTTGGAGCAGCTGCAGTGTCTCACAGTGGCTAGAGTAGCTACATGGCCTGTTTTCATCTCATTGCCAGATTCAGAGATCTTCTTTTCCTCCTGAGACCATTGAGCAGTGTTGACCACGGCTCAATAAGCCTTGGCCAGACCACAACATGTTGTAGTGATTCGGGTCCTCTCTGGGCTTCCAGGGTGACAGCACACTTTTAAGAAGTAGTTTACTAGTTTTCTTACCCCCTTGCTCAGGGGTAAGGGGCAAACATCTTGAAGGTGTCCACTGCCTTATGTACTTGCTCATAAAATCCCCCACACCCTGCCACTCCAAACTATTCAGCTGTTCTGGTAACAGCTAGCGTAGAGTTAATTTCTTCTCAGTAGCTGTTACAGTGCTGTGTTTGGGATTCAGAATGAGAATGGTGTTGATAACACACCAATGTTTTGGTTTTTATTAAATTGTGCTTATCCAAAGTCAAGGACTTTTTTTTTTCTCCTTGTCTCATGCTCTGCCAGTGAGAAGATAGACCAAAAAAACCCAGACTGAGAGGGAGCATAGCTGGAACAAGTGACCTGAACTGGCCAAAGGGATATTCCACACCAGAGAACATCATGCCTGGTATATAAAATGGGGAGAGTTACCTGAAGAGCAACCACTCTGAGTTTGAGAAGTAGGAGTCTGGTATCAGTCAGCAGGTGGTGAGCAATTGCATTGTAGATCACCAGTTTCTTTTGTTTTATCATTATTTCCCATTATTATTGTATTTTGCTTTATTTTCAATTATTAAACTGTTCTTATCTCAACATACAAATTTTAGTGTGATCTTCTCCACATTGCACTGGGTTGGAGGTGGAGAAGAGGGGGTGGAGTTGAGGAAGTGGTTGAGTTGTGCTTAATTTCCATCTGACCTAAAACCACAACAGTCCTTTTGGCACCTGAGCATGGATACAAAAGATTGATACAAGGACAGATCTGATCTGATCTGATCAAAGTGTGTTTAAAGAAAATTGTTATAAAAATTCATTGTAGTAGTTTAACAGTTGCTAGTTACAATGTGGACTTATTTGCTCTTGTATTTGTGACATTTTGTCTGTATTGTCCCAATGGTACTTTACTCGCAGTCCTTGTTCTCTGTGGTGTACTTTGTAGGATGGGACTGTGATAGGACAGTGTCGGTGGCCAGGACACCAATCAGGTGTATGTATTCAGCATTGCAGGTACCTCGGTGCTTTGGGAGTTCTTTACTCTGAATGATTAATAATCTTTGTATTTTTCTCCTCAGAGGAACAACCTATGGGGGAACACCTTCCTATTTTTTTCTCCCTCTCCTTTTTTCCTTCCTTGCCCTCCAGGCGGACTATGGTAGTCAAGAATTTTTAAGATTTTGAATATCCTTTGATTACCTTTGAAACCCAACTGGTCTTTTTACTAGGAGATAGCATGTTGTTGCAAATGGTACAAATCTTCTTTAAGGTCAGATAAATAATTGAGAATATTACCCAGAGATCTGCCTGAAAGCTGGACAGTTTGGAGTGGTGGGAAGGAGAGCTGAATCAAAGTTTGTATGTTGAGATAAAAACAATTTGAAAATTGAAAATAAAGTAAAATAATGTAACAATGATAACAAAAAGGGAAAAAAGCCAGTGATGCACAATGCAATTGCTCACCACCCGCTGACTGATGCCAGACTCCCCTTCTCAAACCCAGATTGGTAACTCCCCCGGTTTAGGTACTGGGCATGACATTCTATGATGTGGAATATCCCTTTGGTCAATTATGGTCACCTGTCCCTCCTACGGTCTCTCCCAGTTCGGGAGAGCATGAGAAAAGGAGGGAACAAAAAGTCCTAGATTTTGGATAATCAGGACTTAGTAAAAACCAAAACATCAGTATGTTATCAACACCATTCTCATCCAAAACACAATACTGTAAGAAATTAACTGAGAAGAAATTAACTCTATCCCAGCTGAAACCAGAACAGCATGATAGAAATATTATGCTGAATCTCTGTACACAGTAGTAAAATTGAAGAGGAGCTGCTAGATTGTTCCTTCATCTCTGTTGGATATAGACTAGCAATGAACTTAATTAATTTTGTATCTAATTATCAATTAAAATCTAAAAATTGTTAAAGAAGGTATGCAGAAAAAGCTGTGCTTGCTTTCATGAAGTAATCTTAGGGACACTGCAAACATGCTTATAAAGTGAGAAACCACAGCTTTGGTGTATTGCTGCTTCATCCCCCAAAATACAGTCAGTCTCTTGGAAGAGCGCAAGAGCGAAGAATAAGTTGCTGTGGTAGAAACAGAGAACGAAGTTAAGCACAAATACAGTGGTGCTTAGAAAAGACAGTTATATCTGGAAATGAATAAGGCAATTGCATACAAGAAGATCTAAACCTGTGTGTGCATTTCACAGGCTAACAGCTCCGCTGCTCTTGACCTTCTGCCTCATTTTATACCGTCCTTTCCCAAGCTAAATATTTGGGTTATGCAAATATGAAGCTGAACACAGATCTGTTTTCCCTTGTTGTCTACCTTCCATATAATCAAGACTAATTTCATGACCTGATAGTATAGTGGAAATCAATGCAATGGAGGTACAGTCCTGGCAGAGGACAGAGCTGTATCTTTCAGTGTGTTTTGGCAATGGTCTTTTGTCTCTGTAACACTTCTGGTCTGATACTAGGTGGCTGGAGAAGTCAGATGTATCATACAACCTGCTGGAAATGAGCCATTTTGCTGGCTCATTTTGGAGTTCCCTCTACTCTAGACAAGCCACCCCTTTGAAAATAATCAGATGCAGACATAAATTCATAGAATGCAGCAAAAATTTGCTGGGCAGAAACACTGCATTCACATTCCTGTGACAAAGGATAGAAAAAACTCAGGTGTCTTTAGAAAGCTGTCAGCATTGCAGCGACACCTCATTAGCAGGGGCTAGTAGACATTTCTACACTGTCATGGTAGTTCTAAATTATGTCTGTCTTCTGGGCATAAATTTTCAAAGACTGCTGAGAGTTACAATAGTAGGCCTAGTATAGCCAGTGTAGGCTGAATTGACTTGAGAGAGAACTGTCTACATGAACAATTATTGCTGGGTAGTGATGAGATCATTCTGGGGAAAAGGGTTGCAAGGTATTAAGATCTTGGAGAAGATTCAGTGTGTCTTTTCCATGACCATGCTGAGGCTCTGAGGCACAAGCCAGTGTGTGCATGCCTGATTGTCCCTACAGAATCATAAAAGTTAAAAAAGACCATTAAGACCATTGTTCTGCTGGACCTAAGCTGAATTTTGCTCAAAATTCTGTAGGGGACACCTCCCCAAATGACCAAGAGCGACCACTGCAGACCCCCGAAGACCCATGCAGGCGTGGTGACCTGTCATAAGGCTGCACAAACTAAATGACCATGCATGAGGTAGGTGGTAACTAGGTATTAGATAGGCGCATTTATGTAAAATTTTGCATATAAATTCTCTTGGTTTTTACTCCTTGATGTACTGGATTTGTAGGAAAACTTCCACCTTGCACCCTCTGTACAATAAGCAGTATCTCCTTTCTAAACCTAAATGTTTGTCTGTGTTCCTAAATTGTTTGAGTTCCAAAAATCTGGCAATACCAGCACCTCAATGTTTTTTTTGTTGTGAGGGGCCCAGAACTGGGCACATGACATGAGGTGTGCCCTCACCACTGACAAGTATAGAGGGACAATCACTGCCCTGGTCCTGCTGCCACTATTGCTGATATAGACCAGGATGCCATTGGCCTTCTTGGCCACCTGGGCACATGCTGGCTCATGTTCAGCTGCTGTTGACCAGCACCCCCAGGTCCTTTTCTGCCAGGCAGCTTTCCAGCCACTCTGTTCCAGCCTGTAGCACTGCCTGGGGTGTTGTGACCCAAAGGCAGTGCTCAGAACTTGGTCTTGTGGAACCTCACACAATTGGCCTCAGTCCATTGATCCAGGCTGTCCTGATCCTTCTGCAGAGCCTTCCTGCCCTGCAGATCAACATTCCCATCCAACTTGGTGTCATCTGTGAACTTGCTGGGTGTGGACTTTATCCTCTCATCCAGGTACTTGATGAAGACATTAAACAGGGCTGGCCCAAATACTGACCCCTGGGGAGCACCACTAGTGACCAGCTATCAGCTGGATTTAACTCAATTCACCTGAACCCTTTGGCCCCAGACATCCAACCAGTTCCTAATCCAGCAAAGAGTTCACTCATAAACACCACGAGCTGGCAGTTTGTCCAGGGGAATGCTGTGGGAGATGGTGTCAAAGGCTTTGCTGAAGTTTAGGTAGACAACATCCACAGCCTTTCCGTCGTTCTCTAGTTGTGTCACCTTGCTATAGAAAGACATTGGTCAGGCAGGACCTGTCTTCCACAAACCCATTCTGGCTGGGCCTGAACTCCTGGTTATCCTGTCTTATGTTCAGAGCAACCTAAAATGTTTTTTTACAACAACTTTTAAACAAGCCAGCAAACTAATAGCTGGCAAACCCCTGCCAAAAAGTGAGAGGACTTATTTATGGTCACTGCTGAAATGGTGGTGAACAGCACTGGGTGGGGAGAAGGGAGATGCAGAAACATTGCCAGCATTTGCCAGGCAGTTGGAACCTAACAGCTGCCGGTGGGCAGAAAATATGTTTTGAATTCCATCTTTGCCGGTGCTCAAGATCAAGTTTGACAGGGCTCTGAGCAACCTGATATAGTGGGTGGCATCCTTGCCCAAAGTGGTGGGGTTAGAATTAGACCGTATTTAAAGTCCCTTCCGACCTAAACTATTCTATGACNGCAGCCTGCCGGCACCGCGCTGCCTGCCTGCTCCATCCTCTCCGTCCTCCCCGCGGCTTCGCTATGTCGTCGGGCGGCAGCCTGAGCACCATGCAGCGGCTGGTGGAGCAGCTGAAGCTGGAGGCGGCCGTGGAGAGGATCAAGGTGAGCCAGGGTGCGGGGCCCCCGGGAGCGGGGGGNTCTGTGAATTCTCTTTCCCCTCTCTTCTTCGTCCCCTTTTTCCCCTACTTCTTTTCTTCCTTTCCTCCCTTTTTACCTTTTTGTCTCCTTTTCCCCCGTTTTTCCCCTTTTCTTTTTTCCTTCTTTTTTTCCTCCCTTTTTTCCCTCCCATTACCCTCTCTTTTTTTTCCCCTCTCCCACTTCTCCCCCCCACCTCCCACTTCACTTTTTGCTTCCTTTTTTCCCCTCTTCCTTTCTTCNCCCTCCGCCCTGGGAAAGAAGGGGCGAGGGGGGCGTGTGTCCGGCAGGCCACGAGCCCCTGCCGCACGGGAGCGATGGAGCGAGTGCCGTTCGGTGGGGGAAGGAGCCGTGGTAAATTACACAGGCAGCTCCTCGTTAGTGCTGCCCTAGCAAGCAGATAATCGGGAGTGGTACCTCGCAGCGGAGCCAGCCCGACTCCCGCCTGCTTCGGAGTGCTGGCAGGATCTGCAGGGGGAGGTGGTGCTGGGTGGTACCCGCTGGCACACTTGGGGACGGCAGCCGATTTGCTACGCATGCACGAATCTTCTCCTGCTTGCACATTTCCAGACAAAGGCAGCACGATGAGGCCGTCCTGTCGTCTGCCAGCTCCTCAGGTTTGGTGAACCTGACCGAGACAGCTCTTGGTTTCCAGCCGATCTGGGGGTTCATCACCACGCACAAAATCCAACATTGTCTGGGAAGTGGTAGAGGTCAAATTAATTTATATTCTGCACTTTCCTCGTCTCTCTCACCTTGCATTCGCCATTTTTCTCTGGCCAGTCACAAAAGACCAGCTTCCTCAGTCTGACGACAGTGCCGACACATTGAGCTGCAGGACCTTAGCTAATTGATTCTAAAATAATTCAAAATACTTGTTCCCACTACTGCTGTCCTGGGCTGGTGAAAATTTGAAGTGCTCGTTGCAAGGTGAAACCACTCTGGCTTTTGGGTATGATCCTAATCAATTTGTTGACGTTACTACATTTTATTAGCAAAACAGAATCAGCAGATGCTTGATTCACTAAAAATAAGTGTACTTATCATTGCAATAAGGTGTGGGAATATGTGAAAAACATCATGTTTCAGAGTGGAAATGTAGACTCTTGTGGCAAGAGGAGTATTATCAAACACTGAAACAGTTGCCCACCACTTATTGTTGGTGGGGCTGGATCTCTGTTCCTGCTCACTTTGAGTCATAAACTCAAAATACTCATATACTCATATACTTATCCCCACTATTTTTTTGTGGGTGGGGAGTGGCTATAAAATACATAGCTTGTAGTTTACAGGTGTTACTTAGTGGCAGTAGCATATTCTGGAGCTGGACTTCTCAATGCTGCGTATTTTTTATGAGTTTGCTCTTGTAATCCAGAGAGGCTTGTCCTTGATGGACCTCAGACTTATGTTTCTTGCAGTGCTGTGCACAGCAGTCTCTTTCCAGGTCTGCTGTTTTTGGAGCCTGTTCATGGCTTTGAAATGACACATGATTAAAAATGTGTCACTAATTGTATGTGTAAATTGTGTCATCTGGGTTTCTATACATAGAGTATAAAAATAACATGAAATGTATTCAGCTGATGAAAAACTACTTGGTTCCGTTTTAGCAAGCCCTGAAATGGGAGAAAACATTGTTTCAGCTACTTTGAATAGACAATGTGTTTCCAGACGGAAGCTGGTTATGAAAGGATTTTTAAAAATACATTCCATACTGCCAAGTTCCAATGGTGATTTTGTTTACCCTGCTGGCTGAAAAAGCAGACAGGAACAATATTTTCAGAAAGAGGAAACTGAGTAGGAAAGAAGTACCCATACACATCTTGCATGCAGGAGGTTGCTGAAGGGAGTCCGTTTGTCATGTGGTGAAATACTGCAGAAACTTTTTGTGTGAACAGGAGAAAAGAAGAATGTTATGGGGCATAGGTAGGACTAAGAGAAGGCAGTTCTGGTTTGTATCTTTTGAGGATGTACTAGGATATACATAGCACAGTATATGTTGGGGGGTTTGGCAGAAAAGTGCAAGGAGATGCTGAAGGCACTGCTAACTCAAAAGGAAAAAGCTCCACGTGGCCTTGGCCTGACCAGTGTTGGCTAGTGGCATCTCTGGCTGATAGCCATGTGGTGCACAGTCAGGCACCACAAGGGGCAGGCACTCGGTTGAGGCAAGGGTGCTAATGCTGCAGGAGGTCCGAGGGACTGGGCAAGGCAGGAGGTCTCTGCTGCCTCCAGAAAGGGTTTCTCCTCAGGTAAGGAAGGAGTGACAAAGCCTGCTGACTTAGCAAGAATCCTTGCTGCAGATGCTTCTCCCTGTACTCTGCTCAAGAGAACTTGGGAGGATGAGGGGGAAAAAGCTTCTCGTAACTCCCTGAAGTGCCAACAACCGCTAGGTAAATTCAGGCAGTTACTGGGATGAGTGTCCTGGAGGAGAGCCTGGAGGAGGGTTGGAAGACAGTGAACAGGAGAGCAGCAAAATAGCAAATTAAAGTGTCTGCTAGGCCAGATTTCCCATGTGTTTCCAGATGCTGTTAGATGGGATGGCCCAGAACCAAAATTCCACTGGGGCTCTGGGGTGGTTCCTTTAGACAGGAGGCTAGGAAGTGTGGATGGTCCTTCTGGTTATTGTTTTGGCAACACTGCAGAGTTACGTAGGAAGAAAAGTCAGTGTTTCAGGAGTCCTACAACAAAGGCAGAGGTGAGGTCAGAGGGGAACTTATAGTTCCATCAATATATTTAGTATTTCCTTTTATAAAATATATATCAGACAACATGGGTTTTGACAGTTCCCTGCTGCTGTTTCTAGTGTGTGTCTGGGAAACTGGAAATTCATCTACAGTTTCCTTCAAAAATGTAGGCACATGACTGACTTGCCATTCACAAGGGGAGCAGGGGAGTTCAGTGCTGAAGACATTTTACCTTTGGGATCCTGGGCTTGTTCTGCAGCTCTGGACTCTCCTTTTAGGGGACCAGAGTGTGGATTTGAAGTTCTCAATTCACTGCTGGGGGAAGATGACAATTTGGACTTCAAAAGCTTTTCATCCTCATCTTTTTGCTTTCACTCCTTGTTATACTCTGTATTGTTTAGAAGTTTGGAATGAAAATCCTTTTAATAAATTATCAGACAATATAAGAGTTCAAATATATACCTCCAAACACCACAGTAGATTGGAAAATGGTCATGGCTCTGAGAATTTTAGTGGGAAGACATTGCATCACACTGGCATCTTAGTCCTCTATAGTCTTCTGGCTTATCACTGGCATAGTATTTCATGTGTGCTTCATCAGAGCTTTGTAAATTGTGCTTCTGTGCTGATTTACTTGGTGTTCTAGAATAAAATCTAAGAGGTGATTTGGCTGCACTCCAGCTCCGTTTGATAATAGCTCTTCAAGAGGAAATGCTTAATAGATGCTTGTGAATGAATTAGTTTCCTCTCTGGATTTTTTTTCTCTTATTAGGTCTCTCAGGCAGCTGCAGAACTCCAGCAGTACTGTATGCAAAATGCTTGCAAAGATGCCTTGCTTGTTGGGGTTCCTGCAGGGAGCAATCCCTTCCGAGAACCCAGATCCTGTGCTCTGCTCTGAAATCAGGTAATAAGGTCACAGATGCCATGACAACCACTCTAATTTGAAACTCAAGCCCTTGGGGGAACAAAGACACATGGTGATAGTTGTTTAAGCGTGGAGTTCTTGCTTGAGTGTTCATAATTTCTCTGCTAGCTCTGTAAATGGTTTTCTGGAATTTTTAGGTGTGGCAGTTGAAGCATGTCTCTTTTCTACAGCTCTTTCTAGAGGTGTTTTCTTCATGAGTTGGTTTTTTTTTGGGATAGTCGTGTTTTTGTGTTTGTGCAGCATTAAGGTAATTAGCAGCATCCAAACTAATTAAAATTTTCTAAGACACAGAGCTGTGTTTGACATAGCCAACATTAGACAGTTACATACACAGCTTAGAGAAGTAAGACAAGGCTGTGGCAATTTTTTATGTTCTGATGACTAGCCCACAGCTTAAGCAAGAATCACGTTAAAATAAATTTAGGTCTTTAATGTCATACTGCAGTTCATTTTGCCATGTCTGTCCTTAGGCTCTTCCTGTTCTTATTGTTGGTACAGCACCAAAACCAGTGGAAGCAGAGAGGACCTGAGACAATCTGTAATCACATCCTTTGTGACCTTTTTCAGCACAGATCTAAAGGATGCACTACTCCCCAAACTCTGCATTCGGGCTTTGCATTGCCACTACCCCTGCAACACCTGTAGAGTAGGTGGGTGGGTGGCTGTCCAACATTTGCAAACCTTTGAGATCCAGTTCCATGATTCCCAGTCTGGCCTCTCCCATTTGTCAGAAGGATTATCAGTGACTGCAGCTGGAGAAAGAAAGGCCATGCATGATAGTCTTGGGCAGAACCACAACATAATTTGGAAAATCAGCTTCTTTTGCTTGACACACAAATACGGAAGAAGGGTATTCAGAAGGGGTTACTCTTCCTTAAAAGAAAAAATAAAAATAGTTTGTGCTAAAGAGCTGAAAAATCTACAGAGAGAGGAAGAAACACTGAAGTCTGTTCTTTTGATGAGAATGCTATTAAAGAACAAATGAATGTTTTCTCTAAGGGCAGAATCTAAGCTAGAACATAAAGTATTTGTAAAATCTTTCCCTAGCTTCTGCCAACTACTCCTGAGCTTGCACTTGAGCTGTTGCCTCATTAATAGCATGGCTTCAACTGTTGCTACGTAGGTTTAACAAAACAGGCTGAAACCTAAAGAAAGGGAAAAACTGATCATGAGATGCTCTTCTGTAAAAGTTTGGAGATGGTGAAGCAAAACCAGATTTTCTTAATTTGGGTGATACCTGTAATTGTTCATGCAAATAAGATGAATTTTTTAATGACCATTGCATATGTTCTTCTGTTATTTAAGCAGCCTTTCTACTTTCTGGGTTTTTTTTGAGGTCTCTGTGTGTGTGTCTAATGTATTCTGAGGTGATCACATCATACAGATACATTACAAAATACTTTCTCAGAAGAACTTGATTAATTTATGATACTTTTAAAAATGCATAGCTCAGCCCAGGATGTCATTTCGTATTTTTTAGCTGATAGATAAAATATTTAGGTTATTATTCTTGTGTTACCTTAGGATCATAAGAAATTCAGAGCAAAGTAAAAAAACCAGTTAAAAATTTAATGATATTGTGAGGATACCAACATCCAGCAAAGGGAAGTAATTGCTTTTTCTCAGTGCAAAGGAGTTGCACTTTTCTGTTGCAATTTGTAAGAGAAATTACATCTATCAGCTTAAGAAGATGGCATTTAATAAGCCTTTATTTTCTTTCTTGTTATAGGGAAGGTCATTGGAGAATTGCCTTCAAGCATGACATGAATAACAACTGCCTTTCCTTCACAAGAAAAGTCTCTGTCTTTTATGTGGCTAAAACAGGATCCTAGATTTCTGTCTGTGTGTTCTGGTGAATCTGTATTCCACTGTATTTTCTTAATGTTCTTAAAGTTTTTAAATGTAATTCTTACTCTTTTCATAATCATCACTTTTACAACACTATGCTAACTATACAAATATTACTTGAGAAGTTTACATTTTAGAAATGAAAAGCATGTGAATTTTTAACTAAATTACTGACTCTGATCTTGATAAACTGTAACACCGGAATAATAGCAAAAACTATTCATGGGGATTTTCTTTTTCCAAAATAAAACAACCCAAAAGTGAATAATTAAAGTATAAAGCTAAATGCTGTTAGTGCTGAAGTAATGTCCTCAGGGGACATTTTGCTTCCATTAGCAAGACATGGAACTAACTTTAAGTTTTTTTCAAGTGCATCTCAGTGCATAAATGACACATTTTAGTAACTGCTGAATACAATATTTAGCAGAGGCTTGATTCCGAAAGCATGCTTATTGCAACACTTCTAATCAGTAAGCCACCTTCTGTTTTGTATTTGTAACAGTACTGCTGCCGTGCAATTTTCTTCACATATTTAAAATGCTACCAAACAGACACTAAGAATCTGTGAACACCCAAAGATAATTGCATGCATTGTTGTCACAGTTTGCAATACACAAAATGTACTGAAACGTGCTTGGTCATTTGCCTTCACGTTTTTGATAGAGCACTTTTACAAGAATCTTTTTTTAATGGATTTTTAATTTTGTCTACTTTCTATTGTTTGTATTAATCTTTTAGAAGTTTGGAAATAAAATTCCTATCCCCCTTGGCTTTGAACTCATTGTGTAATTGTAACAAAGAGTAGCTACTGTAAGGAAGAGGATACTTGGATTTTGCTGTGGGAGGGAAGGCCTCAAGCTCTTTGCTTTTTTGGGAAGAGAAGGTCATTGTTGGATTTTTAGAAACTGTATCTTATTAGTAGAAAAATCTCATTCATAACTAGTGACCATAGTGGTAAATACTAACAATGTTATGCAGCTCACTTACACATTTTGAAGCTGTAAGGAAGAACTCTGCAGTCTGAGTACTTAATGTTCATGAATGTCAACTGAAATAGGGCAACAGTGTCCTCCAGGCAGTTCAGTCTTTGTCAAATATTTTTATGTTGCTGTCCTGCATAAAGACACCAACATAAGAATTGTAGTACTGCCAGTATGTATTGTGCTTTTAAATACAGAAAAGAATGTCCTTCCTTGAGAGCTTCTCTTCAGTCTGACTTCCTTTCACTGAAGGCTATTTAAGTACTGCAGTTTTTCTGTTAGTACTAGATGCAGGTACAGAAGTCTAGAGAAAGCCAAGTCACTCTTACACAGAGGCCAAAATGTCAAAGATACTGATGAGCGTATACATCAAAAGCCTTTGCATGGCTTTTGATGTATACGCTCATCAGTATCTTTGCTGCATCTCAGTGGCTGCATCTCAGTGGCTCAGCATTTGCAGGTCCTGCTTCCTTGGCACAACCAAGGAACCTGACAAATGAGCCTGGGCAGCTGAATGCTTCTGTTGGCAGGAGAACATGTTGTCCCTTACCTACCCAATCTACAGGGCAATGTCTTTTCTACAGCTGCAGGTGTACCTGGGTTTGCACAACTGCTGAACTGAACTCAGCGATAGCTTAGACCAGGGCAAGCACCACATTTTGCCACTTCTGCTCCAAGGTGTGATCTGCAGTGAGGTGGACAACTATGGGCAGCATCTCAGCTTTTTTTACCAAAGACTATCCAGGAGGGCTAGCTGCAGTGCGGAGACCTTCAATGCTATCTGATGGCAGCAGGGCCTACAGGACACCCACAGTAAAGAAGATTGAGTGAGTGCACACATTTGTGTGCTCAGTGCCTCACACGAGCCACAAGCCCCCTTTTCTGTCATCTCTCCCAAGGCTCTTCTCCATCTGCCTCCTGCCTGGTCACTAGAACATTTATAAACTTTTTCTAGGAATGGAGTGTTGCTACCTAGTGATGTAAGACTGGAGATTAGATTTTGTACTGTGCCTTTTTGCCTAAGAATTAGTTGCTTCCTAATTCACAGTAATAGGTAATTGGGGGGGGAGGGGTAAAAGGGAGGGGGAGTGGGAATGGGACATCACTGTAGTTCAGCAGTAGTTTTACTCCATATTAAACAGACAAAAGGGGGAAAATGTAATATTTTATAAATTTGTCAATGTGTCTGTATCTGTGAGAGACTGAGATTTGTCATAAACAAATACAGTAAAAAACAATTGGTTATTGCAAGCCCTTTCCCTTATTTTCCCCTATATTACCAGTAATTTTACTGTACAGACATTTCTTCTACCTAATGGAAACTTAACACAGACAGCACTTGAATGTTTTTATTTAATGTAGGCAACATGCCTTTGTTTTCAAAGTTATCTACAGATTATCTACGCTATGCTTTCACAACTGTTCATGTGGCAGTTCTGGTGTCAGCCTTTGCCTGTTGAAGAGGAGAACATAAATACTTAGTTTGGCACTGGCAGCTATAATTTTCTCAGACTGTGGTCATCTGTGACTGAGACTTTGTAGAGCTGTACTTAGGAAAAAACAGATTCCTGGTTCTGGAAATTTGGGAGGTAGCTCTGAACAACATAACCCATGATGCAAAATAAGTAAAATGGTTAGGTCCAGGTGACCACAAAAATGGGCCATGGATAGTAAGCAAATTGCAACTTTCATTTGTGTCTTTCTCTTATTCTAGGAAAGAGTGGCTTGTTTGCAATTTTACTAGAAATCTTTTTATGTTATCACTTGTGAAAGATATTTTCTCAAATCTTGCAACCAACCAGTATACAAATAATTCAGGGATATTACTGTGAACTAAAACTGCAGTTAGTGCTGTCATAGCTTTTAAGAATTCAGTCAAAAAACAGCACTCTGTTTTCTCTGAGAGACCAAATCTTTCTTCCCTAAGTGCTGGTTTCATTTACTCAAATAGTGAGTATGTGCTTAATGAAGGCTTCATGTCAAGTATGTATTTAAGTGCAAGCATAAACCTTAAACTTGGTGGTTTTTCTTTTATTACTTCCCTGCCCCACCCCACCTTTCTGTTACTGCATCAAATTTAAAAAGATTAGTGAGTTTGAAACCGGAAACATCTCAGCTGAAGGCCACTGAATAGAGAGAGACATTCTGGAGCTGGCTGGCATGCCTATGCAAACCGTTTATGCATTCCTGGAGCAGAATGGAGTTACTGTCTGCCGTTGCTCCCACACATATTTCCAGTTTTGTTGCCAAATCTTTTGATGGAAAGTGAGGGTTTGGGTACTATTCTATCCTGTTCTTTAGATTACAACTGAGACAGATTTTTTTCTTTTTTAAATTCCATCTTTTGCTCCTTCTAGTTGTACCCTATAATATCTGGATCTGCCTCCCAGATGACTTGCCTGCTTGCCAGTGCCTGCAGAAGACTGAAAAACATGGATGTCAACAAATGGCCTCCAACAGATTATACAAAGGGTGATAGTCACAGCTTAGTTCCCTGAATCAAACCTATGGGAATGCTAAATTTCAACACAGTCTTCATACATTGTCCATAAAACAAAGAGCTTTTTTCCTGGACTGATGATGATTAAAATGAACTCAGGAACTTAGCACATCGTTTCTGAAGGAGCTGTCAGAAGAAGAGAAGTGGAACAGAGCCCAGGGGACAGCTACAAAAAGTCACAGCTGTAACTGCAAGAAATCTCTAAGACTTTGAGAAGAGATTCTGGCAGATCTAGCCCATCTTTACATTGGAAAAGCAGCAGGCTCAGGAAGTAAACACAGGTGCCCTGAAAACTCAGAGTGAGCCTTGGCATCTGGTTTTTTACATTTTTTTTTTTTTAAATAAAGAGTAATAAAGTACCTCTATATCACCCATGACAACAGAGAAGCAGTAACTATCCAGCTTCAAGAAACTAGTTTCTTTAGCGACATTTTAAAAACATACAGAGGAATCCTGAGCTAGTAAGAATTTCCAAATTCTAATGTATTTCTAAAAACTAACAACAATAATTTATTTATTTCCCTTTAAAGAGTTCAAGAATGAAAAACGAAAAAAGTATGTAATATGCAAATCCCCATTCTGTTCAAAAGAATTTAAGACGTGTTTGTCCATCTCTTCTTCCAGGGACTCTTTCATATGTCAATCTCCTTTTTTTGAACTTCTGTACTTCTGGAAATCCTGAATCTGAAAAAATAAGTGGGAAAAAGAAAAACCATGATAAACTCTAAATACAATATGAATGCAGACTTAAGACAAACTGTGTGTGTTTCTCAGAAGCAGTGACAGACTTTGGTTTTAACTGGTGTGTTCCCTAAGAAAAGTATCAACTGTCATAAAATCTGTACGGATTAGTATTTGCTACTTCTTACTGCTACTGACCCATTTTATAGATATTGTCCTGTAATAGGAATATGGGACCTTATACAAAAATAAATAAATCAACCTATACTTAACTGCAATATTTCAGAAAATATTTAATGTTTATTTCTATTTCATTAATACTTCACTTAGAACTATTTTAATTGTCTAATTTTTTTTAACCAGACATGGGCATGTTTCTAAGTTGTTTTAAAAAGCTACTTACATTCTTAAGATTCAAGTGCTTTTACAATAATGTATTTGAGAAGTTGCTTATTCAAAACAAGTTACTATAAGGAAACTATATTTAGTCTTTACAAAAAGTATTGTCAGAAAATGCTAAAACCGACCTAAGGATTTGATCCAGTGGAAATACTGGCTTGGCATGATGTCATGAATTATCTGTGGTTTAATGATCTGACACTTGAAGAAATCCTTGGGATTTGTTCCCAGTGTGTCTTTTTAACTTGACTCTCTATATTTTCCCCTAGTTAGCGAATTATAAAATTTTATATATATATATATAATTATTATAA
>VWZS01004214.1:101785-159940 GCA_013397075.1 Rhabdornis inornatus
TTAAAGAAATAAGTAAATTTATCTTGTCACATGAAAAAAGCAAACTAGCTGACAGTAAATTATTTTTTCTTCTGTCACAGCAGCAACATAATATTGATCTGAAACTTCAAATTAAGACATAAGAATAATATAAGANACCTGTAAAACAGTTTCAATGGATCATTAATATTTAATATGCACATGTAATAATCTCAAACAATTTATTCCATGTCTTAATAAATATATGTTTTATTTCCTGGAATTCAGAATACTGATACAGTTTGAGCATTAATATCTGTGAAAAGAGAACTAGAATACAATAAGGGATAGACTGCTGCAGGATGTACTATAAGGAAAGAAAACAGTCAGTCTACAGAAAAGCAAGTCTGGTCTGAAGCAAAAGGTCTGGATCAAGGTCAGTCAGTGGAGACACTGGAGAAAAAACAGAGAGGAAATTACCACTTGCTTATAGAAAAAAAATCTGAAAAGAGGTAATAATGTTTATACACTATGTCAACAAGAGGTGTGCTTCCATAGCAAAAGGAGAACTACTGAGGCACTGGAAGAACATTTGAAGAATGATTCCCTGTTGCAAATTATATACAGTGGTAGTAATTCATAGCCATGCATTTGTAGGGGTTAATTTACTTCAAACAGATCTAAGAATAGTTCTAGTATTTCATATCCTTAGAGTTGTGAAATTTCTGGACCTGTTGACATGAAATGCACCTCATGTTAGTATTCCTTCATCAAACTCTGTTATTTTATAACAACCATTCTTTACCATTTATGTCAGACTAAAAACAGCCTCTCAAATAAGAAACAACTTTTCTAACATTTTGGTTACAATTTCACTGAGTTTTTCAGTAGAAGCATGACGACATTGTAAGTAATTGAAAAACTAAGCACACTAGAAATATGAGCTGACAATATTTGTATTGTTCTAAGAGAAATGTATTCCTACAGAGAAATCCAAAGATAAACAAGTATCAACTTGTTTTAATAAGCAGCTTTCTTTAGTGACAAATTTGTTTTAAAAATACCAGGATAACAAAAAGAATTTAATAACTTACTCTAAACTCAGTCTTTCTCTGGAATAGAAAATAATCCAACAGCACGTATATTGGAGTGATAACGCCATCAGTCTTGATCTTACAGTGTCACAGGAGTCCTCACAATTTAGTTCTTCCATAGTCTACAATGGAATTTAAATAAAGAGTAAGAACTAAATAAATACATTACCAATGCTGCCCCAAGCTTTTAATGAGTATCAATATAATATGCAGAAACTAGATCAAACATAAATACAGCTAAATAACGTAAGCATTAAGGACACACATGGGAATTGGGAGAACTAGCTTGTATTCTCAACTTTTATTTTCTCTGAACTTCATTTCAGAAAGCTGATTCACAGCTTTATGCCTCTTCTTCCTTCCTCTAAAAAGAAACACTGTCAATACCTTTTTAGGCTGTTCTTAAGATTTTTTGTGAACTTTAATAATGCAAAATATTGTTATAAACTTCTGAAACTTCTATAAACTTCTTGGCCTATACAAATCATATCATGCCTACACTAACTATATAAAGTACAACATCACTAACTGCAGTAGCTTGTAGGAATGTCTATGTTGTACTCCTAACACTAAGTGATTATTTTATTATGTATCTATCTTTCAGAAGCAGTCCTTCTACCTGTAATCTGTCTTGCTGCATACCAGAATTTAAGTAGTATGCTATGGTTCAAACTATTATTTTTTATTAAAAGTAGGACAAATTATTCTATAGACTAATTCAGATAACCATCTGAAATGGGAGGAATTAATATGCACACTGGTAAGAGAATAGAGCCACAAATACACAATAATTTAATTGGTTGTTACAAAATTTCTTTATACAACTTTATATTTATTACAATATATTTTCAAGTATGCATCCTTTAGCTGCATTTCATATAATCAAATCACAAGTCAAATGTTACTTCAGTGAAGAAACTGAGAACATTTTAAACTGGCAAAGACAGAATTTTAGGGTTTATGATTTGTGATGTGAAACAATGCATGAATTAAATATGATTACGGGGAAGAAAAGATGTGTCAGAAGTCTGAAGATATGGCCCAGAAGTGACCAAACACATAACAGAACTTGGACATACTAGTTTCATTTTGTACCTGCAAAAAGACAGCAGTACATTCATCTATTGTCAACACAACATATCGATCTGTACTTCCAAAGAGCCTTAAGGAGTAACTACTGCTTCTTTCAACAAAAGTAATGCTGTACCTGAAGAATCAAAATTATTTCATTAAAACTCAGACTAGTAAAATAGTACTATTTTCTTAGAGGAAATGGATAACATACCCCTTAATACAGTTTTTTAACTTACAAACTCTTGATCTTTCTCAAATGCTCAGTTCACTTTAAGACACACTTGAACAATACATATCAGTGCAGCAGTGATTTAGTGAAATTAAATTTTATTGCTACAATTTTAAAAATTGGCCAATTCCATTCTGATTGGTATGTGTGTGAATCTCAAATACTAATTTATCAACTTCAACAGAAAAAACTGTATTCTTGTCTCTTAAAATGCTAGTAGTGTAATTGCAGAAATGTACCTGACAGCCAAGTAAATGGCTAATACATGATAAAGCAGAAAAACATACATGTCCTGAAAATCTGAAAATAAATAGTTGACATGATTGAATAGAAATATAATAGATTAGTATTTTCACTCACTTGGATTCAAAAAGCTGAAGAATATCTGTCATATTAAGGAGACCTTCAGTTGTCAGAAATACATATGGAATCTGTACTTCCAGAAGAAAGGAACCACCATGATTCCCTGAAACATTTTGTACATGTAAGAGTTTAATAAACAAACAACTAAGCATACATCAAATGGACATTAAAAAACGAAGCTTTTATTCATCTCCAATAAAATGCTTCCACTCTATACTTTTTTCCCCAAAATGAAACTCCTTTGAATCTCTTTGAAACTATGCTTTAATTTAGATTTTTTAGATCTACAACATTCCCTTAGGATGAGGAAGGGTGGGTACAGCTTGCCGAAGCTGTAAACAACTTATGAACTTGGCACAAGTCTTTTATAAACCCACATGTACTACTACATCCTGGCCAAAACTAAGCTTACACTCAAATAAAAACACCTTCTTTCTGCATAGATAACCCAGCTCTGTTTGTTGAGCTTTAGCCTTCATAATGTATTACTCATTCTCTTCCACAGGCATATGAATGTAGCATTTTATGGAACAGAAAATATTTTCTTTTCATGTCAGTCTAACTGTTTATTACAATTCTGGAGAGCACTTACCCATTTGTATTGTTTTGGGGAGGTTGGTTTTAAAAGTCATGTAAGTAACATTCAGATTTTTGCACAGATTTTTCCAGCCAGAATTTTCAGAATAATCATATTCCATTACTAATGAGAAGCGTGTCCAAGGGAAGTCAGCTCCAATTTGCTGATTATGTACAATAACGCAGGAATATCTACTAAGACTTAAAAAAACCCAACAAAATATGAATAAAAAATAAGTGCAGGTAGAATTACTCTCAGAACAAAATAAACTCAGTTTTACTTTGAAGAATTCTAACTGCTTACAGTCCATTTAAAAAAATATATTTACCTTTCCTGGCTAAAATTCCAACTCATTCAAAAATTAATTAAAAATCGTGAGCTGTACTCTTCCTCCTACAGTTTTCTGCCTGAAATATCATATTTTCCAGAAATGTCATAATTTGTCTTTTCTTCTGTTATACCTTTTCACCACCTTTTTCTAAAACATGCAAAAATCATGTTTTTCTACATATTTCTCTAAAAACGTTTTTCTAAGCAGGCAAAACAACATAAAAAATGTGCAATTGTTTGTTCCCTAAAGTTTCTCTAAGCTTCACTAAGCATTTTTATAGAGTGGACAAAATTCTCAACTCTAAAAATGAAGCTGTAGGTTCATATTATGAAAACTTTACTCCAGAATGGAAAGCTCCATGGAAATGAGTTACAGCAACTGAAGTTTCAATGACCTTAGTCCCGACTAAAGAATTTGTTCTCAAGAATCAAGAAATTAACTTACTTGCTTATGATCTCTTTACAACTTAAACGGCTTCCTTTTTTCTCAGAATTCAAATCTACAGCTTTCAAACCTGCTTAAAAAAAAAAATAGTTGATGAAATAAATGAGCCTCCATGACTATGAATCAACACACAACAGTAAGTAGCAAATGTGGAGCAACACAGGCTATTAAAATTTTAAATATTACATATTCTGTCTTGCTGAAGTCCTATACAATTTCTATTATACTGCTAGATGCAATGATTTAGAAACTTCCTTCTCAGAGCCCAAGGAAAAAGTAATGCAAATAAGTTTAATGTCTCCCAAATTCACAACCCTATTACCTTAAAATGAAAAATTAAATGGTAATACAAAAGGAAGCACATTTGCCCCTTCATAAGTCAAATTTCTTTACACTTTTTATACATTTAAAATTTTAACTGGAAGATGTATCTAAGAAGGAATATTGGTACTACACAAGTGCCTCTTTTCAAAAGTGTAGTTGGATTGAGCTGTATTTGCAACCAAGTCATGAGATCTTAAAACAAATAAAAGTATTTTCATTAAATATTATTATTAGCAAAAAGCACTGTGAACATGCCTCCTCCCTTTCAAAACATTCTAAAAGACAGGCTTTCTGCTTTTAAGAGCACAGGAAATCTAACTTTATTTTTAAAGGCAAAAGAACAGTACAATACATGACACTTCATAAGGTTCAAGCAAGTAGGATTTATGAAAACGGATTAAAAAAACAACATAAAAGGAATCAGTGACTTGTTCTAAACATAACTGTAGGCTCAAACTATAATTTTCCTGAAACATGTTTGTTTTACCAGCTGAATTCACAGTGTTGAACAAGCTTGTACTTGTGAAATTACTCACAGGTAAAATATTGAAGTGATGAAAGTGCTGCTTGTATCAGTGGAGAAGTGGGATATTGGAAATAGTGTATTTTTGCCTTGAGTTTTATAGATTGATACATCTTATGCTGACATATTTAACAAATTAGCAAACAAGATCAGCAACATATAGGTAAAGGAAAATATGATCTGTACCTGACTACTCATTCAAGGCTTTATGCTGGGGAGTTTAGTCAACACTTTTAAAATCTAACTGCTCTGAATACACTTGCAAGGAGGAACACTTGTGATCAATGATCAGCTAAAAATAATGAGACAATCTGATCAAGATAACAGATGCAAATATAATTAGGCAATGGGCTGTCCACAGCTCCTTCACGTTCTGTTAAAAGAATTTTTGACTCAACAGATAAATTATCACTCTCTTGCAATAGGAAACATTAAACCAGAACTCTTAAATGAGAGAAAATAAAATTAAAAGAGAAAAGGCTGATGGAAGAGTTATGAAATGTTAAACAGTGAGAAGAGTATGTAGAAAGGCTCCTAATGGGAAGGGAGAAGCACCTGCACAAACAGGAATGCAGCAGTCTACAGAATAACAGCCACTTTTTATTTCAAAAATACACACTAAGTAATTATTTACCTTCTATCCTAGATAATGGGTGAATGAAGGCAGCTTTTTCTCTTTCAGAGTCCATCCTTGTAATGATTAGTATCTGTATCAAGACAAGTAAAATACACTCTAGTAACGGTAAAACTTTTTTCTTTCAGCCCACATACATCTTTCTTTCTCCTCTGCACAGAAAACACAAGATTGAATAAACAGATGGCCAAACCAGAAACTTTGGAGTTTTCCATTATGACAATCATAGAATATCTCAAGTTGGAAGGGACCCATAAGGATAGAGTCCAACTCCCTGCTTCTCACAGGACTACCTAAAACTAAACCACATGACTATGTCCAAGAACTTTGTGAACTTGGACAGGCTTGGAGCTTTAACCACTTATGTAGGAGTCTGTTCCAGGAAGACCACCCTCTAAGTGAAGAATCTTTTGGCTAACATGCCTGAACTTCCTCTGACACTGCTTCATTCCAATTACTTGTGTCCTATTACTAGTCACCAGAGAGAGGAGATCTGCACCTTCCCCTCTGCTGCTTTCCTTGAGGAAGGTATAGGCTGTGATGGGGTCACCCCTCAGCCTTCTCTTCCCCATGAGGAACAACAAAAGTGACTTCAGTTGCTCATCCTCTTGCCCTTGAGGCCTTCTACCATCTTGGTCCCTGTCCTCTGGACAGAAAAAACCAGGGAAGTTTGATATCCTCCTTACATTATGGCACCCAGACCTGCCCCCAGCACTGGAGGTGAGGCTGCCCCAGTGCAGAGCAGAGCAGGGCAATCCCCTCCCTCGCCCAGCTGTGATGCTGTGTCTGATGCACCCCAGGACAGGGCTGGCCCTTCTGGCTGCCAGGGCACTGCTGACTCAACTTGCCATTGACCCAGACTTCTAATCTCTTTCCACTGGGCTCCAGTCTTTTCTTTCCCAACTTGTATGTATAACCATGATTGCCCCATTCCAGATGGAGAATCTGACACTTACTCTCAGTATATTTTATAGGGCTGGTGAGTTCTCAGCTCTCTAGTTTAATTTTTCTGTAAGGCCTTTCTACCCTCAAGAGAGTCTACTGGTCCTCCTAACTTAATATCATCAGTAAAATCAATATACTTTTGATTCTTGTGTCCAGACAACTTATAAAAACATTTAAGAGCATTCTCTTTAAAACAGAGCCCTGGGGAACACCACTGGTCACTGGCCACTAGCCTCATGTAATTCCATTCACTGTAATTCTCTGAGCTCAACCCCTCAGTCAATTGCTCACCCAACCCACTGTTATCAACTTGTCTAGCTCTGTGATGAACAGTTCATACAGGATAGTTATCTCTCTGTGAGAGTCAGTATTAAGAGCTTTCCTAAAATTAAAAACCCCACTCACTGGCTTCCCTTGGTCAACTAGATGGCTCACCTTGTCCTAAGTGGGAAATGAAAGGAAATTAATTGGTTAAGTAGCACTTTTCTCTTGTGAACCTGTGTTGGTCATGGCTAATAACTGTATTGTCTCTCAAGCATTTTTCAACAATTCCCAGAATAAACTTTTCTGTAATTTTAACAGGCACTGAAGTGGTACAGACAAGTCTGTACCAGAGGCTTCCTTCTTTCCCTTCTTGAAATCTTGAAACAACATTTATCGTCTTCCAGTCAGGTAGGATCTCTCCAGACTCTCAAGACAGTTGAAAAATAATGGAAAGAGTTCCCACAATAATATTTGTGATCTCCTTCAGTACCCTGGGATGAACTCCACTGAGCTCTACATGTCTATGCACATCCAAATGGAGCAGCAAGTCCCAAACAAGTTCAGGATTGGCTAGGAGTTTAACATTATCCTCAAGTCACAGTTTCTAACACTGGGCTCTGGGGATTGAAGACAGAGGCAAAAGAAGGCACTGAATGTCTCTGCTTTATCTACCTATTTGTGAGGTGACCAACCTTGCTGAGCAACAGGCCAATGTTGTCTCTCATTCCTATTCTGCTCTTGACTTATTTTAAAAGGCCTTCTCTGTCATCCTTCACAGTGTTGGCCAGTTTGAACTCCAACTGAGCTTTGGCCACATAAATTTTCTCCCTACAGGAGTGAACAACCTCTCTAAAGACCCCTCATGTCACCTGTTCCTAAGTGACTTCCAAAGTCCATATACACTCCTTTTCCACCTAAATTCTAGAAGATCCCTGCTCAGGCAGGCCAGGGTTCTGCCTTGCTTGCTTGGCTTTTGACTTGCTTGGAACTGCCTGCTCTTTTACTAAAAAAGAATGCTACTTAAAGACACTATCTAAAGATATTATACCACATTATTACTATTGTAATAGTGTAGTAGACTATACAGATCTGTCACATTAGAAACATTATCCTTATGGAGACAAAACTGAAGCTGAAGATATTTAGAATTCAGCCTGCAAGGTACTTATGTATCAGAGGGATGCTACTGAACTATTTAGAAAGATTTTCCAATCTGTAGATGGAGTCACAAAAGTGTTTCTGCCAGAGATCTGAGACTCATTAAACATTCCTTAAGACAAATATGTTGAAAAGGATTAGAATCTACCAAGCAGACACAGTATTAACAAGAATCCCCACTAGAGAAGGTGTTTACCTTGTCCATCATTTCAACAGATACAAACTAAACACATGCTACACTAAGTATATAAAGAATACATACCTACATGCATGCATCATATTTTCTGACAGGATACTCTCTGAACTTTTATGCCATTGTATAGACACTTTTCATGGTGTATACAAGTTAAGATTTTTAAGAAGGCAGACAGCATTGTCTGATTCTTAAAATTTACAGATGTAAGATAATTGTATGTGTAAATATTAAAAGCATGTTAGATCTTGTCAGAAAAGAACTTCTGGTCAGACAAACAATCATAAGGCAGACTTCTATTTCCATAAGTAGGTGCGCAGAAGAGCCACTCAAAAATCCCCTGGCATCTTTACAAGCTGTTTTGGACAATTGAGTTTAAAAATGTAGACCTGCTTTTCTGCACACAATTGAGAAGCAGACTCATTGAGCAGACTCAGAGATACGTTCATGTGAGCTAGATGAAACTTTTAGTCATCTTCTCTCTAATCATGAGTACAAAAGATAATGAAACAAAGCAAAATTCTTTTTTTTTCCCCTAAAGCAGCAGTAACTTCTTCCTTACAAAGGAAATGTCTCATTACAATCCTGCATCAATAACAACTTTGGGTAATAAAAGGATAATGAGACTATCATATTTAACATCATATTAGCTGATATTGATGTGATATGATAGAACAGTAAATAGTTTATTGAATACAACATTTACTTCTTATTAAACTGGAATACTCCTTCTACCTAGTCTGGCTCATTAAAACCTGTCTCTGAGTGTTAGGGAACAGTAAACAATTAGTAATGGTGAATAGAATCATATATAGCATTATATTGCATGCATATCTCTGCACGACTAAGTCAAGCAAGCAAGTTGAAACTCAGGAGTTATAGCTAAAAATTTTTAAAAATCATGGCTAGTGGAGTTCAGAAGAAAAGCCAAATTGTCACTGAGGTGACATCAAGATGACATCAAGTTCTCATATATGCCTCCTACTGCAACATAATCCTAGTTTCACAAAGCAAAATGTGTTGCTCTTAAGACAAAAAGGATGCAAAATCATCTTAGTGTGTCTGTTGAAATACAGACAGGAAGACAATTACCACCATTTTATTTTTGTTGCTTTGCTTTAATTTTAAATTCTAGAAGGGTGTATAAGTTGTTATAGTGTTACTCTCAGTAAAATTTAACCAAAAGATATTCAGAGCTCCCAGTGCAACTCTTAAACACAAGAACATTAAATCCCCAGGAAGTGAAGTAAAGGAAAGAAGCTAAAATAGCCTTAAAGGTCTTTTTTGGCTGTGTTTAGGATCATAAATTCTATTCTAAACAGTTAGAACACTTTAAACATTATGCATTTAATACTGTTTCCTAATGTGATCAGTATTCTGTAAATAATAAATATTCTGTGAAGGAAAGTGGTGTTTTGCACTGTGTTGTATCACCCAAAATATTCACACATCCAGAAAAGAGACTCTTTGGATAATTTGAATATCCTCCAAAACTCTCTCTTCCATGCCAAAGCTATCACTCACAGATATTTGCTCCTTCTATCATGCAAATGCCAGGTGGCTGGCCAGATACACTGGCTAAAGCAGATGTTATCTGTGATAATACCATCCACACACTCCTAGCCATATATGTGCTCCAAGTCATGCCATATAAGCACACAATCATGACTTGCGCTATGATTGTCTCTGTGTCAGATGACTAAGGCATTCAGATAAAAGTTTATATTACAATTTTCAGTAATTTATCTGATACACTATACTTATCAGGAAAATAAAACCACCTGCAACAAGATAAAGCCCTGGTAATGCTAAAACTCTTTTGCATGTTACTTCACACATGCAACAAGGGCAGATTTGATCAAACAAAAACTTGTACTGCTGTGACAGAGTTCTTAGAGTTTACGTTAGCCTTATTTAATAGATGCCATGAGGCATCTATTTTTTCTCATAAACAAACCCTTGTTAAAACATAGATTTGCAATTATTCATATAATCTGGAACAATTTTGTTTTTTAAGATAAACTGGTTACATTGTTTGTTAACCTTAACATTGTGTTTCTCTCCATAACTTTTCATCCAATTTAACATTTCACACTGAAGTGCTGTTATTTTGGGATGTGTTTCATGCTTTTTCTGGCTGCTGTACTGTATAATCTTCAACTGCCTCCAGATGTTATTCAAACAGGATTCTAAAATGTTTTTATAGATATCCTTTGCCTTGGACAAATAACCTGTTAACAAAGCAACAAAAAGTAAATTAAATGACAAAAGATAATTGTCAAGCATTGTGTTCAATCTGCATATCAATTTAAAATCTATGTGAAGGTATCCTGCACAAAAACAGATGAAATTTTAATGGCTCCCCAATATGGAAAGAGAATGTGACCACTAACTGGGTACATAAACGGTGTTTACAAAATTGCTGTACTTTATGTAATATCTGCTATGTAACTCCAGATAGAATTATACATGATTGCATCCTAAAGCTGCAGATGCTAGCAGCAACACTCATATTTAACAAATCTGTATTGTTTATACTAAGTAACAATAGTATTTCTATCTCCATTGTCTAAAGCTTGTTTGTCCTGTGTGTTTACCACTTGCCATATTATCACAACTATTCTCAACTATGAATGATGCCTTCTATATATAAATGGTGAACAATGCTGGGGTTATCTGAAAATGCATATAGAAAAAATACAACCGGTATAACTGCATGATGAATCATGCAGCACAACAACACAGGAGTGAAGACTACAAGGCCTACTTAGTATCTCACTCAATTTTCTAAATTTTTTTCAGATCCTTTTTAGTTGTACAATTTCCTATATGAGGTGTTGCTCAGGTTTGGAAACACAGGTACTTTTATAATTCTGGAATATCATCTAGGAGTGCTTCTGCTACAATAAACAGTGGAGGAAGAACTGCTCATTTTTCTTTCTTCCATCTTTCTACATTGTTTATAGTAATGACAGAAAAGAATTGTACATAGGATTCTACTTATATATTCACTCTGTATTCTTCTTCCTACTCTTTTATTGCTAGAAGCATTTAAGGAAATACAAAATTTCCTCCCCTACAGTTCAGTTTATGGCAGTTGTTTTACATTTCACATCAATTTTAAGGAAACACCATCCATTAAGGGATAGTTCAGACTGAAGGTAGATGCTCTGAAGCAACTTTATCTCCTATAAAGACAGAGGGAGTGTGACTTTCCTAGGGCATTCAAAAACACTACTTCAGCTTCTTATAGATGTATCCTGATAGAGGTATCCGAAAATTCAAAATACACAACAATGAAAATTCAAAATACACAACAATTTGACAAGCTAAGCATTATCATTTCAGGCATTAAACTAGGTTACAATGGATTGTTATATTCCAAATTTGACTAAGACCAGAAAAGCTCAAAAAGAAGCTTCTACATAAGTTCAGTATTTTAAGTTCAAACTTCTTTCCTCATGACGCATTAGATAACAATTAAAATTTTGCTTAAATGCTCCCAGATTTAAATAGCTCAATTTCATGGAACCTAACAATATTTTATATGGAAAGTGTTCCACACTCACAAAAGATAGATGATGAACAGAAAAGGACTTGACATTTTTGCATGTTCCTCAATTTCCACTCAGAGATTCCAATGAAAATTTTTCATTCTGAGACATAAGATATATTATATATGTGGAAGTTCTTAACAAACCCATGGAATAACATAAACAGCGGTCTATTAGTCACGAACTGAGCATATACCCCAATGGCAAAGAGTCACAGCTACAAACATAAGAAATGGTCTGCAGAACACACACAATGCTTTGGGTTTCTGGATATCATTATTCAGTACTGAAAACAAACCTAGAGCTGTATCCAAGCCACATGTCAGCAGCAGATCTCGAACTGTCACCAGCAGGTGTACCAGAGCAGCGTGTCTGAACAACATGATCTTCTTCTCATCTATTCTACCTTCACAAATAGAAGACAGAGGTGTGGTCTATATACATATATATATGTGCAGTCAGCTTAAAAGATCCTGGTATCTAAGCATTTTCATTAAACACACTTAAATGTGATGACCTACAAAGGTTAACCTTCAGATCTGGTTGTCTTGCCAAATAGCTTATGATATATCATAACATTTCCCAGGTCATCTGACTCAGAGTAAGTGGCACACAGGCCAGTGTTTTTGAAAGGTGTGTAGAGATAGATGGTGCTTGCTGGAGGAGGAGGTAACAGGTCCCCCTGGCATTTCATTAAAAAGACATTGCTTACTGATTTTAATGTGGCAATTTTATGCGCCTAATTAACATCTCATTATGAGAATCTTCACCTTCAAGAAGGCAAATTTGAATGACATTTGCTTCTTCTTAGCCCCACACACATCAAACAAATTTATGGGCTTTTTATTCTGTATTGTGTATCCATTTTGAATATATATTACAGGATTTGGTTTAACAGGAAGGAATTTCTAGTCTCAAGACAGAAGGTATTTTCGGAAATTGCACACAGGTAATGGTGCAGTTCATTATCATAAACCAGAAATTTTTGAAAACTCAGCTACAGAGTAAGTGTGCTTAATAATAAAACATATACTTCAAGACGTTAAAAAAAGGTTGAGGAAGATAATTAAAGAGTAAATTACTACAGCTGAAGGTGCATTTTAGGAAGAAAATAGTAGCTAGTTCTGTGTACTGGGATTAACATAACTTTTTATTCAAAAAGACAAGCAAGGCATTTGGGAAGGAAAAATTGACTTAAGGACACAGCATACAGGATTTAGCTGGAAACTGTATGAAAGGCAAAGATCTTGCAACTATTCTTCATCAAAAGACAGAAAGTTAATGTTCAGCTCTGTTAGTGAAGGACTATGTCCAGCTCTTTACACCAATCACCATAAAAACTCAGTGAGGAATACAGGTCAATTAGAAACAAAGCAACACAGTAAGAAACCATTTCATGATGAAAGACTGGAGCACTTGGTGATATTTGATGCATAAAAGACCAGCATGGGAATAGTAATCTGCTAATAGATCACTGCCATCACATTAAGTGATTGTTTGCTATGTTCACTCAGGGATCAAGGAGCAAATACATCAGTATACTCTGGAGTAAAGTGGAACAAGCCTGGTTTTAAATAGTGAACTATTTAAAACCAGGAAGGGAATAAAAGCAGCATGTTACCAGGGAGATTTTTGTATCTCCTACAGAGACAGAGAAATATTCATAAGGAATGACTTGGATATTTTCTCTCTTGTTTCTGTGGACCTTCCAGCAAGAAAGTTCTTACTTCCTTCTGCTGCTTTAGTTGGGGAGAAATGCAATTTCTATAGCATGTTAACTGCATCTGAGAGGATGTAAGTTTTCTTAAATTAATCCTGAATTGAAATGCAGACTCTTACATATTTTTTCCTTGCTTCAGAGAAGCAGTAGTGATTCTCTGTATACTTTTCTCACTGAAGTTTTACTTTCTGTGATTCACTGATACAGATATAGATACCATGTTTGTCCCTCATGTTTGTGAAGATGGTGTTTGCTTTTTAGTAAGCTCCTTCACATTAAGAGGACACTGCTGCTGACAATTTTAATATGGTAATTCTATAGATCACAGGCTGTCATTCTGCAGGCCAACTACAGTTTCTTTTTGTTTGCCTTCTTTCTCATTTGAGGTCTCATGGTCATTAATGTCTTCTTTGAGAAAAATACGTTCAGCAAAAAAGTAATGAAATTGAGACACCAAGGGTTTATAGCATAATTTATGACATAATATAGAAACTAGGGAGGTAGTAGACAGCCTACTATGTTATCCTTGCAACTAGTTCTCAACTATGAGCTGTACAATGCAAAGAATAACACAAAATACCAACTAACTTTCTGAATGTTCCTCAAACCAGTCTCTATTTTGTTATGATGTTTTCCTGAATCTCTCTTTACAGCCAAAAATCTTTGTAAGGGGTCACTAACTTTGATGACTTTTCTTCTAATTTTTCTGGTTTTATAGGGCTTTCACATACCACATAGGAGAGAAACAAAGTCAGAATGAAACCAAATTATTATGGATTTTTTTCCTCCTCATTTCTAACACGGGGATAGTATTTGGCATCATGCAGCTATGACAAAATATAGCTACTGAAAGAAAAGAAACAACAAAACTACACAAACACACTTTAATTTTAAAATCTAGTATAAAAAAATTAAACATTGTTTGCTATAGAAACAACATTTCTGAAGCATATGTAAAATCTTTTAAATTTAAATCCAATTAGAATATTTTTGTATTGCAATATTGAGATTAATAAATGTAATGTTGAACAATGAGGAGACATTTTTAAAATAAAAGAGGACATCAGTTGTTGTAACTCAATAAAATAAACTGTTAAAAGATTTACCATTAATTTATAAAACAGCTTGAACCTTGTGTCACCAATTAAATCTGTATTAGTTTCAAAGAAGAAAAGAACAGATGTTTTTTAAAGGACATACCTTGTTTAAAATGATCACGTATCACCTTCTCTTGCTGTTTTAAGAAAAACCTTGTGTGATCAAATTTAACACTGTCAAAGCTCCAAGTAAGAGAAGCAAGTACACCCAGATGTGTCAAATCTTTTAGTACTGCAACGGCTGCTTCTTCCAAGAGGCAATATGCCTGGCACTGGCTTTCTGGATAACACAAGGAACAAAACATAATAATAATAATCAAGTTTGGTTTCACATACCACTACTTGACACAAATATTCAAAAGACCTAGCAAAACAACTTTATCTTGTTTATGAAAGCTGCAACATTAATGGAAAAAAGTTACTTGTCACAGAGCCTCCTGAGGGGTAGCAATCATCTGATCCTCCCAGCAGGTAACTGCATTGTTCCAGGCATTTCATAACATGATCAAACTGCATGATAAGAAGGTAGGATTTTCTACTCCTGTGACTCACACTAAGATTGTTCTACTATTCAATTGTTCTACAGCAGCCTGCTTCTACATCATAGTCATTTTCAAAATGCTAATTTTTGTTTTGACTGCAGAAATCCTTTAGTTTTTCTCCCCAGTTGCATTAAAGGAATTTTGCTTCAAAATTTATTAGAAGAAAAAATTAAAAATAAGCTTAAAGCTATGATTCCCATCTCCGATTGGAAGAGAGGAAAAGACTACTCCACTCTTTCACTGGTTCTGTGAAAGAAAATGCTATTAAACATATGGCTGGAACAAATGCATTTCCACAGAAAACCAAACTAATCTGTTCTGGGCGTACAACTTCCTAGAGCTGGGTATTTTTAATTTGAGGCTGAATAATAGCTTGGATAAATATTTTCTAGGTTCTCCTCTACCATTTCAACTGCATGAGAAAATTATGTTCTTTGATACAATGCCTCGTACAACAGGCAGAGTTCAAGAGGTAAGGCCCAGCCATGTATGAGACATATCCGTAGTTGATTTCTACTGTGTTAAAAACCTTTCCTATCAAAATGACTACTGATTTCTTCCATCTCTATTTCTTATTTACTCAGACAAAAAAATGTGCAGAATAATAAATGGGAGGTACTGATTGGCATTAAGATATTTCATATCTACTAATTTTGACCAGATATAATTCAAAGTCTGAGTTACTCTTTTCATCTTGCATGCAATTGGCTCTAGTCTTAAGATGGAGCTCCACAGCCTGCTCTCACCTCTATGCTAAAATAAAGATCCCACTTGCAATACTTTCAGCCACAAAGAGAAGAGACTAAGTCTAATAATTTCTATATTTGTCTGAGCAATACTATTTAATATAAAATTCTATTGCGAAACTATATAGAATCATAGAATAACTAAGATCATTGAGTTCAACTGTTAACCCAGCACCACCATGTTCACCACTAAACTATGTCCCCAAGTTCCATACGCTCAGGTTTTTTAACACTTCAGGGGATGGTGAGTTTACCACTACCTTGGGAAGCCAGTTCCAATGCCTGACCACCCTTCCAATGAAGAAGTTTTTCTCAATATCCAATCGAAACCTCAGCTGGTGCAGCTTGATGCCTTTTCCTCTGGACCTGTCACCTGTTACCTCGGAAAAGGTAAAGCAGTTCCAAAAATAGTGTATACCTGATGGTTGAATATTGACAGTGATACTGTCTTCATTCTCTTGAGTTTTTTCCTCTGTTTTTACAGTCTCACAAAAAGAATCATCCTCTTTGTGAACACGCATATGCTGTTCTTCAGGCTGTACCACTAAGTAATGAAACGACAAGTAAATATTTAGCTATAAATATCAAAAACCTCAATGAAACAGAAAACTGTTCTATAAATGACTCCATATGCAAAAATACATCCAAATTAAGTTGCTTCTGTGACATACATTTTCTCATCATGAATTCTTTATTGTTTCCATGGGCTTATACTGTACAAAAATCCACAAGACACAAAAACAGATTAGGCTGTCTGCCTTCACAATCCAAGAAGTCAGGCATTACCAGATTGCTCCTCCTAAGGGCAGAAATAAAGAGCTGGAAAACTTAAGGAACTGGTACTATGGCTCTATAATACAGATCCATAGGAAACCTCATATGCCTTTATATGCAGAAAAAACATGCATGACAGAAAAGATGCTGCTGACCATAAGGAGCTCAAACTATGAAAAATACATCAGTGAGTGTTAGTAGAAAAGGTTAGATACTTTAAGCCATGCAGAAAGAACATAGCAGTTATGAATGGAAAAAGAGAGAAAAAAAATTGCATATTGAAAATAGTTTTTCTCCTGTCTTCTAGCTAACTTTTGCAACTCGTTAATATTTCTAAGTGGCCTTCCCTTCTTCCTGATACATACTGATGCATGAGATACAACTTCTGGCCACAGAGCTTCTTTTATATCTTTATTTTTTATTATTTTTCTGTGAGAGGGGTTCCTATTGAATAAGAATATTCTTCTAAATATTATTGATTTTTCTACTTAAGAATGCCACTTTCCCCAGAAAACAAAGCAATAATACAGAGACAGAAAGAAAAGAAGAACTGAATTTTCATTCTGATTAACCTAGATAACTTGCCTTATTTTGAAAAGATATATGGGGTTCAAAATTGGATCATTGAATTGTTTCTATTACTTCCCTCCTGTGTATTTTCTAAACACTACACAAAATGGTATCTTTAAAAAAATAAGTCAAACAACGAAGAGACCTACAAGCACTGCTGGCCTTTCTAATTTTCAGTTAGAAATAAATGACCCTTGATAAAAACTTTTCTTTATTGAGAAAGGATGCTATGATTAATATCATTTCTACATCGATGTGCCTTATCACAGACCCCCTAATTTAACAGGCTCTCTATATATGAGGCATAAGTGATCTGCAACACTGCGGTCTACCTGTACACATATCCTAATCTGCATTGAATCTTCTTAAACCTCCCCAAGCCTATTTGTGAATGTGACAGCTTGTCCTTCAATACTCTAGAAGGCCTTGCTAGGCTATGCAGTTCTGGTCAAGGTTCACTAGATGGCAGCAAACAACTTCAGGTACCTCGGTCTCCTACTTCCAAAATTTCGGTCATTGCTTTATGACTTCATGAAAAGTTGTATACATCTCCGATAGTGTCAGAAACGCATGAATTTTACCAAGAAATAATTACTTCCACGAGATTACGTAAGCTCGCAATTAAACAAATACCCCAACTCTACAGGAATTATTGCTGAGGGGTTTTTTTTGTTTGTTGGTTTGGGGTTTGGGGTTTTTTTGTTTTGTTTTGTTTGGGGTTTTTTTGTTTTGTTTTGTTTGGGGTTTTTTTGTTTTGTTTTGTTTGGGGTTTTTTTGTTTTGTTTTGTTTGGGGTTTTTTTGTTTTGTTTTGTTTGGGGTTTTTTTGTTTTGTTTTGTTTGGGGTTTTTTTGTTTTGTTTTGTTTGGGGTTTTTTTGTTTTGTTTTGTTTGGGGTTTTTTTTTTGTTTGTTTTTGTTTGGTTGGGGTTTTTTTTGTTTTATTTTTTTTAATGCTAGGACATTTAACTAAAACACAGATAATTTTTTCTCAAAATTCTGCCATACAAGTCCAAAAATTTTTTCAATTTTTTTTCTTTACATATAATTCTATCCTGAAAAGTGAATTTGGAGGTATGCCACTGACACCTGCTACTTTATGCCACAGATACTTGTTTTTAAAAACAAATAAGAAAATTCTACTTTTTTTTTTCTTGCTATTTTGCAAATCTTCAGTGTTGATCACACAGCCTGATATTCTTTCCCAAGTACTGCCATCAACAAGAACAAGCCTACCAACAATTTTCTATTTTCCTTAATACCTGCATGTTTCCCTAATGGTGCATTGCTTGATGATTTGATGGGGTTTGCACCAAGGTAACTGGCTCAAACAAACAACTCTTGTTCATTTTCTAGGCTACAGAAGTGCGAGTACTGATGTTTGCTACTTGATAACTACAACGAATTTAAGGATTACTACTTCTCCAAAGAGGCCAGGAGATCCAATTCAGAACATATAGATGGAAGAGATCTCCTGAAGTAAGTATCATTTAGAGTTAGTTTGTCAGAATAGGAATAAACTCAAATATTTATTTTATTAAATACGACTTCCAACCCCAAAAAACCCCACCCTGTCCCAAAAAAAAAAAAAAGCCCCCCCCTCCCCCCAGCCCAAGTAAACCAACCAAAATCCTCTAATATATCTTAAGGAAAACAACAAAAGGTAAGATACTTAGCTAAAAATTCAGCTACATTTAAGATCATAAAAATGTTGCCAATTTACTTCAAATCATTGAGTAAGATGAACTAGCATCTACTGAAATACAGAAAGGTGAAATACAGAAGAATTAAATCTGGAAAAATGGCAGAATAAACTGGTTCACATACCCTTTTCAGGTCTATCTATATAATACTTTTCCTCTCTTTGGATGACTGTATGTCTAGATCTCATCATGATAAAATTGTTCAGATCAGAATCATCGTTGGCCCATTTAGAAGCAAGTGATTCAGGCTTTCCACTACAGGATGAGTTGTCTAGTTTAGAAGACACACCTTTACAGCTGTCTGATTCAGATGGTTTGGGGGTTTCCTTTTCTTGGTTTAAGAAATGAATTGCCTCTTCTGTCTTAATCTTTCTTGTGCTTCCTCCAGTAAGCTCTTCCACAGATGTGTTTGTACTGTGAATTTTGGCAGATGACGCAGCACTCATGTCAAAGTACTGTCTTTGAATCTGCAGTGACAAGTTAGGATTAACTACTTTGTCTGACTGATGTCTTTCAGCAGAAGGCAGCTCTTGGTTAGTCACAGAATTCTTCTCTTCAAGCCATCCTGAAAAACACAATTTAATTTATTTGCTGTGACTCTTTTCTCTTTCCTCATTGGAGTTAAGGACTTCGGACAGTTTGTAGAGAAGGCATTTTTAAAAATTCTTTCTGCCTTCTCAGATCACTAGGATCCCTTTTCAGAAAACTTGCACTGACCAGTCCTAAGTAAAAATGCACAACATTAAGACACAGAAGGCCATGCTATTGTTAGAAGTTTTCACCATCTACATGGGGTCTATTGATGTTAGACTTCTAGGAAGTGGGATGCAACACATTAGGAAGAAAAATTGACTTTTTTTTGTTTTTTAGAGGGAAAAATGAAGAATCCTAACAGTTCCCTCTGAAGATATGCTTCACTAGAAGCAAAAACTACAACTTTTTTTGCATTGTGGCAGCACATCCATCTGAAACACAGTACCTAAACAATTAAAGAAATGTAAAAAGCAGTTAATTGGAAATGTTCTTGCATGAGCAGTGTTTAGATGTTTCACAATATATCATGTTACTGTCAATCTGTGGAGTTCTACAACCACAACTGCTGCCTTGCAGTTTGGCCATATTTATACAACAAAATCTGAATAATTTTTTGCACTTTTTGTTGAAGTTTGATTATAAGTATGCAAAAACATCCATGAGAGATTCTGAAGTGATGAGCTGCTCAAATTGTAATAGTCTGGATAAAAAAACCCTCTACATCACAAAACAAAGAATTTTCACTGTAACATACTCCCCCTACTGACCTTGTGCAGGTAGGACTATGTGAATATCTGCTTTATTAAAATATTCCAAAGCAAAACTACCACTTCTTAAGAAATTCTCCTGCATGAAACTATCTCATTTTAAAATGACTAGTGGAGGCTATTCTTCATCTGCACAGTAATAGAAAAGATGAGTTTGTGTAGTACAACACCTTTGTTCCTGCAATTTGTTCTAAGTTAGGGAAAGTACACCTCAATTGCAGTAGTGCCCTTCCTTCATTTAAATGTAAAATATTTTTTCTTAAGAAATAAATAATTCCCTTTGCTCTTGGAGACAGGTAACTCCCTGAGTGATTCTCTGTTAAAGTACATATCTTTGTCTTTTTATCAGCCTTTTAAAAAAAGAAGATACTTACTTTCTAATTGATATGATGTAAATTGTGTGAATGTTTCTACTTCTGCAGGAAGCAGACTGTTTGGATTACTTCCATCCATATTAAATTGTTCCAAAACTTCTACAGCTGCTGGGTTTAAACCGCTATGAAGCCACCAGACCTCCTCTAGTGAGCCAAGCATTGGTGCTTCGACCTCAACTGGCAGCTCATTCTGCAGTTCTGTCAGTGAAAGACGCTGATGTGCAAGGTTAGCAACTGGATGTTCTACAAAAGAACCAGAAATTAATTCATAAATATAATATCAATAACCTAGAAAGATGAAAACAGAATGTCCTTTTGGAAATTAAAGCTCCCAAGTACTGCTGGCCTATTACAAACAACCTATTATTCATACTTCCATTTGTAACTCTATGTCCATCAATAGATTTAACAGCAAAGCAGTTAACATTATCAGAGCAAAGTGTGCTTTTCTCTGAGTAAGAGGGGTGAGGATTTCAATTTTTTTTCAGATCTAATAGCTGCATTACTAAAGTTACAAATTATCTTGTTAATTATCTGTGGGTTATTGTCATGGTTACAAAGAATTATCACAATCCTTACCTGAAAAAAAAATTAACTGAAATAGTAATGAGCATACCATACATTATTTTCAACTATAAATCAATGTACAAATGAATTGGACAACAAAAGAAGTCAATATACACAACCTAATCCAGAGACTTAAAGGCAAACAAAGTGAAACGAAAGCATAGTGGTAATACACATTCTTTCATGAAAAGCCTTTAGCTTGTTTTGGTTTTGTATATTCTGCTTCTCTTCTGCTCTTGTGAAGTTACAATGTTATTTTCCATTGATGGCACTATTGTATTGATGGCTACATATTTTGAAACATTATGTAAAGGAAAATCGCATACAAGAAGGAGTTCAACAGATCACCAAATTTCAGCTGTTAGTTATTGTATATAATAGTAGTGAACATGGTCATAAAAAAGTAACATTCTTACTTAATTCAAATTATCTCCATAGAATGATACATGGCATACCAACTTCTATGTTGCCATACTGTAACTTTTTATATGTACTAAAATAATCACATAATTCAAGCTTCACATAATTCAGGGTTACAGTAATTGGAAAAACTTCAATGACTCAAAGTATGTGTTCTGTTATATAACATTATCTTTTATGCTATATTTCTCCATGTAAATGGAACTTGTAAATATCAGTTAGAAAGAGATCATCAATTAGAAATCCTTACCGACAAGCAAAAGAGAGCTCATATTATCCCGATACTTCTCTGATTGCCATACCAAAGATTCTAAGAATTCCCTAGCGGGCTCTGCAATTAAAATACTATGAAGAACATAAAAATTTGCTGGTATGAAGTTTAGCAGCATTTTCTGATGAATTTTGATATATATAAAACAATCTTTTAAAGATACACTTTGTCTTTGAATTTTCAGTTCATTCATCCATTCACTCGTTCATTAAATTTCTTTTCCTATTCATACAGAGGACAATAGGAAAGAGTGAGAGGAGGAGCCATCAAGGCTGGGTCCTGAAGGAAAGCAGCACCGAATGAGAATTCTGTCTAGACCATGGCTCCCACCTCAAAGGGATATTGAAATTCTTCCTGCCTATGTTAGAAAGAGAGCAAGGCAAGAAATTCTCATCTCAAATAAGATAAGAAAGAAAAGATGGAGCAATCCTAATTCTACGTTGGCATGAAAAGGCCTAAAATCTATTGTTGGAGGACATCCCCAAAACAGACAATACTTTCTTACTATATCTCTTCTGGACATTTTGCATGTGATCCTTGTGCAACATATGTGCTTGCCATAGGTATAAATACATGCATATGCCCATACACATACTTGCTAAATTCTTTAAATATTTATTTTTGCCTTCCACAAAAAGGAGACTGGATTTTCAGGCTACTACATCCCCCCAGAGAAAGAGGTCTAGGGAAGCAACTTCCTTTCCTTTCCAGGCTCCTCTAGAAAACCACACATATGGACTGTGCATTCTGTCACTCTTTCACACAGAACACAATATATATGCAGCTCAAAGAATATAAGTATCAATTCAAAAATACACTGAAGTTATTTTTTCAATAATTTTGAGGATTTATGACAGAATTTGTCACTACCAAGGTTTCATTACCTGTTACCAGAGAAAGAAATAGGTTCTTCTTGAAGTCCTCTGCACAGAAAATTAACCCATGACCTTTCTTGTCCGCATGGAGGAGTTAAAGGCACTTCCATTTCATCTTTCAAATATGGAATATATTCAGCTGGAAATTGCATAAAGCCCCAGCCAAAACAAAAATCAAAATCAAAATCACAAAGCTACTCATGAATGAAATACACGTGCTTACGAATCTTAGACTAGTGAAGGTCTGGATTAAAACAGAAAATGTTTTCATGGGACAATTTAATAAGCTATATAGCCCAAATACTTCGTATCTAATTTCCAGACAGTTCAGGGAAACACTTATAGATCACATTCCTTTAATGTAGTACTGGGTACATACGCTTCACATATAAGATTATTTTTAGAATTAAATCATCAGACATCACAGTTGAGATTTTGATATTCATGCCTGTTGGCATTCTTAGATAGTTCTTCCATCAATGAAGTTACTTAAGTGGGAGAGAGACTACAGGCAATATTGTAGTGGCTGTAAGAACAGCCTCAGGAACTTCAAGAACAGTCAGGATTTTAATGTAAAAAATTACTCTTCCAAGCAGAATTAGTACACATTCAAATTTTTAGGGATGATCACTGAAATTCATTACAAAACCAGGTTTGTTTTTTTTAAAGCAGTATACAAACAAACCTGGCATGTTAAAAGTTCTCTACAAGTCACTTTAAACATTCTCTTTTTTTTCTTCCCAATCATATTAAATGTGGACATATTAATGATTACTGGGTTTTATTCAAGTCTCATTACAAATTTGCAACTTCATTGACTTTGGTGGTTCACATGTTTACCCTGGTATTAATCTCTCTGGCATTCTACTAACCAGAAAGCAGAAATCACAAAAACTACATTGTTCAATGTTCTGTGAAAACAAAGGCAGAAAAATTATGAATAAATCAGTGCCTCCACAAGGAAAAACATTTATAATGAATTCCCCATTCATTTACCAGGCAGTAAGTAGATGCAACCATCATGACCACATTGCCTGGCCAATTGGCACAAAGCAGACTATGAATCAGTCACCTGCCCAGCTGCTCACAGCTTCTCCTTGAAGGACCTAAGAAGCTGATTGTTAGCAGGAAGGGTAAGGGACACTGATAGAAAGCCAGAGGACACAAACATATCAGCAAAGCAGGGGAAAAAAGGTAAGAAATAATAGCGGGTACAAAACAAAGCAACATACTTCCCGTCAGTGTAACTTCTTTCCCACATACTTAGAACAAAACAGGTTCTATGAACTTATGGTGTGAACTTCAGCCCACAAACTGTTTTTTGTGAGGAGCAGCAATCTTAAGACTTTACTTTGAAAAGGACAGAAGCTGATCTCAGGACAGCAAAAATACCTGCCATATCTAAAAAGAACTATTCTTTCTCTTTGAGCAGTCCTATTCATATTTGTTCTTGTCTAATTATTTTTGCCTTTGAGACTGGAATTTTTTATCTGCTACATTAGTTAAACTCTGCCTACACTCAGAGTAACGTTCCCCTTCTCAGAAAATTGCTGACTCAGCGAACTATCTTGTCTCTTAATGCCTTTTTTAAACAAACTCAATGACCAGAGAAAGACTGCTTAGCCTTATGACTGTTTCTTCTCTGAATTCAAGCAAACATATTTCACTTCTGGTAACTCACAAAGAGCAAAATTAATTAGAAGGAGAAGATTGTCAGGTATCTCAGCACAAACCTGACACCCAATACAGAAACTTGCGCTATCAAAAGGTGTTCTAGAAGTGCCTGCACACATTTGGAGGTCTCTATCCTACAGATGCGAGTCTATCCTGGAAAAAAAACCCAACAAAAATAGAGAGAGAGAGAGAGAAAGATGGAAGCTGATTGTGCCCCAACAATATAATTCTGCCTGATTCAACAGCAGAGCTAAGAGAGCAACTGGTAATAAAGATTAACATCGCCACTTTCTTTAAAAGACATTTCAGGATGGCTTGACTACTCATCTACTGCAGAGGAATGGACAACATCCTAGAGAACATCACAGCCAATTTATTACTACTATTATTATTATTATTATTATTATTATTATTATTATTATTATTATTATATACAGGGGAAGAGTCAGATCTACTGCATTTAAGGCCCTCCTGCTTTTAAGCCTTAGAAGTAAAGAGCAGTCATAGAGCTGACTAGACACAGATTACAGTTCATCAGGCTAGACAATAACCTCCAGATGTAAAGTAAGCTTAACTTTATCTGATGTGTCTAACTTGCTGTGTTTCCATTAAGCTTTTATATCAGACACTTTGAAATCATATGATCATTCCAACCAAAATTCCACTACAATATAGTATCTGAAGCATGATTCTATTAGCTCTATTAGCCTGCAGGGGACAACTATCAGGTCAGTTTAAAACTTGCTGAAACAAAGACAGTAAGAAAGGTCTTGGTCTGGAGAAAAATCAACGTTTCTCAAGTATTTTAGTAACTTCTGGATGGAAAACATCAAGTGAACAAGCACTGACGGATAACATTGCTATTGTCCAGTGCAACAATGGATAGATCTTTTTATAGAGAGTATATACATTAGGATGAGACACATGTGTGTAATCATGTATTGACACTCTGCTCAGGTCACATTCATTTGTTAATGTTACTCTTTGTGCAGGCCTTTCTGCATTAAATGAAAGGTGAAAAATGTCACCAGCACAGCCATTTCTCTGCCTTGCTTAGTCAGACAGAATTTAGCTGTGAATATAGTAGGGCTGGCAAAGACTGTACATTAACTTGAAAGGCTACATCTGGAATCCAAAAAAACTTTAACAAAGGTTGGACGACTAGGTTGAGCAGTGAGACACCAAAGCTGCTCAGCATTGGTCGATGGCGTAAACACCATGACTTGGGTTTTCAAGCTATTAAAGGTGGACACACAGAGTGCATTTCCTGATCCCAGTGTAGGAGAAGCAAGGATTCAATGCACATTCACAGATACTCAACAGTTGGAGTTTATTTCTGTAGAAAACAGCTCTTAACTGCTCTTAAGGCATAACTTCTCAATCACATGTAATTACTGAACCATTTGCAAAACAGAATGTCTGCACGGGAGTTTTGAATCTCTAGAACTTACAAACACACCACTTCTAACTGAATTTTTCTCCACCACCCTCTTTCGAAAGCATTTATATCAGACTTTAACAAATGTTAAACTGTGTTCTTTGACTCCACAATTTTAATCAATCTGCCTTAACTTTCATCTGCCCTCTCTCGGTTGATGAGTTGCTAGATAAAAAAAAGATCTAAAAATTTAATAAAGTACAAAACATCACTTACATCACTTCTGCCAAAAGCGACATGAAGGATTTGTAAAGTTGCTTGTGTTTAGACTGCAAAGCTCTAGAAAGGAGTATGGCACTTCTACTGCCTTATGGTGCAGGTACAAAATAACAGATCACACAAAGTGAATCTTCTTACCTATGTGGTACATGCTTTCCCACAAACAGAATATTTGAAAAACAACTTGAAGAATTTATTTTAAATGTCACCACTTGATTTGTACAAATCTTCCTACCTGACTCACAGAATTCCAACATACTTGTGCTAATACTGGAGCAAACCTCTTGTGGAATGGTACAGTACTTGGAAATTTCTATTTTGTATGTAATTTCTGTTTTGAGATCTGAAAACAGATGTTAAAAGGTGCCATAAATGAACCATTTATTAATTTTTCCTGTCAGAGCTTTTAGTCTTTCTATTGAACCTCCATGATATATTGTTATGAAAAATTAGTCATGCTTAGTAACCCCAGACGCTTTAGCTGATTAGAGCAGTGCTCAGTCTTGTCCTTTAAGTGAGAGAAAAAAATCCCCCATGATATTGTAGTCACTATCTGAATTACTCCAAGCTCTTATGACTACAACAATTCCCAGAACAACTAAGCAGCCTAAATATAGTTTTCTAGGAGTATGTGTATGTAGATTCTTTTGCTACTAAAAAAGGACTAAAACAGAACAAAAAGACCCCCAACAGGTTGACATTTATGTACGGAATCCTCAAATTTCTGCAATCTCAGCTTGAAATATGGCACATACTAAATATATCAGGGGAATGCACACAAAACTGTTTTAGTCAAATATTCACTTTAAAAAGTTTTGTTTCTATCTTCAGTAAGAGACTGGATGATTTCAAACTGCCCTATCAGACATAGAATTCAGCACACATCCTCCACGTCCAGAAGCATTAAGCTTCCTTCTTTGAGCTACTTCCTGTCCACCAAAAAAGTGGAAAATTATTTATTTTGACTTTAAAAAAAACAACAAAAACCAACCCTCAGGCAATGCCTTTTTCTTTCAACTAAACAAAATACTGTCATACAAATCAATCCGTTAGCCAATAATTGTCATTAAAATCATATTTATCAGAAGTCTAAAAGCATTTAGTAATTTTTCTAAAATTCCTTTAAAAAAAACTGTTACTGTCATTGAGAGTAATCCTGTTATCCATGGAAACATTTAACCATTTTGCACCCAGAAATGTGCTTTTTTGTTTGCAATTGCAGTGCAACAAAAGCATTTTTTATAGTATGACTGTTCTGCATATAATCCTCTTAGGGATGTCTCTGAAAGTAAACTTAAAAACATGTTAGAGAACACAAGACAAAATTATTATAGCTATGTTGATTATATATCACAAATCATGGCTCATATTACATTTGTGTTCAAGATTACAACACAACCCTAGACTAAATCAAGTGGTAAGTAGTTTACTACCCCTTAAGAGACATTTCTAATACCAGAAATCTGGGTATAACACAGTTCCTAGTTCATCCCCAGAAATTCTCATCTGAGAAGCTGTGAAGTAATTTTTAAGTGAACTTAATATAGAAGAGCTTGATTGCTTTAAATGTGTTCAAATGAAAGGAAAATCAGGTCAAGCATTTAAGAAAACAAACCCTCACCTTCTCTGATCACTTGTTTGCAAAGGTCTTCGTCATCTATAGTGACTGGAGCTAAATTTAACACCTCCTCTAGTTGCAAGTATGATGGAATCTTAACACAATCAGATCTGCCATTGTTAGGTTTGCCAAATTCTAACTCAACAGGCAACAGGAAATACTGAAAAAATATTAATCACAACAGAACAGTCAGTAAATTTCCTTTTCTACTACTGTATAGTCAAAGCTTCTTCAAAATCTTGAAATAATTTAATTCTAAACCAATCTAAGAGCTCTTAGGAGAGAAATCACTTGACATTTACACAGCACACACAAAGCTTTGCTCAATACAGGGTAAAATACAATGTTACACAACTTCAGATGTAGTCAGTGGAATGTAAAATGTGTGTCTTAACTTACAATTCCCAACCAAGTACAATCCTCATTTATTTTACTGGAAGTTTATTTTTTAGAATTTTGAAAAATGGAGCAAAAAGTAGATTTGACTTCTTTAAAAAAAAAGCCAAGCTGGCCCCCCAAAACCCAGAACATGTCTTGTAGCTTTCCCTTTCCCATGCTCATGTCACGGCTTCCTGTTCTGATTAACTTTTATTCTTAGTGTAACAAGTATCTACATAAAACTGCAAACACATCAGGTACCAGGAGAAACAGCTGGTCAGACTGGAGAGTCCTAAAAACAGCATCCAAGAACTAAAACCACACAAATAATACCAGTATTTTCTAATCTTGGAAACATGAAAACTTGAAATACTTGGCAAATATGAAAAGAACTCAGTAAGATGACTTGCAGGTAACAAACACACACACATAACGTAGAACAACTACTAATATAATATATAGTATGAAACAACAGGATGATACCTCTTCATCTTTTACAGATATAGTACAGAAATTTTCTTTAATCCCCTGCAATTCATTTTGACTCTCTTCCATCTTCATTCCATTTTGGAAAGTCAAACATTCTCTTTAAAAGATAATAAGAGAAAGTAAGTGACTTCTTTGTGCTACTTAATGTCTAAGACTGAAACTCTTAGCAATGGTTTTGATAGCCTTTTGCCATATACATGGCAAAAGCTTTTCTAAATCCATGCCTTTCCTAAGAAGGCAATTCCAAGTGGTGCTGTACTGATCTATGTAATTAACCAAAAAAAGAAATAATACATTATATGCAGAGTAGGACTGCTTAATATTGGGGCCTGACTTAAATAGTTACAGAAAAGGCCTTCATATGATAATTCTTCAACCTCCCAGCACATAAGTCCCCTCATGTAAAAGTGCCTTCTGCAAAAGCTGCAGATCTAATTTCTTCCAATGACAAATTCCTTTACTAGACAGGAAATCTCTGTAATCTATTTCCTTTATTTCTCCTTTACCACTCTTCATTCCTATTTTCAGGAAGGATTCAGCATGAAAGAAGGCAGAGTGTCCTTATTTCTAGCTAAAGTGAAAACAAAATGTATGTTCCTGGTTTAGCTGAAAAACTTTAAAACACTTGGAAGTAGAACTCTGGAATGAAGCTACTACTTGCATTGTAAAGCAGGGACACAAGCAGCACAGCGATGAAGATTTGTCATTTAGAAAGCAAACGTTTAATCAGGCTTGCCCTTTGTGCCAATTACAGGGACTAAATCTATAGTGTCTTTTCAGCGGAGTAACCTCCTCATCAGTCCCTGACATCACTATTATCAGGAGGAATATTTTAGACGGCAGAGTACAAACTGTTCCATGTCCAGCCTTGGGATGCTCATGAATTTTAACTGAAGTCCGTCTAATTGAGTCCCTTTCTCTGAATGTATCTCCCTGTGCTCTGCACTAGGAGATCTGGACTCCCACCTTGGACAGGTCCATGGTTTTGCTAGTCAACCACAGATCAGGAGGTCAGAACTATTTCTGTAAAGCTTCACACTAGCATTTTCTGGTCCCATTACTGGTATTTCTGAAAGTCATTATAGAATTTGGATCATGTTATCTTCACTGGGTATTTACAGTGTTAAATCTACACAGTGTTACATCCAAGAGTCACTGTAAGACTGGGGCTCATGTTTGAAAAATCAGGCAAACAACCCCATTTCTCCTTGTTCTACTATATAGGTGCAGTTGGTTCAGTCAAAATCTGCTTTACCTTGCCTGTCAGTCATGCAACCCTTCCAAGTGCAAAGGAAGCAATACAAGTAGTCCAGACATGAAGTAAATCAGCACAAGATTTAGCCAGGCTTCATGAATGTATTACTAGGTCCATTTTTGATACAACATACCTGTTCTAATGTACCAGTTTGTTGAAGTCATGACATACATATGATACAATTAAATTCAATCAACCTAGCAATACAAAACTGAGCAAAACCATAAGAATAATTAATATTTAAACTTGAAGAAATATAATTCAACAGGGTAAGAGCATGGATTTATTGGCAGCACATCTGAGAGGAGAGAAAAACAGAACATGGAAGCATGTGTAAAATCCTAGCCCTACTAAACTTAGCAACACTTTCATGGTAGGGAATCAGCCAGTTTGAGGTAGGACAAGGTCCCTTCAAGATGTACATTTTTTCAGTATTCCAAAACTAATATCCTGATTGCATTTCACACCTATAAAATGTAAAACTTATGTCATTTAATTAATCCAGTTTTCTTTTAATGCATATAAATTTCACCCTCCTCATTTTTTCCTAAGATGAAAAGCAGAAGTCTTCACCTGTTGCAAATATAAAGTAGCTACAAAGGTAAAATACAACAAACATTAAAATGTTAATGGCACCGACTATTTTAATATTATACAGCAATTTGTAGGTACCTGAAAATATTCTCTGCTGTTAAAATCTGTCCTTCAGAATCTAAAAGAGGATCTTTCACTAAAAAAAACTGTAGTCTGCTCAGAAGTATGGATAAAGTTGGCAGTTTCTTACAAAAATTTTCAAGATTATCAATAAAAATAAACTCCTCTTCCAAACATAAATCTGACAAAATAGAAAACACATCATAAACAAGATAAAAATACCATGAATTATCAGAATAAAGAGAATCATTGAGCAAGTATTGCAATACTAGAAGTGTCAGCAAAACATTAACTGCTTTTTACTTTAAGCCTAAAAATCCTAAAACATTTGAAGTGCAACAAAGTCCGGACTTCCATGGTTCACATGATAACCTCTAGTTTTCTTTAGCTTTTTCTTTCGTCTTATATAATACCTGTTAAAAAAAACACGGTATTTTCTTTTTGTTTCTTTGTTGGCACTTTCAAGTATGATAAAGGAACTTCTGAGGTAAGTTCTGGCCAAGAAACTTAGCTCTGTGCAATTTTAAATGTAGAAATCAAGCACTGTCTCCATACATGTCTAAACCTAAATGCAGATTCCCTAATTCTGAAGAAAAAAAAAATTACAAATACGGTTGTAAATTACTGTGGTTTCAAGAAAGATGACATTATTGTATCAACACAGGCTGGGGAATGAACAAATCAAGAGCAGCCCTGCTGGAAGACTGGGGCATGCTGGCTGACAAGAAGCTGGATATGACCCAGCCATGAGCACTCCCAGCCCAGAAAGCCAAAGGTGTCCTGGGCTGCATCTAAAGTAGCATGGGCAGCGGGGAGAGAGGGGATTCTGTCCCTCTACTCTGCCCTGGTGAGACCCCACCTGGAACACTGCATCCAGCTCTGGGGTCCTGAGTAGAAAAAAGACATGGACCTGTTGGAGCAGGTCCAGAGGAGTGATTACAAAAACAAAGAAAGGAACACCTCTCCTATGAGAAAAGGCTTGAGAGAATTGCTCAGCCTGGAGAAGAGATGGCTTCAGGAAAACCTTACTGTGGCTTCTCAGTACTTAAAGGAGGCCTATGAGAAAGGTGGGGATAGACCTCTTTTAGGTCTTAGGTTTTAAACTGTAAGAGGAATAATTTAAATTAGATATAAGGAAGCAGTTTCTTACAACAAGGGAGGTGGTCAATGCCCCATCTCCAAGGGATGTTCAATATGAGGCTGGATGACGATCTGACCAACCTGAGCTGATTACAGGGGAGTCAGACTCCCATAAAAGCCATCATATTATTCTACTTTTGGGTTTAAACTACTGCTCTCCTGAGACAGAAGTGATGCAGTAACCATATTTGACACATTCCCTTATATTTGCAGTACGAAATACATATGTATCTACACACACATTTTACACATATATAATACATATAGAAGGGCAAAGGGAGTTTTTTGTTCTTCTTCCTTATTTTCTTCCAATACAGAAGTCTCCTTATTTCCACATCCCCTTTCACTCCTTGGATGACTCCCTATCTGACTCCCTATCTGTAATAACTCCCTGTTCTCTCATAGTGCCTAGAAATGATGGATACTGATTATGTTCCCACCAAACTGTTTTACCATGCTAACTCAAACAGATCTCCATTTAAAAAAAAATCTATCTTAAGCTTATTTTGGCCTTCATCTCTCTTGGACTATTAACACAAGCCTTGTTTCTCCAGGGAATAAATCTGTCTTTAGTGGTTGAACCTTATGCAACTGCAAAGTTTTTGACCACCCAAATTATTTCATCAATGTCTCTGGAACATGCACAGAAAATTACAGAAGTTAACAAGATTACTCTACCAAAACTTAGAAAACAGTGAATTGAATATTTTACCTTGCTGCAGTTCTTTAAATTCAGTGGCATAGTAAATTTTCAAATATTTGTCTTGGGTGGAGTCTTCCTTAAAATCATTCTTCATAAGTAAAAAAGGTTCTTCTGCATCAGTCTGAGAGCAAGGATTTGAACTTGGAATAACTTCTGTTAAATCATTACTAGTCTGAAACTCTACAGAGGAAATAGGTTTCCTAAAAAGCAGAAAAAAATTTCTGACACTTAATCTATAGCAAAATCAGTGTTGTAACTTCCCTGACTCCTCAGTGAATCAACAGCACTTAGGTGCTCTAAGAACTTTGATAATTACCATATTCACCAAAGAAGATTGGAAATTACAGAGTACTGTCTATTCACTGGATCCATGGTCAAACTACAGGTTCAATTCTTCCCCAAGAAAAAGCCCTTTAAGTTTACACCCATCATTGAATTGAACAACAACAACAAAAAAAAAACATCAAACCTATTGATGTGATAACACTTGTGACAAAAATTTGCTGCTGGCTTAAATGTACACTTCTGTTTCAAAAACCATGAAGAAATTGCAAGTAACAGCAACAGGAAAAAGACAGTGAAAGCGAGGAAACAAAACCACTTAAATTTCCTATAACTTTTCATACTAACCTCAGTACTACTATTATTTATTAAGAAAATCTCCCTATCACTTGCCAAATAAGTAGGAAAATCATTTGACTACAGAAAGGGAAAAAAAATAATCATTTTCTCAAGCTAAGCATGTATCTGGACAAAACAGTTACAATAGTTGATTAAAATATGTGCTAATGCTGTACTACCCATATAAATACACTGCAACAATTATTACTTACATAATTATTCATATATTTAATGATACTTAGCATTACACCATCTTGCTATGAGCTAGTCATCTAAAGAAAATTCTCATAAAAGCAATAAGTGTGTAAGTCCACCTCTGAAATTCAGTACAGGACTTCATGTGTAAACAGCAAAAGAGGGGAATCTCTGTTACACATCTTTAAAAAATCAATTATTTTACAACATTTTGTTAATAGTTCAGAAGTTAATTTTGAAGCTATAAGTAGTATAGTTCACAAGTAATAACCACGTGGTACTAATAATAACTAATATCCAAAGTTTCACATGGCATAAGCCTTTGAAAATCCATGAACCTTAAAACACTGCCAAGTTACAACTTCACTAAAATCACTGGGTTTCACTACAGTGTTACAGACAGAACGAACCTAACTGAGTAGCTTATTCTGAGACTACACAGGCTACCTTTTCCAAAGTCAAAGCCCTAGTAAGGCTTTTCTAGAAATGGCAAATATTTTAATGCAGACTATTCTAAGTATGGAAAAATATGTTCATGTCATATAGCTATGCTTGTACAGTTACATGAGATAATTGCCTTAGAAAGGAGGGGGGGAAAAAGCTTATTTTCATGTTCATGCAGTTTTCAGAGACTTTCAGAGACTTTTTTCAATGTCATAAATAGATCACACAACCATTAAAAATTATATAAAGAACCAATAAACTCCATAAAAACACAATACTACTTTCAGTGAAAAAAAAATCTCTAAGCTATTTGATAGAGTGTACAGCTCCAGCACACTTGCTACTGTCAGGAAACATCTTCATATTCTGCTTTCATCATTGCCTTGTAATTCACAAAGTACCTGAATGAAATCAAAGAAATCATAAATGTTTTTAACTTAAAGTTACTGACTTTTCCAGGAAATCCTCTACAGGTAAACTTTTCTTCCATTGATCCAATACTGAAATAGCAATCATGTTCTGTGTTGAACCAACTAAGATGAAAAGGAGAGAAAAAAAGTAACACAGAAAATATTAAAACTAATTTTGATATATTGATTAAATAATTGCAGAGGTTAATCAAACTTTATATGACATATAGAAAAAATAACACCTTTACTTTTCCATTACCAAAAGCTAATACAAATGTGCAAGAAAGATGCAAACACTTTTATACATATATTTGCCTTTGTCATTTGAAAATCTCATTTTCCACCACATGCCATAACCTCAGCATCATCTTCCAAACCTCTCCCAACTAATCAGATTTGGTATTTTACTTATCTCTGATCATTGCTTTTCTTCCCTAAGCACTTCTATGGAAAGAAATCTTTCCAGAGATCTCTACAAACTAATCAAATATCATTCTCATTTATGGTGCCACTCAAATAATTATCCATTACCAATTTGTTTCAATTTGGGCAATGAAGATGTTCTACCTTCAAGCACTCTAAGAACTGCCATAGTGCTATGTCTGGATATACTTTTTAACCATATTAATCACATTACGGATTAACACAAGCTTTCCTTTAATCTACAGTAAATCTAAACTAAATTTCAGGATTATATAACATACTTCTAGTCCATGGCTTCCTATACTTATCATCAGCAAAGAGTCCATTGAGATGGTACTTTTCATCTTGATGTAAACAGGGAGGAAAGCAAAGTGATAATTTCCAGATGGAAAACTTCTGCCTTGCCATGCTCTGAATAAAAAAAAGCATGTGATAACATCATGAGAGAGGCAGTTCCATTCTTTTTGTGCGCTGCCTCTTCAAACATTCCCACTGCTTTCAAGGGTTTTCTACTAGAACACGATATTTTATAATTAAACCTTATTTTTGTAATGCTAACACAGTCCAAAATAAGAGAAGATACTAACATTCACCTGATTTGCTATTTAACTGTTAAGCTACATCTCTGAGTACGCCGAATTGCACGTACACTTAGCTACACTTTAACTAAACTTTGAATGTACAATTACAAGTATTATCTTAACACTTGGAATGATCTCCTGAATAGACACATGGATAAGCCAACCAGAAACAATTTAGTATTATTCCTCCTCCAGTTTCAAGTGCTTTTCATAGGCTAAGGCCTCTTGTCATAATGTGCCTTTATGAGCTAATGAAAGCCCTTTTAAAGCCTTTCATTCTCACTAAAACGAGGGGTAGTAATCAACTGAATTCTGGAATTAAATAGTCCGTGCGGTAAGTTTAGTAACTTTTCACTGAATACCAAGTTCAATAAACTGTCTTACAGCTCTTTTGTCACAGAAGCCCATGCCCAGTATTGTAGAAAGAGCACAGAACCACAGAATTATCAGTGAGTTCAGGAAGCAAAGAAAAAATATACTTACACATTTGTCTTTAACAAGTTTATTGAAAGAAGGAAAAAGAAGTTGTTCTTTAAAAGTGTGTGGAGTAAAAGGCATATTGGAAAAGAGAACTAGCTATAGTCATAGGAAGAACATAACTAATGAGACCAGAAACTTTTCTCTAGTTGTAAACCCATCGCCTCACTTCAGCTGTGTTGCTTCAGGTCCCAAAATTCCCACCCATTCCAACATATGCTGTCAAGCCAAATATAGCTGGTACTGTTAGACATCTCGGGTGACAAACTAGAAATATTTGAAATATTTTACTGACTTGCACTGCAACCAGAATAACCGTGCTACTGGTGTAATTTTCAAACCTTCCTTTCTAAGAAAAGAGAAAATTTAGGGGAGAGGAAAAAAATCAAACTAAAATAAATCAACACCAACAAAGAAACAAACAAACAAACACATATGAAGCAATGAAAACAAATACTGTCACTTCATCAATACAAATATTTTTTCCATTTCAGTTTAATCCTTTGTGGGATAGTTACAATTCTGTAAACACTAGTTAATTTTAATAAAAAAAGCTAAAACTATGCTGCCATTGTAGCATCTTTTCATTAAAAGGCTCTTGTGAAAAAAACAGATCTGATTCAATGCAGTCCGTCTCGCCTAAGACAAAACATGGCATTTCCTCAGTGATCTCTTACACAAATTCTGAATAAAGCAGACAAAAATCAGACAACTACGGGCAGATGGACCTATGTTTTCTACAAGTTATTGACTTGTAGAATAACTTGTAGGTAATCTGCATTGAAGTTACTGCTGAAACAGCTGCATTTATCATGAAACAAAATGCAGCTAGTGAATTTCCTAATAGAGATAACAAGAATACAAAAAGGTAAGGATAACCCTTCTCTTCATTAAAAGAAGCTGTCAGAATTGTCACATAAAAGTTGTCAAAGGACTTTTAGGTTAAAGAAGAATGCTACTGCTACTGTAGAAGTAGAAGCTGCTGAACAAATAAGTGCATGAAATAATAAAACAGAGATCAGAAAGAAATTTGAAACACTACTATGTAGCTTTACTGAGGCTAACTTTAGCTTAATAGCTAAAACTGTTTTCTGCTGCTAATATTTGCGAAGTGGAAGAAATACATCCTAGAGCTATCATCACAGGTAATAGCCTTAAACCAGGACAATTGTGCATTTAACAAAATATTTTAAATTAAATAGTTCTAAGTGTAAAATTTAAGCTGAATTAGTTCACTTTATAAAATCTGATAAGACACAACCTTTCTTGCCATTCTCAAATATAAAAGTGTTTCTCAAGGCCATTATTAATGGCTGCAGCATTCAATCAGTACATGTTTACCCCTGTTTATGAAGAAAATACAAAGGTCTCTGCACATTTCTCTTCTAACTGAAAGATACTATGTGCATTTTCCCAGTTTCATTCGCTTTGCATGCATTGTCAGTTTATAACATTAGAAAACCTTGCACTACCATGACAACTTTGTGCAGGAAGCAGTTTGATACAAGGTCATCGAATTCCAGCATATCCTAAAAGCTGGAAACCTTAGCCAAGGGCACTTGATCCATGGAAAATCAATGTAACTTCCTCCAGAGGGTAGCAACTAGGCACAAGAGCAGAACCAGAAGCTGCAGCTTGAGCACAGCATCTCCCTTGCACAGTTAGATCTGTAATACCTTTGCACGACCACATCCATTAACCCCTTCTGGAAGCACTACAGAGCAAGATTTACACTGTTCCAGAGCAGCCATCCAGCAGGTCACTCAGCATTTCTCTTCTAAAAGTTTTCAGTTATCCTGATGTCAGCACCATCCTCCTCAAAACTCAGGCAAAAAAAGCCACGTAATTATTTTCTTTTGCATATAGCCCACACCATGTTTTGCTAACACATCTATTTTTTATTTGTAGATAATATGGAAACAACCGGTGATTAAGCTGAATGGAACTACATTCAGAAGATTTCCACCCGAACACTGCATGACAGGCTGCATACTGTTGGAATTACAATAGAAAAAGAAGTTCTGGTCACTACAATCTAGGAAAATAGTAGGTACATACACTGGCACTATGCGGAACAGCTCCTGTACTCTAAGGAAAGGGATGTGGGCAATATTTCATAACATGGATTGCAGTTTAACTGCAAGTACCATTGCTGGACGACTTCCCAGGCTGCAATTCTCCAGTTATGTGCTAGGAGCCCTTCTGTGAGTCCTTGTAATCTCCCTGAACTCGTGAAGGCATCATGTCTTGCTACAGTGTTCTGCTCACACACTACAGATGCCCCCTTCTGGCAAAGAACCACTCTACTTCTCAACATGAGAAGTCTTGTATTTGGTCTGTGGCTTTTCTTCGAAAATTTAAGTAAAAACCCAATTACGACAAGGTGCTTCGAGGATAAGAGGTTGGCAACATCATAGAGGGAGACAGGAACGAAAACAAGACTTCACAAGGCTTCTAGCTCTTACGTGATCAAAATCTGTAAAGCCAAAATATTCATTGTTGGTGCAGAAAAAAAAATCTCCTTTCCATTAATTTAATCTAAGACACTGCAAAAACTTTTCCCTACAATTAGGGAAATTAAGGAATACAGCATTGTGTATCACTACTCTAATACAAGCCAAAGTAGCTACAAACTTGTATTACTTCTCCAGAAAGTAATTAATTTAATTTAATGCATTAAAGAGCACAGGGTATTCTCCAAAGAAAGCCCAAAGAAGGAAACTTGTACATGCATGATAAGTAAATCATAAATGCAACAGACACTAAAAATAACTGATGCTTTTCAGTCTGTGCAAAATTGTACTTAAATTTTTTATTTAAAAAATCTATAATCACTTTACTATGTTATCCCACAAAGTGCAGCACAACAACCTTTCTGAAAGGGAATTCTAAAGAAAGTAGCTCTTGCTGTCTTTTTTAATGTGGACTCAATATTTTCCTTAGTAACTGCTATATTTTGTTCAGACTATTAAGAGAAACAATAAAACCATACCTCATATAAATAGTCTGTTGAGTGATACTTCAAAGCTGTAAATATCTTGTTTTGTGACATTTTCAACATTTCAATTGTCTGGAAGACATACAGAATATGGATCAGTTAAAAACTTTTTTTATCACCTCAAAATGTTGAAAGAGAAGGCCAAGTATCACGTTCAATGTGAATTGCTTCATAATTCCTAGTACATACACCATGGACCGAATTTGCTGTAACAGAAGGCTACCCAAAGCATTCAGTATTCTTCCTCTGGAAGGATGTAACAGACCAACTACCGACCATGAACATTTGATTTTTATCTGAAAGAACTGGGATTTGTTGTGGGAGGGTTTTTTGTTTGTTTTTTTGTTGTTTGTTTGTTTGTTTTGGGTTTTTTTAGCTATGTCTCTTGGTGTTTGTTTCTCAGAGAACCTTTAGAACCATTAAGTGAATATAGGCAATACAAATTACCTCCCTTAAGCAATAACTCTTAAATTCAATGATTCAATGATTTTTTATGGATTATAAATTAGTTTTTAAAGGCACAAATTCAACTGTCTATAGACTATTAACTTTTCACTGCCTCATGTATTTTTGAGAGGACTTTCCCCCTACCTTCAGTTTTACAAGAGAAAAGGAGATATTGTATAGGCTAGCTGACAGCACAAGGCCCTGATGGAACACCAGCTCTCTAAGTTACCTGGTGCTTCTGAGGGGAGCCAGAAGAGAGGCAAAAACTATACAAGGCCAGAGATACAGTGTGAATGCAAAACAGGATATATTGTAGCTGGGTCTGCACAAGGTTAGACATTACTTCTCTTAATGAAAAATAGGTAGAAGAGTCAAAGATAAAAGTAAGATAATTCTATCAAAAAGTGTATGATGTATTTGAATTTCAAGCAAAATGAATTGTAGGGCCATAAAGGAAACCTGTGACAGAAGGCAATCTTCATGTACGTACCAGTAAGCACCAAGACATGAGGCTAAAACTGCCTACCTAACAAATCTGGAATTAAAACTGCAGGTATGGATGTAATAGAATAGGAACCAGTGGAGGAAAAAGTTAACTAGTGGGTAGGTGGTTACTTGAAAAGAGTCTGGGCAGAGAAAAGAAGTGCAGGAGAGGTAAAAAGGTAGGTTCAGGCAAAGAAACAAAACAGGGAATAAGGTAAACAAAATCATATAGAGAACAAAGTAGAGAGGAACCTTGTGATGAAAGGAGTGTGGATAGTTTGAAACAGTGGACCAAAATCACGAGATGCTAGAGAAAACTCTTTGGACAGCTGGCTGGATCCTCCATCAGATCTACATCCAACAGATTTGGTGTGGGAGAGTGGAGCAAGTGGGGATGGGTTCGTAAGGAGGGATGGATCTGTACCTTAAGCGCTGGAGTGCAGTGGATAGAACTGCATCTTAGCAGAACTGACGTGTATCACTGACTAAAACTTCTTTATAGCAATATAACCATGTGTTAATTGAAGTATCAGCTACAGAATTGCAACTACTACTCCCAGTGATAAAATCTGAATTAATACACCTAGAAGTAGAGAAGTGATCAGCAGTCACTCCAGCTATAAGCTAGACTCCAGCTATCATTCCAGCTAGTTTCTTGAGGGCGTGTCAATCAGTAAACAACAAAACCACAGCATCTGGGTACGTTCCAGCTTTCCAATTTAAAACTGAAAAAGTGGGACCTAGAAATACTAGTCTGAGAGGCTGCAAGGAAGTCTTTAAAGTTTTGTAATGAAAAACAACGAGTCTGTAATAGGATGTGACCCTGTCTCATTCTCCAAGGACTCGAGGAAGCACCACGTTCTGTAAACGAAATATGCAGGATGAGGTACTTCTGCCAGCATTAAATGTTTTCAGATCTACAGCGGTACGAACACAAACCAACCACCGACACCCACCTGAGACCCTCACGGCGCCACGACCGCCCTTCTCCCCGCCCGCAGCCCCTTCGCCCCGCCCCCTCGGGACTGCGAACTCGCCCCGCTGATAGGCTGGCTCCCGGAGCGTTCATCTCTGATTGGCTGTCTCCCAGAGCGTTCACCTCTGACTGGCTGTCTCCCTGAGCTGTCCCCTCTGACTAGTTGCCGTTGCTGCCTCCTCCCTCACTTCCCTCAGGAGTGGTGTGTACGTCGTCGGTGTCTGAGCGAAGGGAGTCGTCGGGAGTTATGCCATAGGAAAGCTTACATGACTTTCAAAGCTGAAAATATTTTTAAAGCAGTAAATGCATAAGTAAAAGCAGTCAAGTAACTTCTTCTGTTCCCCCTGTAGCAGCTTGCATGGGAGAAGAAGTTAAAAGGATGGGACCGGGTCGTATCTGAAGCGGCTGACCTGCTGCCAGTTATCTGGGGAAGAGAAATAGAACGAGGCAACAACTTAATGTTCAGAAATACTTACTCTTCTATGTTCGGAAAACCAGTGAAATATCAGTGACTACGAGAAGTCGTCAGCCTAGGAAAGAAAAAGGCTGGGGTTTCTTTTCTCTTTTCTTTTCTTTTCTTTTCTTTTCTTTTCTTTTCTTTTCTTTTCTTTTCTTTTCTTTTCTTTTCTTTTCTTTTCTTTTCTTTTCTTTTCTTTTCTTTTCTTTTCTTTTCTTTTCTTTTCTTTTCTTTTCTTTGCTGCCTAAATTGCTCTCACTACCCTAAAGCTGCTGCTTATTGAACAATTTGTTGTGTTTCTCAGAAGGCAGTTTAGTGTCAGATTTTTGCAGTGCCCAGACTGACTAATCCGTGTAATGACAAAAATTTCAGGGGTGGTTTTGTGACGCCATCTCCCCTCACATCATCCGATCCTACATACATCCTACCCTGTAACTAGGCCAGACAGTTCTGTTTGCTGAAATGACACCTTAGTGTTGTTGCCACCACCAAGCCGTTTTATTGTCTGTCCATGCCTTCTCCTGCTTTTACTGTAGATGTGGATACCTGCAGAGAAACTTCAGAAGTGCAAAAATCCTTGGTAATGCTGCAGCAGGTGCATGCAGACAGTTGCTATAATAGTTTGGGGAGTCTGGAAAAATGCGTCTCCTCCAAGGATTCACTGCAGGTTGAGTTCCAGATGAGGGTTGGTTTCTCTGTGGAAAACAGAATTTGCACTTTTCACTCTGGTTCCAGGAATTCCATCAGTATTTGTACATTCCAGTGAGTGAAAGAGTTAGATGAAAAGCATATGACAGATGCTTTCTTTACTGCTATGAAGTGATTGGGGTTTTTAATTATTTTTATTAACTCTGAGGGTGGGTTTAGCTCGGTCACAGGCATATTGTCAGTGTTTCATAGACAGTTATTCCTATGAAAAATGCAAATGCCAATAATTTATAGTTTTCTTGCTATTTATATATTTATAATATATTTCTATTCTGCTCTCTAAGAATTAGGAGATAAATTGTTCAGCCAGGTAGGCACAGTACAGAACCCACTAAGTTCCCATTAAAATACTTCAGAAGTGATCCTCTCCAGTTGGAATATAGAGAAATGCATGTTTTACCCATGCTTAGACAATTCCGCTCCATCCCCAGGAGAAAGAGAAGCTGTTGGCACAAGTTAAGGCTCCTGGCACAGAGGCCGCAGGCTGAAGAAGAAAGATGAGAGGGTATTTGCCTAGTGCAGAAGTTCTTTGTGCTGCCTCAGCTGCTACAGTGCCACTGCATGGCCTGCAGCCTTCCTGGTGCTCAGACTCCATACTGCATGCATCCTGCAGGGCTTGCTCCCCTTCCTTAGATAAGCACTGCAAGGCAGTGGCTGGAGAGGCAGCAGACAGGGATTCTTGCTGGCCTGTGGCAGGCCATGTTGGTTCATCCCCTTGTTTCCCTTCAGGGTCAGGATTAGTATCCATGTTGGTTCATCCCCTTGTTTCCCTTCAGGGTCAGGATTAGTATTCACGACTTCAGGAAGGGTGTGAAGCCCCAGCTATGCTCATGACCTCTGTACAGGTTTGAATTGCAGAGCAGATGCTCTGCTGCCCTCAGTCATGCTCTGAGTGTTCTCCACACTCTGCTGGATGTCTTGCCCTGTTCACCTCCTTTCTACTGCATCAGCTAATGCTGGGACTCATCCATCTGATTCCTGTCCATCTCCAGCTACTCCTCCTTGACTCTCAGCTCACAGCCCCACAACTTCAAGTCTGCATGCTCCTAGGATGGGCATGGGGGAAACAAATGCATTACCTGCCCTGTCCTGTGTTACTTATGTCTTCCCAAGTCATGAAGGAGATCTGCTCCTGCTGAACTTCTTATGTGGGCCAGTTTGGGGTGGAGCAACACCACCAAGTACTTGAGCAGTGCCCTCATGCATCCACCTTTGGATGGGCAGCCAGGGTAGCTCTTAAAAAGGCAGTTCTGCTGCAATGTCTGTGCCACATATTCCCCCTCTGGGCAGTCCCAGGCAGGAGCAGAATTGATTCTTGACATATTCCCAAGGCACAGGGAGGTTTTGCTTAACCCGCCTTGGTGGTTTCCCCTCACTAGAATTAGAACACAGGCATCTTTGCCTGCTCTTGCTGCCCAAACTTCACAGGCATGGGAGGGAGATAGGTGACATCTAATACGTGCTGGTGGAAGCTGTTCTTGGTTCTCACCGTTCCTAGTGATGCCTCTATCTTAAATACTTAATGGAAGTGCTGGAAGTCTCCCATGTGCAGGATCTATCCCTGAGCCTGCCAGGCTGTGCTGGAGGCCATAGGAAAGGGCCCCACTGTGTTGGAGTCTCATCATGTTGGAGCCCATCTGCTGAGATTGTTCCATGTCATGCCACAGCCACTCCTTCAGCAGCCACTCTTGGGTGTGAAATTCAGCCCATGTTGCCACCAGCTTCTCTCACTCCTCCAAGAGCTTCTGCACCATCTATCTCCTCCAGCAGAGCACTCGGGAGAGCATTGCAAGGGAAGCAAAGAGCATGCCCCTATTGTAGGCTTTTTCTCCTTTAACCCATCGTTGTCACTAAACCTCACACAACATCAGGAGGGTGATTCCAGCACATGCTGCCTGACCAGCACCCTGTGTGGAGAGCTCTGCTTCCTTGAGAAGCAGCATACATATGCATGTACACAGCAGCCTTCATCTGTCATTTGTGTGCCGGATGATCTGTTGGATTGCAATTCCACGTGCAAGGGCATGAAGGGGGCTGCAGCCCAGCACTCAGCTCTTTCCTGCACCACACACCACTGCTGGGACTCACAGCACCTACATAAAACATGTCTGCCCCACCTCCCCTTTGCCCTTTCCAGCTCTTCTCGCTTTCATGGGAAGCTGCTGCGTCATGAATGGTTGTTGTGCCTCCAATGAATGCTGCTGTGATTCTACTTTGGCTTGCTCCGCTATTGCCCTTCAGTGCCTCTGGGTTTGGACACAGAGGAGTGACAGATGCCATTCACAAGCTCCAGGACATGAACCTCCAGTGGGCATGACACGTGCCACATACCTAAACAGGAGAGCTGGCCCAGGCAGACAACATGGCATGGGCTCACCTGCTCCAACAGCTGAGTCTGCTTGCTCAGCCTCAGTTTTGCAATCAGCTCCATTCCTGCTCCATATCCCTCTGCTCTGGGAAGAGGCAGTAGCAAGATGGTGTCAGCATGAGGTGGGATAACCCCTCTCTATCCAAACCACTTTCATGCAAAACTGCATGTGTTTGTGATCACCACCCTCTGCTCACTTTTGTCAAGGGGAGACAACTTTGCCAGCCTCAGCTGGACTGACTTTTTCCAATGAACTCATTGGCAGAGCTGAGTCTACTCAGCTACAATCAAGCTGTGATTGCACTTGTTTAATGTCTCAGAGTCAACACTTGTAGGTCCCATTGGAATGAATCCCACTTTGATGAAATGTACCTTTAAACAGCAAGGCATCCTGCTCCTGGGATGTGGGATGCAGCAGTATTGGCTCAGCAACAGGAGCTGAGCTGCCAAGCTGCTGCTACTTCTGCCCCCACAGCTTTACCTCCTGCTGCATGTCAGAGCCCTCCACCACCTTCATCTGGCTGCTACCCGAGAGGTCACGGCAGGAAAAAAGTGTTGCTTTCATGGCCATACCCAGCACTCCAGAGATGTTCTGGCAGTGGGACTGGCCTCTCCTCCTCCTCTATGAGACAGTTCTGGTGAGAGTTGGACCTGGCTTACCTGTGGGGCTGTTCTTTGTCTCCATCAGAACAACACTGGTGTGGCTCTGTGCCTACCTACTCGAAGGATGGACTTGGGGAAGCACCCCAGCACTCCCACCCGAGAAAAAATAAACAGAGGTGTAAGTAAGGACCTTACAGAAGAGAGGAACACAGGCCAAAGCATGCCACCTGTGGGTGTGCATGAGGAGATCCAGGTCCTCCTGGTGTCACTGCTGGAGAAGCTCTAGAAACTGCCTTTGCCCGTGTCCACTCCAGCTCCACTGTCTGAACCTGCCTAGCCCCCAAAAGAAGGCACTTGTTCTGCCCGAGGATCAGAACTCCCACAGCAGCAGAAGACTATATAAATCTCTGAACAGTAACACTTCTTCAGTCTGCCCTGTCACCCTGGTGCTATTCAAAACAGACCTGACTCCTTTTCCCCCTGGTTCACCTGTGATGCCCAGGTGACGCACTCAGCAGATGATGGGGCTCACCTAGCTCTCCAGCCATGCTACATGAGTGTGAATATAGAACAGCCCTGCCCAAAAGACTGATGCAGCCTGGAGATGTGCTCCACATGTGGCATCCTGTAGGGACACAGGGATGCTCTCAGGGAGATGAAGAACTGGAGAGACCATCTCCTCCTCACCTTGTATGAGCAATCCACCCACAGCCCCTCCCCTACCTGCCCAGCCCCACCTCTGGCTTAGGTCATTTTCCCCAGGAGCAGCTCCTACTGAAGACACAAGCTTGCTGAGCTCTGTTCTTGGGGAACAGACTCAAGGAGACCATGAGTGTCTGAGAGACAATGTGTGTCCTATCACCAAAGCAGGGCAAGAAGACTCAGCTGGATGAGAAGTGGAGGCTTCCAAGACCAGGCAAAAGCTGCACCTGCTGTCAAAGGCTCTAATTCCCCTTCAGATATCTAGAAATCATCTCAGAGTGTGTGAGTAAGCATCTGCCAGTAAGTAATGCCATGACACTTAAAGTGAAAACAAAGAACAAATGGATTTTTTTTTAACTTGTGAATTAGTGTAATGATAAAAGCAATAAAACCTTATACTGGCTCTCATTGCAGAAAAAAAGTAACTGGAAAATATACTTGGTAAGTCTAGAAATGGTGATGAGAGAAAAATAAAACACAGCACATAGCTAATTTCTAGCTAGAGTACATGAAAAATGAAGAAACGTGGCCGTATTCGTTAAATCATTTGTAGAAGAATGCACATCCATGTATGGTAAATCCAGCAGTGGTTGTGGAAGAGGTTTTGTGAAAGACTGCTGTGGACATATTTGAGCTCCACTAGGGGTTGTCATTGTCACGCATCTAGGTGAACAGTTTTCTCTTGAAAGAGCAAAGTGTAGGCAGAAAAATCCCCCAGGGACTGAAAAAGAAGAGCTTCAGATCTCCAGGTATCTCCTTTCAAGGGGCCTTTGTATTAGCCCAAAGTCTGTCATAAGGGAAAAATCTCATAAGAGGAATTAGCTTTAGTGATAGTCCCTGAAATAAAAGTACAATGCTATCATGGAATTTTGATTTGGTGTTTTGATATTTTCTTTGCTGTTTTATTTGCTTGCTTTTGAGAGAAGATAAAAGTTTATGGCAACTAAATGATTATGCTGGCACAGAAATTTTGTGAACTTATTTTTGTTTAACAGTTCCCAGATACTGCAAATTATCATGCCATCTTCCTAGAAAAACCATGTATATATGGTATGTGGTTGTTGGCATATAACACTAAATATTTGTGCATTGTTTTTGCAAATCCTATTTGTTAAGGAGGAAGTATCAGGTGATATTTTTACCTTTTTTTTTTCCTCTGTTTTTGGTATGAAGAGTACTTCTGTCACATGTATCTCACTAATCCCTGAAAGAAGTTCAAGTAAATGAATAATACCATTGTAATATCGAGAATATTTTTTGAAACACATTTGCAAACCTTATCTTATACTAACCAGAGTAGGCATCAGAGTGAGTGACACTAAAAGGTGACTCCAGTCCTGGGCCATTTGTATGGTGGAGGAAACCCATTTAAAAGTTACCTTATGAAGATGTGCTAACCACAGACAACCCTGGAGACACATAAAAACAAACGTGAACGAGATGTTTTTATTCTGTGATACCTTTGAGATTAGAGCTTTGTTATTGTTCATTTTATAAATTGGTCTAAGACATTCTGTGGTGGGATAATGTAGTATATAATACTTTGCCACACGTTTGCTAGCTGTAGAAATGTGGTGACAGCATAAACCACTAACTCAGGGAATATCTATCTTTCAGCTGAGACTTTGCATTTGAGCATCGTTTCACTGAAAAGTACAAGGCAAAATAGCTATATTTGTTTCAGTGTTTCTCAGTGAAGTCGCTTACCTATTTGAGACAACTGCAGCACTATTTGATGAATCAAAAAATTCCTGTGACGGTTAGTTATGGTGACTTGAGTCTAAATCTGAACAGCAATAGCAAGTCCTTTCTGTTCTGCACAGGTAGGAAGCCTATAAAATTCTGGACCTTTCAGTGGTCGTGTGTATTTTTAATCACCAGAGAGGCAGGTACGTTTTTTAATTCAAGGAGCTTAGTGTGAGGCTCCCTGCACAGTCAGTATATGTGCTCTGTATTTCAGTGCCTGAAGGAGTGCTGTGTATTTCATTGCTCAGACTGGGGAGGGGTATTGCTCTTCCCCTTAGCTACCGAACCTATCTCTGAACTCAGATATATGCAAAGTGTCAAGTTGGATAGATTACTCTCAGCAATTTTGGGAGTTGCATTTCTGGCCTAGAAACAGCATTCTGCAGTGAGCATCTGCCATTAAAAAGAGCTCAACATCCATGTCTTCCTACTGAGTTGGGTTGCTGTTGTCATGCTGTCATTCCTGTCTATGCTGTCTTCAAAGCAGCTTCTGAAACTTGTACAAGGTTATGGCAAAATATATATTGCCTAATGGAAATATATAATGCAAATAAATAATGCTTAAGGGCAACACCTTCGATAGAGACACAAATCTGTCCTCCATTAAATGCGGCAGCTCTCAGTCCTGATCAGTAGACTACCTGCCCTCAATGCCTAATAGCACAAGCCTTCACTGTATCTGGATCATTCCTGGGAAACTCTATATGTTTAACATTTCCTCTATAAGCTCAATAGTAGCTTGCTCCACTGTGAGGTGTGAGTGGAGGATTCATGTTGCAGGACTTTGTCATACCTGCACCATAGAGTCACAGAATAGTTTGGGTTGGAAGAGACCTTAAAAGATCCTCTAGTCCAATCCCCCTGCCACGGGCATATCTGTCTTCCAGTAGACTAGGTTGCTCAAAGCCCTATCCAGTCTGGCCTTAAACACTTCTGGGGATGGGACATCCATATCTTCTGAAAAACAGCTCGTCTTTCACCTAGGCTGCCAGTAGAGGAAAGGTGAAGGGTTGAAAAGAGAAAGGAGGCAACATGCTGACAGCAGAGTGGCTGAAGAGGTAGAGGGGACACCCTCTACCTCTTCAGTGTACTGTGTGTTTTAGGAAGGTCTCACTACAACATACAGCCGAGGCAACAGGAGGAAAGCAGAGATTGTCTTTTGAGGTTTTACAACATTTGTGAATTATAGTAAGATTAAGTGCTGTGAAATACTGAAGTCCAAACTCAGGCAAGGCACATCTGCAATGTCTTTAGTGATACACCAAATCTAACAGGAATTGTCTGAAACTAGATATTGTGTATAGGTGGAGGAAACCAAACAGAAAACTGCAGAAGGAACAAAGATGAGCACAAAATCTGCATGTATTATTGGGTGGCAGTTAGTACAATCTGTGTTTTCTTTACTGCAGACAGTTTTCCAAGTCTCAGTGTGGTTATTACACCAACTAAGCCATTCATACATATTTTTCATGCATATTTTCTGTACTTGCTAAGTATTTGTAGTGTTTGTTATTTTCTGTGAGCTCATTTGATGATAGATCTGAGGCATTTACATTTCTTTTTTCCTGTGTACCCAGAACTGCGAACATTTAGGTATTAATGAAATTCTTAATAAAAAAGACAACAGTCAGGCTATTCATAATACTGACATGCGGTTGCTGAGTAGCTGCAGTTTTTTATTCTCTTGACTTCAGTAAGGATTTGTAAATAGCTTGAATATTTCTCTCCAGGATAGGTCTGGGGCTGAACAAAACTGCTCTAACATTTTGGGCAGTCATCTTGAACAAAGTGTCTTGGGATTTGAGCATGGAGAAACTAAGTGCTTCAGCACCGGTCACAGTATTTATTGCTGATGTGGCTGGGTTTTTCTAATGAATGGCAAATTAACACATTTTTAATAATACAGTTTAAATTATAATTTGTCGAGTCAAATAATTTGTGGTGTGTTTGTAGACTGAGGTAGCTGATAGAATGCTAAAGCAAATCTGTGAGACTCAGCTTATCAAGTGTTGCATTCTATTGTAAAAATCTGCTTGAGTGACACATGCTTTTTTACTTGTGAGGCTTACATGTGGGTTAAAATATGGAAATCTTTTCTACTGAACAGTTTTGCACATAAAATTAAGAATAACTGTAGTAAATATAAAGTAATATGATTTGTGTCTCCAAATGTCTTGACTTTTGGTTAGGTTAATGTTTAGCAATTTTTTATAATAGCACTTCAGTTATGCCTGGCAAACTACATTAATCAGGATATAAAACTGTAACAGAAACAAAGAGATGCTGACAGGGGTAGGAAGTGTTACACCCATGAGTTTTCATAAGTCTCCTAAAGAGGGAGAATACATTGTTGTAGCTTGATCATAATGGCTTGAATGACATTGATAAGTGCTAATTCATAGAGAAAATAATAATTTTTTTCATGCAGGAATTGCAGGAAGATATTTCTGGTGTTAGACTGAAAAGAATCAGGTGTACCTAGAAACTGTCTGACGTTTCTGGCTATTGTAACAATGATGGAGCAGTTTTCCTGGGGTTTTCAGATTTTTGACAGTTCCTCTGGATGTTTTCTTATCGCAGACAGACTCAACATCTCCTGGTGTGAGCTGAAATCAAGCCGAGTTGTTGACATTCTGCATGCTAAGTTGGGCAGGTAATAGTATCTTCCAGCTCTGACAGCCAGTTGATAATCCTCAATTGAACAGCTCTTGAATGTACCAGATTAATGACAGGAATGTATTTCAGATACCATCTCAGGAGTTTCTACTGTGCTTACAAATGGGACTTAAAAATGGGAGAGCAGGGGAACAAGTCTGAGCATTGATTAATTCCATCTCTGCCACTGGAAGGATGGACTGCTCTTTCTGTCTAGCACTTCAGGCAATAATGAGAAAAAAGAACAAAATGAAATTGGTCTTTCCCTCTGACAAAGGAATCAGCAGCCCTCTGTGATCGTTAGAATGGAGGGCCTTGAATAAATACTCCTAGCTGGAGGCTCTAAAGCAGTGAGAATATGCAATTGAAAATTCTTTATATATGAGGTAACTGTCCCAGTCTGTACTACAGTGGACAGTGAGCAGGGGGTGACGTGATCTCATTAGGACTAACAGCTGGTTGTGAATTCTTTTTATATAAGCTTAACTCTTCACTGAACACTTCCAGAATGTTAAGATGTTGACAGCTTCTTGGAAATTATAATCCAAAACAAATGCAGTTTTTTTGCAAGGCTGTGACATAATACATCAGATAACACACTAATGGGTATTTGGAATGCACTTAGGAGCTGTGATGTCTGGTATAGGGAAGGGCCTCTAAAAATAGGTTCTAAAAGATATGTTTTTTAAGATCTGGAATGAGTACAGCTCTGCCATTAAATATTTCAAGGCTTTGCAGCAGCAGTGGTACCTCCTAGGAGAGCTCACTTTTTCCGACTAGACAGAATCTTTGACATAATGATCAAGCTCAAAATTTATCTGAGTTTAGGAGATATCAAGATGTCTGCCTTAGGACTGTGCTGATACTATTCCTGCTGCGATTTTTAAACTATCCCTCAAGCAGCTTTTGGTGGTGAACAGCAGCTTTATGGTCAGAAAGCCTCACATAGACCAATAGTGACAGACTTATTTCTTTCCCCTTCACATTTCACCATTCATTAGGTGTTGCCACACCAACAGGTATTATTTATTTACTCCCTCAGCAGAAGCAATGAATTTTGGTAGCTGTTGGAGCACACATGAGACCAGGCTGGATGTAAAGGGATTTATTGTAGGAAGCTACATTTAAAATTTCAAAACATCTGTGAGTCGCTGGGCATTTTTACTTGGTTTCTCCATACTTTCATCATCTGTTTGATTTTATCTTCCATACCTCATGGACCACAGAGGGAGGCTTGTTTTGAACTGACATTAAAATTCCGTAAAAGATAAACTACTGAAAAAACTGTTGTCCACTGTTTACTGAAATGTTGTATTGCTGATGTTGTAAGCATTGTTGAGTAAAGTATTTTCATGTGGCCTTTAGTAAATATTTGTAAGCACCAGTGCATTCTCTTTATGATGATGTATAAAACCTAATTACAAGAGGGGTTTTTTGTTTTTGTTTTGTTTGTTTGTTTTGTTTTTGGTTTTGCGGGTTTTTTTGAGGGGAAAATAATTAGCAGACAGAGAATAGATTCTATAGGTACTTCATAGCAGGGATAGATTATTTTAAGGAAAAGGTACAGTTCTTCTAAAATGTATGTTAATGATTGTAGCCACAAGCTTTTATTTACACACCGTGTCTGATATAGTCTGGGGACTGGCAATTTTGAGGATGTTAGTTGCCCAAGAAACAGAGATAAAACGGAGAGCATGCAATGTGCTTTTCCTTATCTGTTAAGTGCCCGTCTTCTCACTTCTGAGGCTAGTTCTTATTCTTATCCAAGCCTGATTTTGAGTAATGTATTACAACATTAAATACTTTCAGGATCATGGATTGAAGTGTCATAATTATTGCAAAATGTTTTTAAGTCAGGTTTCGGCTTTTGAGTGTATTTGAACAAATTATTTGGTGTAGTGAGACCTTCCAAGGGTAATTAATGTTCTGTGCTGGAGTTCTTTCTTATCTTGGCTGCAATACATAAGCTCAGATTTTTTAAACCCCAGAAATTAATTAAAGTTATGTTGCCTGGTTTCCTGCTGAATGATTACATTTAATGTTAACAGCTAGTCATGGAAAAGAGGAAGATGTAGCTGGTGCAAATTCTTAGGATTGTCAATGTAGTTGGAACAGCTTATATGCATAAACTGTCCCAATAGACCGTAATTACTCTGTTCTTAGGGAAAAGGTGGAAGAAACACAGCTTTGGAAGCTGTAGCGGTAGCAAAAAGTTCACATGTGGCAATACCTGTCTGAGAGTTTATCATGTGTCCCTAACACCACTGGACTCTGCTTACACTGACAAGCAGCAGTGACAAGCAGCATTTGCTTCTATTTCATAAGAGTATTCAATCACTGCTATGAATGTCATCTGAACTTTTGTGCTGGGAGTGCCCTCAGTCTGAGATGAATTTGTTCACAGATATGTTTTAAGTGCCTTCATATGTCCTCTTATTTACCCTCTTTCAGTTCTGTGTCAGTAGCAGTGTCTAAGCTCATTTCTTCTACTCACCTGGAGACACCTGTTATTTGAGTAGGGGGGTCTTTTTTGTGTTGACAGAAAGTCAGCAGGACAGAGCAACTTTATTTAGTAGGCTTCATCTCTAATTCCCGCTAATACCCCTAACTCCTGTCCTAGGCCTACTTGGTCTACAATAACTCACACTATTGTGCATTTTTTTTTTTGCTCAGGAAGGTCTAAACATCCAGGTTCATAAAAGAAGGCGCTTAAAAATCAAACAGCCTTTCCTTAAACTTGGGATCAGAAAAGCACCAAGGCTTGGACCCTCACAGCATACCAAGTAATCCCATTCTGACATCTACTTCCTGATGTCCATCCATTTCATTCATCATGTATAGTTTCCTTGCAATGCCACACAGCAACATTTAATTATAAAATTAGTAAGTTATTTGAATGAGAAAGCTTCTTGCACTGCATGATTTGTAATGTACAGGTGTGACAATGACACAGTCATGTAAGAAGTATTTTGCATAACACAGGTGATGTCACACTTCCAGAGCCTAATTGCATGTTCCATCAGTACTGCAGGGAGGACAGGAACATAGTTACAAGACTCTGACATATTGTTTTCTGCAATGTTGATATGTCATGTCACACTTCTGGTGCCTCACTCACTGTCAGAAGTTTCAAGACTGTCAGAATTTCCATGTAACTAACATGACATTGGTTATAGCTTTTGCATGACACTGGAAAATTAGGGAATATTTTCATAATCTGTGTTGTGTGGCCTAAGAGGAAGTCCAGCTGAAGTTTCAGTCCAGTCAACTCTCTCTACCTGATCAGTGTGAAAAGAGCAGAGAATTACTGTTGGAGAGAACTCTTGAAAAGCAAAAGTATAAAACTGAAATTTCTGTACAGAGATGCAAACTTAACAATGCTTAATTTGTATTTTCATAAATTAAACAGAGAGAAGCAGGGAAAAAGACCATGTAGAGATATTTCTGGTGTGTTTATTGCCCTTATGAGTTTATCTAACATGAAGTAAACAAAAAAGGATAAGTCTTTGATACTTCAAATGACAGAAAAACTTCATGCTGTACTCAGTAAGCTGCATCCCATGCCTGTGTCCAATTTTGTATTGTAGTATTCTGAAATGATGGTTTTAAGGAATGAGACTTTCAGCTCTAAAAGTTAAGATGCATGCCTTGATTATTCATTAACAACAGATTCAGCCAAGGAAATTTCCTTGTTAGTATGTGCCATGAACTGAAATTAATGGGCAAACCATAGTTTCAAACAGTTTTGTTTGGTTTTTTGTTGTTGCTGGTTTGGGGTTTTTTTTTGTTTGTTTGTTTGTGTGGGTTTTTTTGGTGGTGGTTTTTTTTTTTTTTTTGTTGCTGGTTTGGGGTTTTTTTTTTTTTTTTTGTTTGTGTGGGTTTTTTTGGTGGTGGTTTTTTTTTTTTTGTTTGTTTGTTCGTTTGTTTTTTGTTGGTTTTTTTTTTAATTTTTTTTGTTTTATTTTATTTGAACTTCATTTGTACTGTAATAATAATTTATCTAACTTTTACTTGAAGGAAAACTTCTTGACTTCTTGATTATTCTTAAGTAAGAATAATCAAAATAGATTTCGTCCTGTAAGAAAGCAGGTAGTAGAGTGAGCCAAAATGTTTCTTCTGGTTTTTTTGTGGTGGATTGTTACACCCTTGAATTACGTGTAATGTAAAATGTCTGTTGGGACCTTCAACACTTTACTAAAAGCTACAAGAGCAAGATTGAGCAACAAAGTAATCCCATTTATAATTTCTTTTGACAGGCATCCAGAGGCAAAGAAGCAATTCGTAGCTCACAGATTACACAGAACACAGGAACACAGGGGGAACATAGAGTCTTTGTTTCTGCTGGGAAAAAAATCAAACCCATACAGACTTTATTCAGTTTTGATGGTCATTTTCTGAGGGTAGCTATGTCTCTGCCTGCAGATGATGTTGGAGACACTGAAATATAAGAAAGCAAAGATAAAATTTACCCTTAAAAATAAGTCAGCTATTCCACTCCCTTATCTTCGTGTCACCTATCATTGTGCTTTGTGCAGTCTAATATTGATAAAGCAATTTCCTTTTTTTTTTTTTTTCTGCTAAGATGAGCATCCTTGCTGTGGCCGATACATGGTCAGGTAGCTGGAAGATATGAGTGTAAACCAGGGCACTATTATGCTGCATTTTTAATGTAGACTTCATGAGTGAGTGAGCTTCGGCTTCAAATGGGCTTATAAGCAAATCAGGTTTTGATTTAGTCAGGATCAGTGTTATATACTGAAGTATTTACTCTGTAGGATCTTTTTGGAAGAGAGAAACATTTTTAACATTATAAAATTCTTCGTGTTGATGACTCAGCTCCCAGTGATTCATATTCTACACTCACATTTCACTTAGTTTTCACATCCTGAGGTTCTGGGTCTTGAGATGACACTTTTGCATGGCTGGAAGATTTATCACAATGCAGGACAAAGATAAGCCTATTTATTTTTTGCCTTGGCCTGCCAAAATCCACTCCCTCCTGCTCAGCACTTAGCTATGTGAAACTTGCTGATAAGAAGCTCCACCTCTGATTTTGTGAATAGTTCTGCATAATTCTTTTATTGTCACTTAAGTGAACAGATAAATGAAAGAATCCATCCCAAAGGGACCGCAGTTTAGGTTGGATATGATGGAAAAAGATAACAAGAAAATGGAAGTGGGAGGAATGATTACTAGTGAAAGATAATAGGTATCTTGCCTACTAGTATGCATATATTAAGCTCATTGGTATCATTAATAGATCACTTTTTGCAGATGCACATTTTGTCTCACAAAGTCATGGTGAATAGTGTTGCAATCCATGGGCAGTTTGACAGGAAACTGCTCAGGAGTTAGCAGGACTGGCTAATCTTGGAAATGTACCCGGTAACAAGATGTTTTGATTTTGAGGAGGCATTGTCTTAATCAGGAAAAGAAGGGAGTTTTAGAAAATGTGGCAGACAAAACAGAGTAATCAGTAAATCTATGAAATCCCCATCTATGAAATCTCCATCTATGATATTAAAACATGAATGATACATATTTGAAACACCTCTTACCAAAAAGAAATGTCCACAAAGTCAGAATTCTGCAGAGTATATCACAGGAATCAGTATAAAGGACTCTAAGGCTGAGAAGGCTTTTTCTGACACTGTAGCAGAATTAAGCCTGTAGCAACTAATAATCCTCAGTTGAACAGCTCTTGAATGTAGCAGTATGATAAAGCTTACTTTGTGCCAGGTCTCTTTCATAAAGAAATGTCATTATTTGACCTCCACTTACAAAGGGTTCACTGCATGTTGACAGCAAGACTTTCCAGTAAAATGTGTAAGAGCAGACCAAAGAGCAGTTCACAGAGAGTGTTGGTATGGTGTGTTTCACAGTTGTGCAGTCCATGTATGCCATTAGCATGCCTGGAGTAGTCAGTTAATTTTTGTCATGGACTGTACATATATACAAAGTCATGACTTTGGCATGCAGAATGCTTACCCAGTCCCTGTTCTCTAAAGGACTATAAAGAGTACCTATAAAGATGGAAGACTACAGAAGCCACCATGGTAAACAGATAACTGGATTTGGGCTTAACCCCTTCTTCATTGAATTGTTTCTTTCACTGTTGTAAAAGGGCAAAGTTGGAAGGGAAGGGGGCAGCTTCCCTGCTAAGACTTCCCCTGTGAAGGGCATTTGTCTTGTGGTAGCACATCACTGTACAGCCTCAGACCTCTTTGGGGACAATGCTGCTGGTCAGCTATCAGTAAGGCTTGTCCTATTGGTGAGTGTGATGCGGCTTTTGACTAGTAGAATGTCCCACTGAGCCAAGATAGCTGGAGGTTAATGGACTGGAAAATTCAGAGCATGAAATTTGCGCGTTGTCTTAATACTTGCAAAGATTGTCATCCCAGCTGCTGCTGCTAGTGAGCAACACACAAAAGGAGGCTCAGCATGGCTGGCTGTGAGGACACACATGCATGCAGCTGTATGGGGCAGCTGGTTTTTTCATGTGACTAAATTGTGGGAATATCTTAGAAACTTACTAAGCCTTGTAGCACAGAATTTTATTTAAAGATGGTGAAGGTTACTTCACTAATTCATACCTACCATGAAAGACTGGAAAGGTATTCCAGGATTTTTCTTTCTAGGAAATTTTGGGGACATTGATTATTCCTTTATGATTATATTTAATGAAATTTGATTAGATGTGATGTTAGTTAGCATACATTTGCAGAGGGCACATATACTATGCAGCCTCAGACCTGGTAGGGGGTAATGTTGCTGTCCTGTAGGGGCTTGTCCTGTATGTGAGGGTCCTAAGGATTTGTGATAGTATGGTCCCACTGAGCCAAGTCAGTCTCTGTTTAATATATATTACACTAACAGAAAAATAATTAGTGAAGTTTTGTGGATACCTAAACCTATAACAAATGTACTTGACAGGATTTCTTTCTGGTTTTCCTATGGGATTCTCTCACTGAATGTCACAAATGTCTTCTGCAGTTCTAAGGCTGAGAAGATAGGCTTTGTGCATGGAAGTTTAATGCTATGAGACAAAAGCTTCTCTCATAGGCTTGGAGGCGTCCTTAGGTATGCCCTTTTGCCTTCACAGTACACGAGATTGTAATGGAGTAGCCTTTACCAGCAACCAGGGTGGCTTACATGAGTGCCAGTGCAAGCCTGGACTCCATTTTTCCTGTGTTCTCAACATGCAGTGAAGCCACCCTGACCTTGTAAGCAAATTGCTTTGATGACATATGATCCAACAGAATATTACCTTCCATCTGCAAAAAAAAAATAAAACCAGCTGGTCGTTCCAGTCAAACCTTAGAAAAATCATCCCAGATTACATATCCACTGATGAGGGTGGTTGATCATCTGAGCATCCAAGAACAGACATCTTGGTATCACTCCTACCCTGTGGTCACAACCACCTGATGTTTTTTGTCTAGCTCTGGCCACTGTCTAGCACTTCAGATAATGGCTAAACCCCACCCCACAGCTTCCCTCCCACCCCTGCATAATAGATACGAAGCTGAGTGTGTTGTTCTCAGAAGAACAAAATCATTCTAGGTTTTGGGGGGTATGAGTGCATGAACTTCGCAGAGCAACAAACTCTGTGGGTACACCTAAGGTGTTTTCCGTGGCAGCTCTCTCTAGAGACCTTAGGAGGAGATGAAGAAGACATTATGAAGATTTATGGGGAGGTACGTCTTCTCAGCAATATTTAAGACTGATAACAGTTTATAAAAGTGCTTTTTCTTGTGCTGTTTCCACAGTTGTACAGAATAGATACCAGTGTCAAGGGACTAACAGTACAAGAAGAACCACTGGCTGGAAGTCAAAACTAGTTCAATTCAGGCTTGAAGTGAGGCATGAATTTTTAACAATAAAGCAAATTAATGACTGGAAATCACACTTGCTTAGAGATTCCAGCATTGGAGATTTGTTGAAAAGCAGTGCAGAAATGCTCAAGCAGGAGGTACAGGCTTGATGCAGAAATTGCTGAGTATGTTTCTCTGAACTTACAGGTATTCGGTTTCTGTCCTGTCTGTCCTCAGAAGCTCTGTGCCAAATCATTAAATAAAACACTTCCTCAGTATCACATAGGTGCTCTTAAAGTTATTACCCTCCAATCAAATACTAGCAAAGCCAAAGAAATTAAACCAATACTTGCTGATTCACACACATTCTGGCTAATGCTGATGCTTTCTGATATCTGAGATAGGGTACTACTGTCATGTTTGGACGGGTTATAAGTGCACAAAAACTGTAAAATACTGCAGGAGTGAAGTGGTGAGATGAGTCAGTTTAGGAAGCCAAACAACGATAAAGCCCATCACTTACTTATTTGATAGGGCTGGTTTTATGTCAGTTTAACTCTGTGATCAAACAAGCATCAATAGTGTTGGAAGAGGACCAGTAAGCCCAGAAGAGTGTACAGAGAAGTCGGGCAGCTCGATAATTTACTGTCTTCAGCAGTAGCTAAAATTATAGTTCATATAATTAGTTCATGTACTGTACCCTAACCCTAAGAGCTGCTTTTTTAAATCCCAGTTGAATCCCCATCCTCTTTTCTTGTGGGAAAGATGAGTAAGAGCTGGTGTTATTTTTGTTAGTATTTATTGTTTGTATTGTATTGGTGCCTCATGGGCCGTCTTTTGTGACTATCCAATAACTGG